>JAYKKM010000431.1:85000-445458 GCA_035772405.1 Chrysogorgia sp. JL179-B06 | reverse complement strand
GACAAGACAACGTGTCAAGTCAAGACAAGACAAGACATGACAAGACAAGACAAAACAAGACACTTGTCAAGACAAGACAAGATAAGACAAGACAAGACAAGACAAGACAGGACAACTTGTCAAGACAAAACAAGACAAGACAAGACAAGACAACTTGTCAAGACAAGACAAAACGAGACAAGACGAGACAAGACAAGGCAAGACAACTTGTCAAGACAAGACAAGACAATACAAGATAAGAAAACTTGTCAAGACAAGACAAGACAAGACAAGACAAGATAAGGCAACTTGTCAAGACAAAACAAGTCAAGATAAGACAAGACAAGACAGGACAACTTGTCAAGACAAGACGAGACCAGACAAGACAAGACAAGACAAGACGAGACAAGACGAGACAAGACAAGACAAGACAAATGGTCAGGACAAGACAAGACAAGACAAGCAACTTGTCAAGACAAGACAAGACAAGACAACTTGTCAAGACAAGACAAGACAAGACAAGACAAGACGAGATGAGACGAGACGAGACAAGACAAGACAAGACAAGATAACTTGTCAAGACAAGACAAGAAAAGACAAGACAACTTGTCAAGACAAGACAAGACAACTTGTCAAGACAAGACAACTTGTCAAGACAAGACACTTGTCAAGACAAGACAAGATAAGACAAGACAAGACAGGACAACTTGTCAAGACAAAACAAGACAAGACAAGACCAGACAACTTGTCAAGACAAGACAAGACGAAACAAGACGAGACAAGACAAGACAAGACAACTTGTCAAGACAAGACAAGACAATACAATACAAGATAAGAAAACTTGTCAAGACAAGACAAGACAAGACAAGACAAGTTAAGACAACTTGTCAAGACAAGAAAAGGCAAGACAAGGCAACTTGTCAAGACAAGACAACTTGTCAAGACAAGACAAGACAAGACAAGACAAGACAAGTCAAGACAAGACAAGACAAGACGAGATGAGACAAGACAAGACAAGACAAGATAACTTGTCAAGACAAGACAAGACAAGAAAAGACAACTTGTCAAGACAAGACAAGACAAGACAACTTGTCAATACAAGACAAGATAAGACAAGACAAGACAAGACAGGACAACTTGTCAAGACAAGACAAGACAAGACAAGACTAGACAACTTGTCAAGACAAGACAAGACGAGACAAGACGAGACAAGACAAGACAACTTGTCAAGACAAGACAAGACAATACAATATAAGAAAACTTGTCAAGACAAGACAAGACGAGACAAGACAAGACAAGACAACTTGTCAAGACAAGACAAGACAATACAAGATAAGAAAACTTGTCAAGACAAGACAAGACAAGACAAGACAAGATAAGACAACTTGTCAAGACAAGAAAAGGCAAGACAAGGCAACTTGTCAAGACAAGACAACTTGTCAAGACAAGACAAGACAAGACAAGACAAGACAAGACAAGACAAGTCAAGACAAGACAAGACAAGACGAGATGAGACGAGACAAGACAAGACAAGACAAGATAACTTGTCACGACAAGACAAGACAAGACAAGAAAAGACAAGACAACTTGTCAAGTCAAGACAAGACAAGACAACTTGTCAAGACAAGACAACTTGTCAAGACAAGACAAGACAATACAAGATAAGACAACTTGTCAAGACAAGAAAAGGCAAGACAAGGCAACTTGTGAAGACAAGACAACTTGTTAAGACAAGATACAAGACAAGACAAAACAAGACAAGACAACTTGTCAAGACAAGACAACTTGTCAAGACAAGACAACTTGTCAAGACATGACAAGACAAGACAAGATAAGACAAGACAACTTGGCAAGCCAAGACAAGACAAGACAAGACCAGACAACTTGTCAAGACAAGACAAGACAAGACGAGACAAGACGAGACAAGACGAGACAACTTGTCAATACAAGACAAGACAATACAAGATAAGAAAACTTGACAAGAGAAGACAGACAGGACAAGACCAGACAAGACAAGACAAGACCAGAGAAGACCAGACAAGAGCAGAACAGACAAGATAAGACAAGACAAGACATAACAAATGGTCAAGACAAGACAAGACAACTTGTCAAGACAAGACAACTTGTCAAGACAAGACAACTTGTCAAGACAAGACAAGACAAGACAACTTGCCAAGACAAGACAAGACAAGACAACTTGTCAAGACAAGACAACTTGTCAAGACAAGACAACTTGTCAAGACAAGACAAGACAGGACAAGACAAGAAAAGACAAGACAACTTGTCAAGACAAGACAAGACAACTTGTCAAGACAAGACAACTTGTCAAGACAAGACACTTGTCAAGACAAGACAAGATAAGACAAGACACTTGTCAAGACAAGACAAGATAAGACAAGACAAGATCAGACAACTTGTCAAGACAACGCAAGACGAGACAAGACGAGACAAGACAAGACAAGACAACTTGTCAAGACAAGACAAGACAAGATAAGAAAACTTGTCAAGACAAGACAAGACAAGACAAGATAAGACAAATTGTCAAGACAAGAAAAGGCAAGACAAGGCAACTTGTCAAGACAAGACAACTTGTAAAGTCAAGACAAGACAAGACAAGACAACTTGTCTAGACAAGACAAGACAATACAAGATAAGAAAACTTGTCAAGACAAGACAAGTCAAGATAAGACAAGACAAGACAGGACAACTTGTCAAAACAAGACGAGACGAGACAAGACAAGACAAGACAAGACAAGACAAGACAAGACAAGACAAGACGAGACAAGACGAGACAAGACAAGACAAGACAAGACAAGATAAGACAACTTGTTAAGACAAGACAAGACAAGACAAATGGTCAAGACAAGACATGACAACTTGTCAAAACAAGACAAGACAAGATAACTTGTCAAGACACGACAAGACAAGACAAGAAAAGATAGGACAACTTGTCAAGACATGACAAGACAAGACAAGACAAAACAAGACAACTTGTCGAGACGAGAAAGACGAGACATGACAACTTGTCAAGACATGACAAGACAAGACAAAACAAGACAACATGTCGAGACGAGAAAGACAAGACATGACAACTTGTCAAGACAAGACAAGACAAGACAACTTGTCTAGACAAGACAAGACAATACAAGATAAGAAAACTTGTCAAGACAAGACAAGTCAAGATAAGACAAGACAAGACAGGACAACTTGTCAAGACAAGACGAGACGAGACAAGACAAGACAAGACAAGACAAGACAAGACAAGACGAGACAAGACGAGACAAGACAAGACAAGACAAGACAAGATAAGACAACTTGTCAAGACAAGACAAGACAATACAAGATAAGAAAACTTGTCAAGACAAGACAAGACAAGACAAGACAAGATAAGACAACTTGTCAAGACAAGAAAAGGCAAGACAAGGCAACTTGTCAAGACAAGACAACTTGTCAAGACAAGACAAGACAAGACAAGACAAGTCAGGACAAGACCAGACAAGACGAGATGAGACGAGACAAGACAAGACAAGACAAGATAACTTGTCAAGACAAGACAAGACAAGACAAGAAAAGACAACTTGTCAAGACAAGACAAGACAAGAGAACTTGTCAATACAAGACAAGATAAGACAAGACAAGACAAGACAAGACAGGACAACTTGTCAAGACAAGGCAAGACAAGACAAGACTAGACAACTTGTCAAGACAAGACAAGACGAGACAAGACGAGACAAGACAAGACAAGACAACTTGTCAAGACAAGACAAGACAAGACAATACAATATAAGAAAACTTGTCAAGACAAGACAAGACGAAACAAGACAAGACAAGACAACTTGTCAAGACAAGACAAGACAATACAAGATAAGAAAACTTGTCAAGACAAGACAAGACAAGACAAGACAAGACAAGATAAGACAACTTGTCAAGACAAGAAAAGGCAAGACAAGGCAACTTGTCAAGACAAGACAAGACAAGACAACTTGTCAAGACAAGACAACTTGTCAAGACAAGACAAGACAATACAAGATAAGAAAACTTGTCAAGACAAGACAAGACAAGACAAGACAAGACAGGACAAGACAAGACAAGACAAGTCAAGACAAGACAAGACAAGACGAGATGAGACGAGACAAGACAAGACAAGACAAGATAACTTGTCAAGACAAGACAAGACAAGACAAGAAAAGACAAGACAACTTGTCAAGACAAGACAAGACAAGACAAGACAACTTGTCAAGACAAGACAACTTGTCAAGACAAGACAAGACAATACAAGATAAGAAAACTTGTCAAGACAAGACAAGACAAGACAAGACAAGACAAGATAAGACAACTTGTCAAGACAAGAAAAGGCAAGACAAGGCAACTTGTGAAGACAAGACAACTTGTTAAGACAAGATACAAGACAAGACAAAACAAGACAAGACAACTTGTCAAGACAAGACAACTTGTCAAGACATGACAAGACAAGACAAGATAAGACAAGACAACTTGTCAAGCCAAGACAAGACAAGACAAGACCAGACAACTTGTCAAGACAAGACAAGAAAAGACGAGACAAGACGAGACAAGACGAGGCAACTTGTCAATACAAGACAAGACAATACAAGATAAGAAAACTTGACAAGAGAAGACAGACAGGACAAGACCAGACAAGACAAGACAAGACCAGAGAAGACCGGACAAGAGCAGAACAGACAAGATAAGACAAGACAAGACATAACAAATGGTCAAGACAAGACAAGACAACTTGTCAAGACAAGACAACTTGTCAAGACAAGACAAGACAAGACAAGACAACTTGCCAAGACAAGACAAGACAAGACAACTTGTCAAGACAAGACAACTTGTCAAGACAAGACAACTTGTCAAGACAAGACAGGACAAGACAAGAAAAGACAAGACAACTTGTCAAGAAAAGACAAGACAACTTGTCAAGACAAGACAACTTTTCAAGACAAGACACTTGTCATGACAAGACAAGATAAGACAAGACAAGACACTTGTCAAGACAAGACAAGATAAGACAAGACAAGATCAGACAACTTGTCAAGACAACACAAGACGAGACAAGACGAGACAAGACAAGACAAGACAACTTGTCAAGACAAGACAAGACAAGACAAGACAAGACAAGATAAGATAAGAAAACTTGTCAAGACAAGACAAGACAAGACAAGATAAGACAAATTGTCAAGACAAGAAAAGGCAAGACAAGGCAACTTGTCAAGACAAGACAACTTGTAAAGTCAAGACAAGACAAGACAAGACAAGACAAGACAAGACAAGACAAGACAAAACAAAACAAGACAAGACAACTTGTCAAGACAAGACAACTTGTCAAGACATGACAAGACAAGACAAAACAAGACAACTTGTCGAGACGAGAAAGACGAGAAATGACAACTTGTCAAGACATGACAAGACAAGACAAAACAAGACAACATGTCGAGACGAGAAAGACAAGACATGACAACTTGTCAAGACAAGACAAGACAAGACAACTTGTCTAGACAAGACAAGACAATACAAGATAAGAAAACTTGTCAAGACAAGACAAGTCAAGATAAGACAAGACAAGACAGGACAACTTGTCAAGACAAGACGAGACGAGACAAGACAAGACAAGACAAGACAAGACAAGACAAGACAAGACAAGACGAGACAAGACGAGACAAGATAAGACAAGACAAGACAAGATAAGACAACTTGTCAAGAGAAGACAAGACAAATGGTCAAGACAAGACATGACAACTTGTCAAAACAAGACAAGACAAGATAACTTGTCAAGACAAGACAAGACAAGAAAAGATAAGAAAGCTTGTCAAGACAAGACAACTTGTCAAGACAAGACAACTTGTCAAGAAAAGACAACTTGTCAAGACAAGACAAAACAAGACAAGACAAGACAAGACAACTTGCCAAGACAAGACAAGACAAGACAACTTGTCAAGACAAGACAACTTGTCAAGACAAGACAAGTCAAGACAAGACAAGACAAGGCAAGACGAGATGAGACGAGACAAGACAAGACAGGACAAGATAACTTGTCAAGACAAGACAGGACAAGATAACTTGTCAAGACAAGACAAGACAAGAAAAGACAAGACAAGACAACTTGTCAAGACAAGACAAGACAATACAAGATAAGAAAACTTGTCAAGACAAGACAAGACAAGACAAGACAAGACAAGACAAGACAAGACAAGACAAGACAAGACAAGTCAAGACAAGACAAGACAAGACGAGATGAGAGGAGACAAGACAAGACAAGATAACTTGTCAAGACAAGACAAGACAAGAAAAGACAAGACAACTTGTCAAGACAAGACAAGACAAGACAACTTGTCAAGACAAGACAACTTGTCAAGACAAGACAGGACAAGACAAGAAAAGACAAGACAACTTGTCAAGAAAAGACAAGACAACTTGTCAAGACAAGACAACTTTTCAAGACAAGACACTTGTCATGACAAGACAAGATAAGACAAGACAAGACACTTGTCAAGACAAGACAAGATAAGACAAGACAAGATCAGACAACTTGTCAAGACAACACAAGACGAGACAAGACGAGACAAGACAAGACAAGACAACTTGTCAAGACAAGACAAGACAAGACAAGACAAGACAAGATAAGATAAGAAAACTTGTCAAGACAAGACAAGACAAGACAAGATAAGACAAATTGTCAAGACAAGAAAAGGCAAGACAAGGCAACTTGTCAAGACAAGACAACTTGTAAAGTCAAGACAAGACAAGACAAGACAAGACAAGACAAGACAAAACAAAACAAGACAAGACAACTTGTCAAGACAAGACAACTTGTCAAGACATGACAAGACAAGACAAAACAAGACAACTTGTCGAGACGAGAAAGACAAGACATGACAACTTGTCAAGACATGACAAGACAAGACAAAACAAGACAACATGTCGAGACGAGAAAGACAAGACATGACAACTTGTCAAGACAAGACAAGACAAGACAACTTGTCTAGACAAGACAAGACAATACAAGATAAGAAAACTTGTCAAGACAAGACAAGTCAAGATAAGACAAGACAAGACAGGACAACTTGTCAAGACAAGACGAGACGAGACAAGACAAGACAAGACAAGACAAGACAAGACAAGCAAGACGAGACGAGACAAGACGAGACAAGATAAGACAAGACAAGACAAGATAAGACAACTTGTCAAGACAAGACAAGACAAATGGTCAAGACAAGACATGACAACTTGTCAAAACAAGACAAGACAAGATAACTTGTCAAGACAAGACAAGACAAGAAAAGATAAGAAAGCTTGTCAAGACAAGACAACTTGTCAAGACAAGACAACTTGTCAAGAAAAGACAACTTGTCAAGACAAGACAAAACAAGACAAGACAAGACAAGACAACTTGCCAAGACAAGACAAGACAAGACAACTTGTCAAGACAAGACAACTTGTCAAGACAAGACAAGTCAAGACAAGACAAGACAAGGCAAGACGAGATGAGACGAGACAAGACAAGACAGGACAAGATAACTTGTCAAGACAAGACAGGACAAGATAACTTGTCAAGACAAGACAAGACAAGAAAAGACAAGACAAGACAACTTGTCAAGACAAGACAAGACAATACAAGATAAGAAAACTTGTCAAGACAAGACAAGACAAGACAAGACAAGACAAGACAAGACAAGACAAGTCAAGACAAGACAAGACAAGACGAGATGAGACGAGACAAGACAAGACAAGATAACTTGTCAAGACAAGACAAGACAAGAAAAGACAAGACAACTTGTCAAGACAAGACAAGACAAGACAACTTGTCAAGACAAGACAACTTGTCAAGACAAGACAAGACAATACAAGATAAGAAAACTTGTCAAGACAAGACAAGACAAGACAAGACAAGATAAGACAACTTGTCAAGACAAGAAAAGGCAAGACAAGGCAACTTGTGAAGACAAGACAACTTGTTAAGACAAGATACAAGACAAGACAAAACAAGACAAGACAACTTGTCAAGACAAGACAACTTGTCAAGACATGACAAGACAAGACAAGATAAGACAAGACAACTTGTCAAGCCAAGACAAGACAAGACAAGACCAGACAACTTGTCAAGACAAGACAAGACAAGACGAGACAAGACGAGACAAGACGAGGCAACTTGTCAATACAAGACAAGACAATACAAGATAAGAAAACTTGACAAGAGAAGACAGACAGGACAAGACCAGACAAGACAAGACAAGACCAGAGAAGACCGGACAAGAGCAGAACAGATAAGATAAGACAAGACAAGACATAACAAATGGTCAAGACAAGACAAGACAACTTGTCAAGACAAGACAACTTGTCAAGACAAGACAAGACAAGACAAAACAAGACAAGACAAGATAACTTGTCAAGACAAGACAAGACAAGAAAAGATAAGAAAGCTTGTCAAGACAAGACAACTTGTCAAGACAAGACAACTTGTCAAGAAAAGACAACTTGTCAAGACAAGACAAAACAAGACAAGACAAGACAAGACAACTTGCCAAGACAAGACAAGACAAGACAACTTGTCAAGACAAGACAACTTGTCAAGACAAGACAAGTCAAGACAAGACAAGACAAGGCAAGACGAGATGAGACGAGACAAGACAAGACAGGACAAGATAACTTGTCAAGACAAGACAGGACAAGATAACTTGTCAAGACAAGACAAGACAAGAAAAGACAAGACAACTTGTCAAGACAAGACAAGACAAGACAACTTGTCAAGACAAGACAACTTGTCAAGACAAGACACTTGTCAAGACAAGACAAGATAAGACAAGACAAGTCAAGACAAGACAGGACAACTTGTCACGACAAAACAAGACAAGACAAGACAAGACCAGACAACTTGTCAAGACAAGACACTTGTCAAGACAAGACAAGACGAGACAAGACAAGACAAGACAACTTGTCAAGACCAGACAAGACAAGACAATACAAGATAAGAAAACTTGTCAAGACAAGACAAGACAAGACAATATAAGACAACTTGTCAAGACAAGAAAAGGCAAGTCAAGGCAACTTGTCAAGACAAGACAATTTTCAAGACAAGACAAGACAAGACAAGACAAAACAAGACAAGACAAGACCAGACAACTTGTCAAGACAAGACAAGACGAGACAAGACGAGACAAGACAAGACAAGACAACTTGTCAAGACAAGACAAGACAATACAAGATAAGAAAACTTGTCAAGACAAGACAAGACAAGACAAGACAAGATAAGACAACTTGTCAAGACAAGAAAAGGAAGACAAGGCAACTTGTCAAGACAAGACAACTTGTCAAGACAAGACAAGACAAGACAAGACAAGTCAAGTCAAGACAAGTCAAGACAAGTCAAGACAAGACAAGACAAGACGAGATGAGACGAGACAAGACAAGACAAGATAACTTGTCAAGACAAGACAAGACAAGAAAAGACAAGACAACATGTCAAGACAAGACAAGACAACTTGTCAATACAAGACAAGATAAGACAAGACAAGACAAGACAAGACAACTTGTCAAGACAAGACAAGACGAGACAAGACAAGACAAGACAACTTGTCAAGACAAGACAAGACAATACAATATAAGAAAACTTGTCAAGACAAGACAAGACGAGACAAGACAAGACAAGACAACTTGTCAAGACAAGACAAGACAAGACAAGACAAGACAAGACAAGATAATACAATTTGTCAAGACAAGAAAAGGCAAGACAAGGCAACTTGTCAAGACAAGACAACTTGTCAAGACAAGACAAGACAAGACAAGACAAGACAAGACAAGACAAGTCAAGACAAGACAAGACAATACGAGATGAGACGAGACGAGACAAGACAAGACAAGACAAGATAACTTGTCAAGACAAGACAAGACAAGAAAAGACCAGACAACTTGTCAAGACAAGACAAGACAAGACGAGACAAGACGAGACAAGACGAGACAACTTGTCAAGACAAGACAAGACAATACAAGACAAGAAAACTTGACAAGAGAAGACAGACAGGACAAGACCAGACAAGACAAGACAAGACCAGAGAAGACCAGACAAGAGCAGACCAGACAAGATAAGACAAGACAAGACATAACAAATGGTCAAGACAAGACAAGACAAGACAACTTGTCAAGACAAGACAACTTGTCAAGACAAGACAAGACAAGACAACTTGCCTAGACAAGACAAGACAAGACAAGACAACTTGTCAAGACAAGACAACTTGTCAAGACAAGACAACTTGTCAAGACAAGACAACTTGTCAAGACAAGACAAGACAAGACAAGATTACTTGTCAAGACAAGACAAGACAGGACAAGACAAGAAAAGACAAGACAACTTGTCAAGACAAGATAAGACAAATTGTCAAGACAAGACAACTTGTCAAGACAAGACACTTGTCAAGACAAGACAAGATAAGACAAGACAAGACCAGACAACTTGTCAAGACAACACAAGACGAGACAAGACGAGACAAGACAAGACAAGACAACTTGTCAAGACAAGACAAGACAAGACAAGACAAGACAAGATAAGAAAACTTGTCAAGACAAGACAAGACAAGACAAGACAAGATAAGACAAATTGTCAAGACAAGAAAAGGCAAGACAAGGCAACTTGTCAAGACAAGACAACTTGTAAAGTCAAGACAAGACAAGACAAGACAAGACAAGACGAGACGAGACAAGACGAGACAAGACAAGACGAGACAAGACAAGACAAGACAAGACAAGATAAGACAACTTGTCAAGACAAGACAAGACAAGACAAGACAAATGGTCAAGACAAGACATGACAACTTGTCAGAACAAGACAAGACAAGATAACTTGTCAAGACAAGACAAGACAAGACAAGAAAAGATAAGAAAGCTTGTCAAGACAAGACAACTTGTCAAGACAAGACAACTTGTCAAGAAAAGACAACTTGTCAAGACAAGACAAAACAAGACAAGACAAGACAAGACAACTTGCCAAGACAAGACAAGACAAGACAACTTGTCAAGACAAGACAAGTCAAGACAAGACAAGACAAGACAAGACGAGATGAGACGAGACAAGACAAGACAGGACAAGATAACTTGTCAAAACAAGACAGGACAAGATAACTTGTCAAGACAAGACAAGACAAGAAAAGACAAGACAACTTGTCAAGACAAGACAACTTGTCAAGACAAGACACTTGTCAAGACAAGACAAGATAAGACAAGACAAGTCAAGACAAGACAGGACAACTTGTCACGACAAAACAAGACAAGACAAGACAAGACCAGACAACTTGTCAAGACAAGACACTTGTCAAGACAAGACAAGACGAGACAAGACGAGACAAGACAAGACAAGACAACTTGTCAAGACAAGACAAGACAATACAAGATAAGAAAACTTGTCAAGAAAAGACAAGACAAGACAATATAAGACAACTTGTCAAGACAAGAAAAGGCAAGTCAAGGCAACTTGTCAAGACAAGACAATTTTCAAGACAAGACAAGACAAGACAAAACAAAACAAGACAAGACAAGACCAGACAACTTATCAAGACAAGACAAGACGCGACAAGACGAGACAAGACAAGACAAGACAACTTGTCAAGACAAGACAAGACAATACAAGATAAGAAAACTTGTCAAGACAAGACAAGACAAGACAAGACAAGATAAGACAACTTGTCAAGACAAGAAAAGGCAAGACAAGGCAACTTGTCAAGACAAGACAACTTGTCAAGACAAGACAAGACAAGACAAGACAAGTCAAGACAAGTCAAGACAAGTCAAGACAAGTCAAGACAAGTCAAGACAAAACAAGACAAAATAAGACAAGACGAGATGAGACGAGACAAGACAAGATAACTTGTCAAGACAAGACAAGACAAGACAACTTGTCAATACAAGACAAGATAAGACAAGACAAGACAAGACAAGACAGGACAACTTGTAAAGACAAGACAAGACAAGACAAGACTAGACCACTTGTCAAGACAAGACAAGACGAGACAAGACGAGACAAGACAAGACAAGACAAGACAACTTGTCAAGACAAGACAAGACAATACAATATAAGATAAGACAACTTGTCAAGACTAGAAAAGGCAAGACAAGGCAACTTGTCAAGACAAGACAAGACAAGACAAGACGAGATGAGACGAGACGAGACAAGACAAGACAAGACAACTTGTCAAGACAAGACAAGACAAGACAAGAAAAGACCAGACAACTTGTCAAGACAAGACAAGACAAGACGAGACAAGACGAGACAAGACGAGACAAGACGAGACAACTTGTCAAGACAAGACAAGACAATACAAGATAAGAAAACTTGACAAGAGAAGACAGACAGGACAAGACCAGACAAGACAAGACAAGACCAGAGAAGACCAGACAAGAGCAGACCAGACAAGATAAGACAAGACAAGACATAACAAATGGTCAAGACAAGACAAGACAAGACAACTTGTCAAGACAAAACAAGACAAGACAAGACAACTTGCCAAGACAAGACAAGACAAGACAAGACAAGACAACTTGTCAAGACAAGACAACTTGTCAAGACAAGACAACTTGTCAAGACAAGACAAGACAAGACAAGACAAGATTACTTGTCAAGACAAGACAAGACAGGACAAGACAAGAAAAGACAAGACAACTTGTCAAGACAAGACACTTGTCTTGTCTTGTCTTGTCAAGACAAGACAACTTGTCAAGACAAGACACTTGTCAAGACAAGACAAGATAAGACAAGACAAGACCAGACAACTTGTCAAGACAACACAAGACGAGACAAGACGAGACAAGACAAGACAAGACAACTTGTCAAGATAAGACAAGACAAGACAAGACAAGATAAGAAAACTTGTCAAGACAAGACAAGACAAGACAAGATAAGACAAATTGTCAAGACAAGAAAAGGCAAGACAAGGCAACTTGTCAAGACAAGACAACTTGTAAAGTCAAGACAAGACAAGACAAGACAAGACAAGACAAAACAAGACAAGACAACTTGTCAAGACAAGACAAGACAATACAAGATAAGAAAACTTGACAAGAGAAGACAGACAGGACAAGACCAGACAAGACAAGACAAGACCAGAGAAGACCAGACAAGAGCAGACCAGACAAGATAAGACAAGACAAGACATAACAAATGGTCAAGACAAGACAAGACAAGACAACTTGTCAAGACAAAACAAGACAAGACAAGACAACTTGCCAAGACAAGACAAGACAAGACAAGACAACTTGTCAAGACAAGACAACTTGTCAAGACAAGACAACTTGTCAAGACAAGACAAGACAAGACAAGACAAGACAAGATTACTTGTCAAGACAAGACAAGACAGGACAAGACAAGAAAAGTCAAGACAACTTGTCAAGACAAGACACTTGTCTTGTCTTGTCTTGTCAAGACAAGACAACTTGTCAAGACAAGACACTTGTCAAGACAAGACAAGATAAGACAAGACAAGACCAGACAACTTGTCAAGACAACACAAGACGAGACAAGACGAGACAAGACAAGACAAGACAACTTGTCAAGATAAGACAAGACAAGACAAGACAAGATAAGAAAACATGTCAAGACAAGACAAGACAAGACAAGATAAGACAAATTGTCAAGACAAGAAAAGGCAAGACAAGGCAACTTGTCAAGACAAGACAACTTGTAAAGTCAAGACAAGACAAGACAAGACAAGACAAAACAAGACAAGACAACTTGTCAAGACAAGACAACTTGTCAAGACATGACAAGACAAGACAAAACAAGACAACTTGTCGAGACGAGAAAGACAAGACATGACAACTTGTCAAGACATGACAAGACAAGACAAAACAAAACAACACAAGAAAACTTGCCAAGACAAGACAAGACAAGACAACTTGTCAAGACAAGAAAACTTGTCAAGACAAGACAACTTGTCAAGACAAGACAAGTCAAGACAAGACAAGATAAGACAAGACAAGACGAGATGAGACGAGACAAGACAAGACAGGACAAGATAACTTGTCAAGACAAGACAAGACAAGAAAAGACAAGACAACTTGTCAAGACAAGACAAGACAAGACAACTTGTCAAGACAAGACAACTTGTCAAGACAAGACAACTTGTCAAGACAAGACAAGATAAGACAAGACAAGACAAGACAAGACAGGACAACTTGTCACGACAAAACAAGACAAGACAAGACAAGACCAGACAACTTGTCAAGACAAGACACTGGTCAAGACAAGACAAGACGAGACAAGACGAGACAAGACAAGACAACTTGTCAAGACAAGACAAGACAATACAAGATAAGAAAACTTGTCAAGACAAGACAAGACAAGACAAGATAAGACAACTTGTCAAGACAAGAAAAGGCAAGTCAAGGCAACTTGTCAAGACAAGACTATTTTCAAGACAAGACAAGACAAGACAAGACAAGACAAGACAAAACAAGACAACTTGTCGAGACGAGAAAGACAAGACATGACAACTTGTCAAGACATGACAAGACAAGACAAAACAAGACAACTTGTCGAGACGAGAAAGACAAGACATGACAACTTGTCAAGACAAGACAAGACAAGACAACTTGTCTAGACAAGACAAGACAATACAAGATAAGAAAACTTGACAAGACAAGACAAGACAAGATAAGACAAGACCAGACAGGACAACTTGTCAAGACAAGACGAGACAAGACAAGACAAGACAAGACGAGACAAGTCAAGACGAGACAATACAAGACAAGACAAGCCAAGCCAAGACAAGACAACTTGTAAAGACAAGACAACTTGTCAAGACAAGACTAGATAAGAAAACGTTTCAAGACAAGACAAGACAAGATAAGACAACTTGTCAAGACAAGACAATAAAGCTTGTCAAGACAAGACAACTTGTCAAGACAAGACAACTTGTCAAGACAAGACAAGACAAGATAACTTGTCAAGACAAGACAAGACAAGACAACTTGTCAAGACAAGACAACTTGTCAAGACAAGACAACTTGTCAAGACAAGACAAGATAAGACAAGACAAGACAAGACAAGACAGGACAACTTGTCACGACAAAACAAGACAAGACAAGACAAGACCAGACAACTTGTCAAGACAAGACACTGGTCAAGACAAGACAAGACGAGACAAGACGAGACAAGACAAGACAACTTGTCAAGACAAGACAAGACAATACAAGATAAGAAAACTTGTCAAGACAAGACAAGACAAGACAAGATAAGACAACTTGTCAAGACAAGAAAAGGCAAGTCAAGGCAACTTGTCAAGACAAGACTATTTTCAAGACAAGACAAGACAAGACAAGACAAAACAAGACAACTTGTCGAGACGAGAAAGACAAGACATGACAACTTGTCAAGACATGACAAGACAAGACAAAACAAGACAACTTGTCGAGACGAGAAAGACAAGACATGACAACTTGTCAAGACAAGACAAGACAAGACAACTTGTCTAGACAAGACAAGACAATACAAGATAAGAAAACTTGTCAAGACAAGACAAGACAAGATAAGACAAGACCAGACAGGACAACTTGTCAAGACAAGACGAGACAAGACAAGACAAGACAAGACGAGACAAGTCAAGACGAGACAATACAAGACAAGACAAGCCAAGCCAAGACAAGACAACTTGTAAAGACAAGACAACTTGTCAAGACAAGACTAGATAAGAAAACTTTTCAAGACAAGACAAGACAAGATAAGACAACTTGTCAAGACAAGACAAGAAAGCTTGTCAAGACAAGACAACTTGTCAAGACAAGACAACTTGTCAAGACAAGACAAGACAAGATAACTTGTCAAGACAAGACAAGACAAGACAACTTGCCAAGACAAGACAAGACAAGACAACTTGTCAAGACAAGACAACTTGTCAAGACAAGACAAGACAAGACAAGACAAGACAAGACAACTTGCCAAGACAAGACAAGACAAGACAACTTGTCAAGACAAGACAACTAGTCAAGACAAGACAAGACAAGACGAGATGAGACGAGACAAGACAAGACAAGACAAGATAACTTGTCAAGACAAGACAAGACAAGACAAGAAAAGACAAGACAACTTGTCAAGACAAGACAAGACAAGACAACTTGTCAAGACAAGACAACTTGTCAAGACAAGACACTTGTCAAGACAAGACAAGATAAGACAAGACAAGACAAGACAAGACAGGACAACTTGTTACGACAAGACCAGACAACTTGTCAAGACAAGACAAGACGAGACAAGACGAGACAAGACGAGACAAGACGAGACAAGACGAGACAAGACGAGACAAGACGAGACAAGACAAGACAAGACAACTTGTCAAGACAATACAAATTAGACAAAACAAGACAAGACAAGACAAATTGTCACGACAAGACAAGACAGGACAAGACAAAACAAGAAAAGACAAGACAAGTCAAGACAAGACAAGAAACGACAAGGCAAGACAAGACACGACAAGACAAGACAACTTGTCAAGACAAGACAGGACAAGACAAGACAACACAACACAACACAAGACAATACAAGACAAGACAAGACACCTTGTCAAGATTAGACAAGACAGGACAAGACAAGACAAAACAAGACAAGATTAGACAAGACAGGACAAGACAAGACAAAACAAGACAAGACAAGACAAGTCAAAACAAGACAATACAAGACAAGACAAGACAAGTTGTCAAGAAAAGTCAAGACAAGACAAGACAAGACAGGACAACATGTCAAGACAAGACAAGACAAGACAGGACAACTTGTCAAGACAAGACAAGCCTAGACAAGACAAGAAAAGACAAGGCAAGACAAGACAAGGCAAGTTTGCAAGAGAAGTCAAGACAAGACAAGACAAGACAACTTGTCAAGACATGACAAGACAAGACAAGACAACTTGTCAAGACAAGACAAGACAACTTGTCAAGACAATACAAATAAGACAAAACAAGACAAGACAAGACAAAACAAGAAAAGACAAGAGAAGTCAAGACAAGAGAACAAAAGACAAGGCAAGACAAGACAAGATAAGATTAGATAAGACAAATTGTCAAGGCAAGACAAGACAAGACAAGACAAGACAGAACAACTTGCCAAGACGAGACAAGACATGACATGACAAGACAAGACAGGACAAGAAAAGTCAAGGCAAGACAAGACAAGACAAGACAAGACAACTTGTCAAGACAAGACAAGACAACTTGTCAAGACAAGACAAGACAGGACAACTTGTCAAGACAAGACAAGACAACTTGCCAAGACAAGACAAGACAACTTGTCAAGACAAGACAACTAGTCAAGACAAGACAAGACAAGACGAGATGAGACGAGACAAGACAAGACAAGACAAGATAACTTGTCAAGACAAGATAACTTGTCAAGACAAGACAAGACAAGACAAGAAAAGACAAGACAACTTGTCAAGACATGACAAGACAAGACAACTTGTCAAGACAAGACAACTTGTCAAGACAAGACACTTGTCAAGACAAGACAAGATAAGACAAGACAAGACAAGACAAGACAGGACAACTTGTTACGACAAGACCAGACAACTTGTCAAGACAAGACAAGACGAGACAAGACGAGACAAGACGAGACAAGACGAGACAAGACGAGACAAGACAAGACAAGACAACTTGTCAAGACAATACAAATTAGACAAAACAAGACAAGACAAGACAAATTGTCACGACAAGACAAGACAGGACAAGACAAAACAAGAAAAGACAAGACATGTCAAGACAAGACAAGAAAAGACAAGGCAAGACAAGACACGACAAGACAAGACAACTTGTCAAGACAAGACAGGACAAGACAAGACAAGACAACACAACACAAGACAATACAAGACAAGACAAGACACCTTGTCAAGATTAGACAAGACAGGACAAGACAAGACAAAACAAGACAAGATTAGACAAGACAGGACAAGACAAGACAAAACAAGACAAGACAAGACAAGTCAAAACAAGACAATACAAGACAAGACAAGACAAGTTGTCAAGAAAAGTCAAGACAAGACAAGACAAGACAGGACAACATGTCAAGACAAGACAAGACAAGACAGGACAACTTGTCAAGACAAGACAAGCCTAGACAAGACAAGAAAAGACAAGGCAAGACAAGGCAAGTTTGCAAGAGAAGTCAAGACAAGACAAGACAAGACAACTTGTCAAGACATGACAAGACAAGACAAGACAACTTGTCAAGACAAGACAAGACAACTTGTCAAGACAATACAAATAAGACAAAACAAGACAAGACAAGACAAAACAAGAAAAGACAAGAGAAGTCAAGACAAGAGAACAAAAGACAAGGCAAGACAAGACAAGATAAGATTAGATAAGACAACTTGTCAAGGCAAGACAAGACAAGACAAGACAAGACAGAACAACTTGCCAAGACGAGACAAGACATGACATGACAAGACAAGACAGGACAAGAAAAGTCAAGGCAAGACAAGACAAGACAAGACAAGACAACTTGTCAAGACAAGACAAGACAACTTGTCAAGACAAGACAAGACAGGACAACTTGTCAAGACAAGACAAGACAACTTTCCAAGACAAGACAAGACAAGACAAGACAAGACAAGAAAAGACAAGGCAAGACAAGACAAAACAAGACAAGACAAGACAACACAAGACTAGACAAGACAACACAAGACAAGGCAAGACAGGACAAAACTAGACAAGACAAGACAATCAAATACAAGACAACACAAGACAAGACAAGACAAGACAATACAATACAAGACAAGACAACTTGTCAAGACAAGACAAGACAACTTGTCAAGACAATACAACTTGTCAATACAAGACAAGTCTAGACAAGACAAGGCAAGACAAGACAAGACAAGACAAGTAAGACAAAACAAGACAAGACAAAACAAAACAAGACAAGACAACTTGTCAAGAGAAGTCAAGACAAGACAAGACAAGACAAGACAAGACAACTTGTCAAGACAAGACAAGACAAGACAAGACAACTTGTCAAGACAATACAAATAAGACAAAACAATAAAAGACAAGACAAATTGTCACGACAAGACAAGTTGTCAAGAGAAGACAAGACAAGTCAAGACAAGACAAGACAAGACAAGAAAATACAAGACAAGACAAGACAAGACAAGTTGTCAAGAGAAGTCAAGACAAGACAAGACAAGACAAGACAAAACAATACTAGACAAGACAAGACAAGACAAGACAAGTGAAGACAAGAAAAGACAAGGCAAGACAAGACAAGATAAGATAAGATAAGACAACTTGTCAAGAAAAGACAACTTGTCAATACAAGACAACTTGTCAAGACAAGACAAGACAACTTGTCAAGACAAGGCAAGACAAGACAAGACAAGACAAGACAAGACAAGACAAGACAAGACAAGACAAGACAAGACAAGACAAGACAAGACAAGAAAAAGACAAAACAAGACAAGTAAGACAAAACAAGACAAGACAAAACAAGACAAGTCAACTTGTCAAGAGAAGTGAAGAAAAGACAAGACAAGACAAGACAAGACAAGACAAGACAAGACAAGACAACTTGTCAAGACAATACAAATAAGACAAAACAATAAAAGACAAGACAAACTGTCACGACAAGACAAGTTGTCAAGAGAAGTCAAGACAAGACAAGACAAGACAAGACAAAACAATACTAGACAAGACAAGACAAGACAAGACAAGTGAAGACAAGATAAGATAAGATAAGACAACTTGTCAAGACAAGACAACTTCTTAGTACAAGACAACTTGTCAAGACAAGACAAGACAAGACAAGACAAGGCAAGACAAGACAAGACAAGACAAGACAACTTATCAAGAGAAGTAAAGACAAGACAAGACAAGACAAGACAACTTGTCAAGACAAGACAGGATGACTTGTCAAGACAAGACATGATAATTGAGACATGACAAGATAAGACAAGACAAGAAAAGTCAAGGCAAGACAAGACAAGAAAAGACAAGACAACTTGTCAAGACAAGACAACTTGTCAATAATAGACAAGACAAGACAGGACAAGACAAGACAAGAAAAGACAAGACAAGGCAAAACAAAACAAGACATGACAAGACAAGACAACTTGTCAAGACAAATCAAGACAAGAAAATATCAGATAAGACAACTTGTCAAGAGAAGACAACTTGTCAAGACAAGACAAGACAAGACAAGACAAGACAAGTCAAGACAAGACAAGACAAGACAAAATAACTTGTCAAGACAATACAAGACAAGACAACTTGTCAAGACAAGACAAGACAAGACAAGACAGGACAACTTGTCAAGACAAGACAAGACGAGACAAGACAGGACAAGACAGGAAAAGACAAGACAAGACAAGACAAGACAAGACAAAACAACATAAGACAAGACAACTTGTCAATACAAGACAACTTGTCAATACAAGACAACTTGTCAAGACAAGACAAGACAAGAAAAAGGCAAGACAAGACAAGACAAGACAAGACAACTTGTCAAGACAAAACAACTTGTCAAGATAAGTCAACTTGTCAAGGCAAGACAAGACAAGACAAGTCAAGCCAAGACAAGACAAGACAAGACAAGACAAGACAGGAAAACTTGTCAAGACAAGACAAGACGAGACAGGACAAGGCTAGACAAGACAAGAAAAGACAAGAAAAGACAAGGCAAGACAAGACAAGACAAAACAACTTGTCAAGACAAGACAAGACAATACAAGACAAGACAAGGCAAGACAAGACAAGAAAAGACAAGGCAAGACAAGACAAGACAAAACAAGACAAGACAAGGCAAGACAAGACAAGACAAGACAAGACAACTTGTCAAGACAAGGCAATACAACTTGTCAAGACAAGACAAGACACTTGTCAAGACAAGACAACTTGTCAAGACAATACAAGACAACTTGTCAAGACAAGAGAAGACAAGACAAGACAGCACAACACAAGACAACACAACAAAAGAAAAGACAAGACAAGACAACTTGTCAAGACAAGACAACGTGCAAGACAAGACAAGACAAGACAGGAAAACTTGTCAAGACAAGACAAGACAGGACAAGTCTATACAAGACAAGACAAGCCAAGACAAGACAAGACAAGACAACTTGTCAAGACAAGACAAGACAAGACAAGTCAAAACAAGACAACACAAGACAAGACAAGACAAGACAAGTTGTCAAGAAAAGTCAAGACAAGACAAGACAAGACAGGACAACTTGTCAAGACAAGACAAGACAAGACAGGACAACTTGTCAAGACAAGACAAGCCTAGACAAGACAAGAAAAGACAACGCAAGACAAGACAAGTTTGCAAGATAAGTCAAGACAAGACAAGACAAGACAACTTGTCAAGACATGACAAGACAAGACAAGACAACTTGTCAAGACAAGACAAGACAACTTGTCAAGACAATACAAATAAGACAAAACAAGACAAGACAAGACAAATTGTCACGACAAGACAAGACAGGACAAGACAAAACAAGAAAAGACAAGAGAAGTCAAGACAAGATAACAAAAGACAAGGCAAGACAAGACAAGATAAGACAAGACAAGACAAGACAAGACAAGACAAGACAGAACAACTTGCCAAGACGAGACAAGACAAGACATGACAAGACATGACAGGACAAGAAAAGTCAAGGCAAGACAAGACAAGACAAGACAACTTGTCAAGACAAGACAAGACAACTTGTCAAGACAAGACAAGACAACTTGCGAAGACAAGACAGGACCAGACAAGAAAAGAAAGACAACACAACACAAGACAAAGCAAGACAAGACAAGACAAGACAACTTGTCAAGATTAGACAAGACAAGACAAGACAAGACAGGACAAGACAGGAAAAGACAAGACAAGACAAGACAAGACAAGACAAGACAACATAAGACAAGACAACTTGTCAATACAAGACAAGACAAGACAAGGCAAGACAAGACAAGACAAGACAAGACAACTTGTCAAGAGAAGTCAAGACAAGACAAGACAAGACAACTTGTCAGGACAAGACAAGACAGGATAACTTGTCAAGACAAGACATGACAATTAAGACATGACAAGATAAGACAAGAAAAGAAAAGTCAAAGCAAGACAAGACAAGACAACTTGTCAAGACAAAACAACTTGTCAAGACAAAACAACTTGTCAAGACAAGTCAACTTGTCAAGACAAGACAAGACAAGACAAGTCAAGGCAAGACAAAACAAAACAAGACAAGACAAGACAGGAAAACTTGTCAAGACAAGACAAGACGAGACAGGACAAGACAAGACAAGACAAGACAAGACAACCTGTCAAGACAAGGCAATACAACTTGTCAAGACAAGACAAGACACTTGTCAAGAGAACACAAGACAACTTGTCAAGACAATACAAGGCAACTTGTCAAGACAAGACAAGACAAGACAAGACAAGACAAGACAAGACAGGAAAACTTGTCAAGACAAGACAAGACAAGACAGGACAAGTCTAACAACACAAGACAACACAACGCAAGACAACACAACTCAATACAACACAACAAAAGAAAAGACAAGACAAGACAACTTGTCAAGACAAGACAACGTACAAGACAAGACAAGACAAGACAGGAAAACTTGTCAAGACAAGACAAGACAGAAGACAAGACAAGACAGGACAAGTCTAGACAAGACAAGACAAGGCAAGACAAGACAAGACAAGACAACTTGTCAAGACAAGACAAGACAAGACAAGACAAGACAAGACAAGACAAGTCAAAACAAGACAATACAAGACAAGACAAGACAAGTTGTCAAGAAAAGTCAAGACAAGACAAGACAAGACAGGACAACTTGTCAAGACAAGACAAGACAGGACAACTTGTCAAGACAAGACAAGCCTAGACAAGACAAGAAAAGACAAGGCAAGACAAGACAAGTTTGCAAGAGAAGTCAAGACAAGACAAGACAACTTGTCAAGACATGACAAGACAAGACAAGACAACTTGTCAAGACAAGACAAGACAACTTGTCAAGACAATACAAATAAGACAAAACAAGACAAGACAAGACAAATTGTCACGACAAGACAAGACAGGACAAGACAAAACAAGAAACGACAAGAGAAGTCAAGACAAGACAACAAAAGACAAGGCAAGACAAGACAAGACAAGACAACTTGTCAAGACAAGACAACTTGTCAAGACAAGACAAGTCAAGACAAGACAAGATAAGACAAGACAAGACGAGATGAGACGAGACAAGACAAGACAGGACAAGATAACTTGTCAAGACAAGACAAGACAAGACAAGAAAAGACAAGACAACTTGTCAAGACAAGACAAGACAAGACAACTTGTCAAGACAAGACAACTTGTCAAGACAAGACAACTTGTCAAGACAAGACAAGATAAGACAAGACAAGAAGACAGACAAAGAACAGACAAGCAAGACAGACAAAAACAAGACAAGACAAGACAAGACAACAAGACAAGACAGACGAGACAAGACAAGACAAGACAAGACAAGACAAGACAAGACAAGACAGACAAGACAAGACAAGACAACTTGTCAAGACAAGACAAGACAAGACAAAACAAGACAAGACAAGACAAATTGTCACAAGACAAGACAGGACAAGACAAAACAAGACAAGACAAGACAAGACAAGACAAGACAAAAAAAAGACAAGACAAGACAAGACAAGACAAAGACAAGACAACTTGTCAAGACAAGACAAGACAAGACAAGACAAGACAAGACAGACACAACACGACAAGACAAGACAAGACAAGACAAGACTTGTCAAGACAAGACAAGACAAGGACAAGAATAACAAGACAAGACAAGATTGTCAAGACAAGACAAGACAGACAAGACAACTTGTCAAGACAAGACAAGACAAGACAAGACAAGACAAGACAAGGACAAGTCAAAAACAAGACAATACAAGACAAGACAAGACAAGTTGTCAAGAAGACAAACAAGACAAGACAAGACAAGACAGGACAACTTGTCAAGACAAGACAAGACAAGACAAGACAAGACAACTTGTCAAGACAAGACAAGACAAGCCAAGACAAGACAAGACAAGACAAGGCAAAACAAGACAAGGCAAGTCAAGACAAGACAACTTGTCAATACAAGACAACTTGTCAAGACATGACAAGACAAGACAAGACAACCTGTCAAGACAAGACAATACAACTTGTGAAGACAAGACAAGACATGACAAGACAAGACAAGACAAGACAAGACAAGACAAGACAAGACAAGACAAGACAAGACAAGACAACTTGTCAAGACAAGACAAGACAAGACAAGACAAGTCAAGACAAGACAAGACAAGACAAGACAAGACAAGACAACTTGTCAAGACAAGACAAGACAAGACAAGACAAGACAAGACAGACAAGACAACTTGTCAAGACAAGACAAGACAAGACAAGACAAGACAGAAAAGACAAGACAAGACAAGACAGGATAAGACAAGACAAGACAAGACAAGACAACTTGTCAAGACAAGACAAGACAAGACCAGACAACTTGTCAAGACGAGACAAGACAAGACAAGACAACTTGTCAAGACAAGACAAGACAACTTGCAAGACAAGACAAGACAGACAAGACAAGACAAGACAAGACAAGACAGACAAGACAAGACAAGACAACACAAGAGACAAGACAAGACAAGGACAAGACAAGACAACAAGACAAGACAAGACAAGACAAACAGACAAGACAAGACAAGACAAGACAAGACAAGGACAAGACAAGACAACTTGTCAAGACAAGACAAGACAACTTGTCAAGACAAGACAACTTGTCAAGACAAGACAAGTAAGACAAGACAAGACAAGACAAGACAAGACAACTTGTCAAGACAAGACAACACAACACAAGACAACTTGTCAAGACAAGACAAGACAAACTTGTCAAAGACAACAACAAGACAAGACAAGACAAAAAGAGACAAGACAAGACAAGACAAGACAAGACAAGACAAGACAAGACAAGACAAGACAAGACAAGACAAGACAAGACAAGACAAGACAAGACAAGACAAGACAAACAAGACAAGACAAGACAAGACAATACAAGTCATAAGACAAGACAAGACAAGACAAGACAAACTACAAGACAAGACAAGACAAGACAAGACAAGACAAGACAAGACAAGATAAGACAGACAAGACAAGACAAGACAAGACAAGAAGACAAGACAAGACAAGACAAAGACAACAAGACAAGACAAGAAAAGACAAGACAAGACAAGACAAGACAATTGTCAAGACAAGTCAAGACAAAGACAAGAACAAGACAAGACAACTTGTCAAGACAAGACAAGACAACTTGTCAAGACAAGACAAACAAGACAAGACAACTTGTCAAGACATACAAACAAGACAAGACAAGACAAGACAAGACAACTTGTCAAGACAAGACAAGAGACAAGACAAGACAAGACAACTTGTCAAGACAAGACAAGGACAAGACAAGACAAGACAAGACAAGACAAGAATACAAGACAAGACAAGACACTTGTCAAGACAAGTCAAGACAAGACAAGACAAGACAAGACAAGACAAAACAAGACAAGACAAGACAAGACAAGACAAGACAAGACAAGACAAGACAAGACAAGACAAGACAAGACAAGACAAGACAAGACAACTTGTCAAGACAAGACAACGACAAGACAAGACAACTTGTCAAGACAAGACAGACAACTTGTCAAGACAAGACAAGACAAGACAAGACAAGACAAGACAAGACAAACAAGAAAGACAAGACAAACAAGACAAGACAAACAAGACAAACAAGAACAAGACAACAGACAAGACAAGACAACAAAAAAAGACAAGACAAGACAAGACAAGACAAACAAGACAAGACAAGACAAGACAGAACAAACAAGACAAGACAAGACAAGAAGACAAACAAGACAAGACAAGACAAGACAAGACAACAAAAGACAAGACAAGACAAGACAAGAACAAGACAAGACAAGACAACTTGTCAAGACAAGACAAAAGACAAGACAAGACAAGACAAGACAAGACACAAGACAACAAGACAAGACAAGACAAAAACAAGACAAGACAAGTTGTCAAGACAGAAAAGACAAACAAGACAAGACAAGACAAGACAAGACAAGACAAAAAGACAAGACAAGACAAGACAACTTGTCAAGACAAGACAAGACAAGACAAGACAAGACAAGACAAGACAACAAGACAAGACAAGACAAGACAAGACAAGACAAAGACAAAGACAAGACAACAAGACAACACAAGACAAGACAAACAAGACAAGAAGACAACAAGACAAGACAAGACAAGACAAGACAAAACAAGACAAGACAAACAAAAACAAAACAAGACAAGTCAACTTGTCAAGAGAAGTGAAGAAAAGACAAGACAAGACAAGACAAGACAAGACAACTTGTCAAGACAATACAAATAAGACAAAACAATAAAAGACAAGACAAATTGTCACGACAAGACAAGTTGTCAAGAGAAGTCAAGACAAGACAAGACAAGACAAAACAATACTAGACAAGACAAGACAAGACAAGACAAGTGAAGACAAGATAAGATAAGATAAGACAACTTGTCAAGACAAGACAACTTCTCAGTACAAGACAACTTGTCAAGACAAGACAAGACAAGACAAGACAAGGCAAGACAAGACAAGACAAGACAAGACAAATTATCAAGAGAAGTAAAGACAAGACAAGACAACTTGTCTAGACTAGACAGGATGACTTGTCAAGACAAGACATGATAATTGAGACATGACAAAATAAGACAAGACAAGAAAAGTCAAGGCAAGACAAGACAAGAAAAGACAAGACAACTTGTCAAGACAAGACAACTTGTCAAGAATAGACAAGACAAGACAAGACAGGACAAGACAAGACAAGAAAAGACAAGACAAGGCAAAACAAAACAAGACATGACAAGACAAGACAACTTGTCAAGACAAATCAAGACAAGAAAATATCAGATAAGACAACTTGTCAAGAGAAGACAACTTGTCAAGACAAGACAAGACAAGACAAGACAACACAAGTCAAGACAAGACAACACAAGACAAAATAACTTGTCAAGACAATACAAGACAAGACAACTTGTCAAGACAAGACAAGACAAGACAAGACAGGACAACTTGTCAAGACAAGACAAGACGAGACAAGACAGGACAAGACAGGAAAAGACAAGACAAGACAAGACAAGACAAAACAACATAAGACAAGTCAACTTGTCAATACAAGACAACTTGTCAAGACAAGACAAGACAAGAAAAAGGCAAGACAAGACAAGACAAGACAAGACAACTTGTCAAGACAAAACAACTTGTCAAGATAAGTCAACTTGTCAAGGCAAGACAAGACAAGACAAGTCAAGGCAAGACAAGACAAGACAAGACAAGACAGGAAAACTTGTCAAGACAAGACAAGACGAGACAGGACAAGGCTAGACAAGACAAGAAAAGACAAGAAAAGACAAGGCAAGACAAGACAAGACAAAACAACTTGTCAAGACAAGACAAGACAAGACAATATAAGATAAGACAAGGCAAGACAAGACAAGAAAAGACAAGACAAGACAAGACAAGACAAAACAAGACAAGACAAGGCAAGACAAGACAAGACAAGACAAGACAAGACAAGACAACTTGTCAAGACAAGGCAATACAACTTGTCAAGACAAGACAAGACACTTGTCAAGACAAGACAAGACAACTTGTCAAGACAATACAAGACAACTTGTCAAGACAAGAGAAGACAAGACAAGACAGCACAACACAAGACAACACAACAAAAGAAAAGACAAGACAAGACAACTTGTCAAGACAAGACAACGTGCAAGACAAGACAAGACAAGACAGGAAAACTTGTCAAGACAAGACAAGACAGGACAAGTCTATACAAGACAAGACAAGCCAAGACAAGACAAGACAAGACAAGACAACTTGTCAAGACAAGACAAGACAAGACAAGACAAGACAAGTCAAAACAAGACAACACAAGACAAGACAAGACAAGTTGTCAAGAAAAGTCAAGACAAGACAAGACAAGACAGGACAACTTGTCAAGACAAGACAAGACAAGACAGGACAACTTGTCAAGACAAGACAAGCCTAGACAAGACAAGAAAAGACAAGGCAAGACAAGACAAGTTTGCAAGATAAGTCAAGACAAGACAAGACAAGACAACTTGTCAAGACATGACAAGACAAGACAAGACAACTTGTCAAGACAAGACAAGACAACTTGTCAAGACAATACAAATAAGACAAAACAAGACAAGACAAGACAAATTGTCACGACAAGACAAGACAGGACAAGACAAAACAAGAAAAGACAAGAGAAGTCAAGACAAGATAACAAAAGACAAGGCAAGACAAGACAAGATAAGATTAGATAAGACAATTTGTCAAGGCAAGACAAGACAAGACAAGACAAGACAAGACAAGACAAGACAGAACAACTTGCCAAGACGAGACAAGACAAGACATGACAAGACATGACAGGACAAGAAAAGTCAAGGCAAGACAAGACAAGACAAGACAACTTGTCAAGACAAGACAAGACAACTTGTCAAGACAAGACAAGACAGGACAACTTGTCAAGACAAGACAAGACAACTTGCGAAGACAAGACAGGACTAGACAAGAAAAGAAAGACAACACAACACAAGACAAGACAAAGCAAGACAAGACAAGACAAGACAACTTGTCAAGATTAGACAAGACAAGACAAGACAAGACAGGACAAGACAGGAAAAGACAAGACAAGACAAGACAAGACAAGACAAGACAACATAAGACAAGACAACTTGTCAATACAAGACAAGACAAGACAAGGCAAGACAAGACAAGACAAGACAAGACAACTTGTCAAGAGAAGTCAAGACAAGACAAGACAAGACAACTTGTCAGGACAAGACAAGACAGGATAACTTGTCAAGACAAGACATGACAATTAAGACATGACAAGATAAGACAAGAAAAGAAAAGTCAAAGCAAGACAAGACAAGACAACTTGTCAAGACAAAACAACTTGTCAAGACAAAACAACTTGTCAAGACAAGTCAACTTGTCAAGACAAGACAAGACAAGACAAGTCAAGGCAAGACAAAACAAAACAAGACAAGACAAGACAGGAAAACTTGTCAAGACAAGACAAGACGAGACAGGACAAGACAAGACAAGACAAGACAAGACAAGACAACTTGTCAAGACAAGGCAATACAACTTGTCAAGACAAGACAAGACACTTGTCAAGACAACACAAGACAACTTGTCAAGACAATACAAGACCACTTGTCAAGACAAGACAAGACAAGACAAGACAAGACAAGACAAGACAAGACAAGACAAGACAGGAAAACTTGTCAAGACAAGACAAGACAAGACAGGACAAGTCTAACAACACAAGACAACACAACTCAAGACAACACAACTCAAGACAACACAACAAAAGAAAAGACAAGACAAGACAACTTGTCAAGACAAGACAACGTACAAGACAAGACAAGACAAGACAGGAAAACTTGTCAAGACAAGACAAGACAGGACAAGTCTAGACAAGACAAGACAAGGCAAGACAAGACAAGACAAGACAACTTGTCAAGACAAGACAAGACAAGTAAAGACAAGACAAGACAAGACAAGTCAAAACAAGACAATACAAGACAAGACAAGACAAGTTGTCAAGAAAAGTCAAGACAAGACAAGACAAGACAGGACAACTTGTCAAGACAAGACAAGACAAGACAGGACAACTTGTCAAGACAAGACAAGCCTAGACAAGACAAGAAAAGACAAGGCAAGACAAGACAAGTTTGCAAGAGAAGTCAAGACAAGACAAGACAAGACAACTTGTCAAGACATGACAAGACAAGACAAGACAACTTGTCAAGACAAGACAAGTCAACTTGTCAAGACAATACAAATAAGACAAAACAAGACAAGACAAGACAAATTGTCACGACAAGACAAGACAGGACAAGACAAAACAAGAAACGACAAGAGAAGTCAAGACAAGACAACAAAAGACAAGGCAAGACAAGACAAGATAAGATTAGATAAGACAACTTGTCAAGGCAAGACAAGACAAGACAAGACAAGACAAGACAGAACAACTTGCCAAGACGGGACCAGAAAAGTCAAGGCAAGACAAGACAAGACAACTTGTCAAGACAAGACAAGACAACTTGTCAAGACAAGACAAGACAACTTGCCAAGACAAGACAGGACCAGACAAGAAAAGAAAAGACAACACAACACAACACAACACAACACAACACAACACAACACAAGACAAGACAAGACAAGACAAGACAACTTGTCAAGATTAGACAAGACAAGACAAGACAGGACAGGACAAGACAGGAAAAGACAAGACAAGACAAGACAAGACAAGACAAGACAACATAAGACAAGACAACTTGTCAATACAAGACAACTTGTCAAGACAAGACAAGACAAGACAAGGCAAGACAAGACAATACAATACAAGACAAGACAGGATAACTTGTCAAGACAAGACATGACAATTAAGACATGACAAGATAAGACAAGAAAAGAAAAGGCAAGGCAAGACAAGACAAGACAAGACAAGACAAGACAAGACAAGACAAGACAAGACAATACAATACAACTTGTCAAGACAAGGCAATACAACTTGTCAAGACAAGACAAGACACTTGTCAAGACAAGAGAAGACAAGACAAGACAGCACAACACAAGACAACACAACAAAAGAAAAGACAAGACAAGACAACTTGTCAAGACAAGACAACGTGCAAGACAAGACAAGACAAGACAGGAAAACTTGTCAAGACAAGACAAGACAAGACAGGACAAGTCTAGACAAGACAAGACAAGGCAAGACAAGACAAGACAAGACAACTTTTCAAGACAAGACAAGACAAGTCAAGACAAGACAAGTCAAAACAAGACAATACAAGACAACTTGTCAAGACAAGAGAAGACAAGACAAGACAGCACAACACAAGACAACACAGCAAAAGAAAAGACAAGACAGGACAAGTCTAGACAAGACAAGACAACGTGCAAGACAAGAAAAGACAAGACAGGAAAACTTGTCAAGAAAAGACAAGACAAGACAAGACAGGACAAGTCTAGACAAGACAAGACAAGGCAAGACAAGACAAGACAAGACAACATGTCAAGACAAGACAAGACAACACAAGACAAGTCAAAACAAGACAACACAAGACAAGACAAGTTGTCAAGAAAAGTCAAGACAAGACAAGACAAGACAGGACAACTTGTCAAGACAAGACAAGACAAGACAGGACAACTTGTCAAGACAAGACAAGCCTAGACAAGACAAGAAAAGACAAGGCAAGACAAGACAAGTTTGCAAGAGAAGTCAAGACAAGACAAGACTAGACAACTTGTCAAGACATGACAAGACAAGACAAGACAAGACAACTTGTCAAGACAAGACAAGACAACTTTTCAAGACAATACAAATAAGACAAAACAAGACAAGACAAGACAAATTGTCACGACAAGACAAGACAGGACAAGACAAAACAAGAAAAGACAAGAGAAGTCAAGACAAGACAACAAAATACAAGGCAAGACAAGACAAGATAAGATTAGATAAGACAACTTGTCAAGGCAAGACAAGACAAGACAAGACAAGACAAGACAAGACAAGACAGAACAACTTTCCAAGACGAGACAAGACAAGACATGACAAGACATGACAGGACAAGAAAAGTCAAGGCAAGAAAAGTCAAGGCAAGACAAGACAAGACAAGACAAGACAACTTGTCAAGACAAGACAAGACAACTTGTCAAGACAAGACAAGACAAGACAGGACAACTTGTCAAGACAAGACAAGACAACTTGCCAAGACAAGACAGGACCAGACAAGAAAAGAAAGGCAACACAAGACAAGACAAGACAAGACAAGACAAGACAACTTGTCAAGATTAGACGAGACAAGACAAGACAAGACAGGACAAGACAGGAAAAGACAAGACAAGACAAGACAAGACAAGACAACATAAGACAAGACAACTTGTCAATACAAGACAACTTGTCAAGACAAGACAAGACAAGACAAGGCAAGACAAGACAAGACAAGACAAGACAACTTGTCAAGAGAAGTCAAGACAAGACAAGACAAGACAACTTGTCAAGACAAGACAAGACAAGATAACTTGTCAAGACAAGACATGACAATTAAGACATGACAAGATAAGACAAGAAAAGAAAAGTCAAGGCAAGACAAGACAAGACAACTTGTCAAGACAAAACAACTTGTCAAGACAAGTCAACTTGTCAAGACAAGACAAGACAAGTCAAGGCAAGACAAGACAAGACAAGACAAGACAAGACAGGAAAATTTGTCAAGACAAGACAAGACGAGACAGGACAAGACAAGACAAGACAAGACAAGACAAGACAAGACAACTTGTCAAAACAAGGCAATACAACTTGTCAAGACAAGACAAGACAACACAAGACAACTTGTCAAGACAATACAAGACAACTTGTCAAGACAAGAGAAGACAAGACAAGACAGCACAACACAAGACAAGACAGCACAACACAAGACAACACAACAAAAGAAAAGACAAGACAAGACAACTTGTCAAGACAAGACAACGTGCAAGACAAGACAAGACAAGACAGGAAAACTTGTCAAGACAAGACAAGACAAGACAAGACAGGACAAGTCTAGACAAGACAAGACAAGGCAAGACAAGACAAGACAAGACAACTTGTCAAGACAAGACAAGACAAGTAAAGACAAGACAAGACAAGACAAGACAAGTCAAAACAAGACAATACAAGACAAGACAAGACAAGTTGTCAAGAAAAGTCAAGACAAGACAAGACAAGACAGGACAACTTGTCAAGACAAGACAAGACAAGACAGGACAACTTGTCAAGACAAGACAAGCCTAGACAAGACAAGAAAAGACAAGGCAAGACAAGACAAGTTTGCAATAGAAGTCAAGACAAGACAAAACAAGACAACTTGTCAAGACATGACAAGACAAGACAAGACAACTTGTCAAGACAAGACAAGACAACTTGTCAAGACAATACAAATAAGACAAAACAAGACAAGACAAGACAAATTGTCACGACAAGACAAGACAGGACAAGACAAAACAAGAAAAGACAAGAGAAGTTAAGACAAGACAACAAAAGACAAGGCAAGACAAGACAAGATAAGATTAGATAAGACAACTTGTCAAGGCAAGACAAGACAAGACAAGACAAGACAAGACAAGACAAGACAGAACAACTTGCCAAGACGAGACAAGACAAGACATGACAAGACAAGACAGGACAAGAAAAGTCAAGGCAAGACAAGACAGGACAAGACAAGACAACTTGTCAAGACAAGACAAGACAACTTGTCAAGACAAGACAAGACAGGACAACTTGTCAAGACAAGACAAGACAACTTGCCAAGACAAGACAGGACCAGACAAGAAAAGAAAAGACAACACAACACAACACAACACAACACAACACAACATAACACAAGACAAGACAAGACAAGACAACTTGTCAAGATTAGACAAGACAAGACAAGACAAGACAAGACAGGAAAAGACAGGAAAAGACAAGACAAGACAAGACAAGACAGCATAAGACAAGACAACTTGTCAATACAAGACAACTTGTCAAGACAAGACAAGACAAGACAAGGCAAGACAAGACAAGACAAGACAAGACAAGACAACTTGTCAAGACAAGACAAGACAGGATAACTTGTCAAGACAAGACATGACAATTAAGACATGACAAGATAAGACAAGAAAAGAAAAGTCAAGGCAAGACAAGACAAGACAAGACAACTTGTCAAGACAAAACAACTTGTCAAGACAAGTCAACTTGTCAAGACAAGACAAGACAAGTCAAGGCAAGACAAGACAAGACAAGACAAGACAAGACAAGACAAGAAAAGACAAGGCAAGACAACTTGTCAAGACAAGGCAATACAACTTGTCAAGACAAGACAAGACAACACAAGACAACTTGTCAAGACAATACAAGACAAGTTGTCAAGACAAGAGAAGACAAGACAAGACAGCACAACACAAGACAAGACAGCACAACACAAGACAACACAACAAAAGAAAAGACATGACAAGACAACTTGTCAAGACAAGACAACGTGCAAGACAAGACAAGACAAGACAGGAAAACTTGTCAAGACAAGACAAGACAAGACAGGACAAGTCTAGACAAGACAAGATTAGGCAAGACAAGACAAGACAAGACAAGACAACTTGTCAAGACAAGACAAGACAGGATAACTTGTCAAGACAAGACATGACAATTAAGACATGACAAGATAAGACAAGAAAAGAAAAGTCAAGGCAAGACAAGACAAGACAAGACAAGACAACTTGTCAAGACAAAACAACTTGTCAAGACAAGTAAACTTGTCAAGACAAGACAAGACAAGAAAAGTCAAGGCAAGACAAGACAAGACAAGACAAGACAGGAAAACTTGTCAAGACAAGACAAGACGAGACAGGACAAGACAAGACAAGACAAGACAAGACAAGACAAGACAAGACAAGACAAGACAACTTGTCAAGACAAGGCAATACAACTTGTCAAGACAAGACAACACAACACAAGACAACTTGTCAAGACAATACAAGACAAGTTGTCAAGACAAGAGAAGACAAGACAAGACAGCACAACACAAGACAAGACAGCACAACACAAGACAACACAACAAAAGAAAAGACATGACAAGACAACTTGTCAAGACAAGACAACGTGCAAGACAAGACAAGACAAGACAGGAAAACTTGTCAAGACAAGACAAGACAGGACAAGTCTAGACAAGACAAGATTAGGCAAGACAAGACAAGACAAGACAAGACAACTTGTCAAGACAAGACAAGACAAGTAAAGACAAGACAAGACAAGACAAGTCAAAACAAGACAATACAAACCAAGACAAGTTGTCAAGACAAGACAAGACAAGACAGGACAACTTGTCAAGACAAGACAAGCCTAGACAAGACAAGAAAAGACAAGGCAAGACAAGACAAGTTTGCAAGAGAAGTCAAGACAAGACAAGACAAGACAACTTGTCAAGACATGACAAGACAAGACAAGACAACTTGTCAAGACAAGACAAGACAACTTGTCAAGACAATACAAATAAGACAAAACAAGACAAGACAAGACAAGACAACTTGTCAAGATTAGACAAGACAAGACAAGACAAGACAGGACAAGACATGAAAAGACAAGACAAGACAAGACAAGACAACATAAGGCAAGACAACTTGTCAATACAAGACAAGACAAGACAACTTGTCAAGACAAGACAAGACAGGATAACTTGTCAAGACAAGACATGACAATTAAGACATGACAAGATAAGACAAGAAAAGAAAAGTCAAGGCAAGACAAGACAAGACAGGAAAACTTGTCAAGACAAGACAAGACGAGACAGGACAAGGCTAGACAAGACAAGAAAAGACAAGAAAAGACAAGGCAAGACAAGACAAGACAAGACAAGACAAGACAAGACAAGACAAGACAAGACAAGACAAGACAAGACAATACAACACAAGACAAGACAAGACAAGACAGGAAACGACAAGACAAGACAAGACAAGACAAGACAACATAAGACAAGACAACTTGTCAATACAAGACAACTTGTCAAGACAAGACAAGACAAGGCAAGAAAAGACAAGACAAGACAAGACAAGACAACTTGTCAAGATAAGTCAAGACAAGACAAGACAAGACAACTTGTCAAGACAAGACAAGAAAGGATAACTTGTCAAGACAAGACATGACAATTAAGACATGACAAGATAAGACAAGAAAAGAAAAGTCAAGGCAAGACAAGACAAGACAAGACAACTTGTCAAGACAAAACAACTTGTCAAGACAAGTCAACTTGTCAAGACAAGACAAGACAAGTCAAGGCAAGACAAGACAAGACAAGACAAGACAAGACAAGACAAGACAGGAAAACTTGTCAAGACAAGACAAGACGAGACAGGACAAGGCTAGACAAGACAAGAAAAGACAAGAAAAGACAAGGCAAGACAAGACAAGACAAGACAAGACAACTTGTCAAGACAAGACAAGACAAGACAAGACAATACAAGACAAGACAAGACAAGACAAGACAAGACAAGACAAGACAAGATAAGGCAAGACAAGACAAGACAAAACAAGACAAGACAAGACAATACAAGACAAGACAAGACAATACAACTTGTCAAGACAAGGCAATACAACTTGTCAAGACAAGACAAGACACTTGTCAAGACAAGAGAAGACAAGACAAGACAGCACAACACAAGACAACACAACAAAAGAAAAGATAAGACAAGACAAGACAACTTGTCAAGACAAGACAACGTGCAAGACAAGACAAGACAAGACAGGAAAACTTGTCAAGACAAGACAAGACAAGACAGGACAAGTCTAGACAAGACAAGACACGGCAAGACAAGACAAGACAAGACAAGACAAAACAAGACAAGACAAGACAACTTGTCATGACATGACAAGACAAGACAAGACAACTTGTCAAGACAAGACAAGACAACTTGTCAAGACAATACAAATAAGACAAAACAACACAAGACAAATTGTCACGACAAGACAAGACAGGACAAGACAAAACAAGAAAAGACAAGAGAAGTCAAGACAAGACAACAAAAGACACGGCAAGACAAGACAAGATAAGATTAGATAAGACAACTTGTCAAGGCAAGGCAAGACAAGACAAGACAAGACAAGACAAGACAAGACAAGACAGAACAACTTGCCAAGACGAGACAAGACAAGACATGACAAGACAAGACAAGACATGACAAGACAAGACAGGACAAGACAGGACAAGACAAGACAACTTGTCAAGACAAGACAAGACAACTTGTCAAGACAAGACAAGACAGGACAACTTGTCAAGACAAGACAAGACAACTTGCCAAGACAAGACAGGACCAGACAAGAAAAGAAAAGACAACACAACACAACACAACACAACATAACACAAGACAAGACAAGACAAGACAACTTGTCAAGATTAGACAAGACAAGACAAGACAAGACAGGAAAAGACAGGAAAAGACAAGACAAGACAAGACAAGACAGCATAAGACAAGACAACTTGTCAATACAAGACAACTTGTCAAGACAAGACAAGACAAGACAAGGCAAGACAAGACAAGACAAGACAAGACAAGACAAGACAACTTGTCAAGAGAAGTCAAGACAAGACAAGACAAGACAACTTGTCAAGACAAGACAAGACAGGATAACTTGTCAAGACAAGACATGACAATTAAGACATGACAAGATAAGACAAGAAAAGAAAAGTCAAGGCAAGACAAGACAAGACAAGACAACTTGTCAAGACAAAACAACTTGTCAAGACAAGTCAACTTGTCAAGACAAGACAAGACAAGTCAAGGCAAGACAAGACAAGACAAGACAAGACAAGAAAAGACAAGGCAAGACAAGACAAGACAAGACAAGACAACTTGTCAAGACAAGACAAGACAAGACAAGACAATACAAGACAAGACAAGACAAGACAGGAAAATACAAGACAAGACAAGACAAGACAAGACAACATAAGACAAGACAACTTGTCAATACAAGACAACTTGTCAAGACAAGACAAGACAAGACAAGACAAGGCAAGACAAGACAAGACAAGACAAGACAACTTGTCAAGATAAGTCAAGACAAGACAAGACAAGACAACTTGTCAAGACAAGACAAGACAGGATAACTTGTCAAGACAAGACATGACAATTAAGACATGACAAGATAAGACAAGAAAAGAAAAGTCAAGGCAAGACAAGACAAGACAAGACAACTTGTCAAGACAAAACAACTTGTCAAGACAAGTAAACTTGTCAAGACAAGACAAGACAAGAAAAGTCAAGGCAAGACAAGACAAGACAAGACAGGAAAACTTGTCAAGACAAGATAAGACGAGACAGGACAAGACAAGACAAGACAAGACAAGACAAGACAAGACAAGACAACTTGTCAAGACAAGGCAATACAACTTGTCAAGACAAGACAAGACAACACAAGACAACTTGTCAAGACAATACAAGACAAGTTGTCAAGACAAGAGAAGACAAGACAAGACAGCACAACACAAGACAAGACAGCACAACACAAGACAACACAACAAAAGAAAAGACATGACAAGACAACTTGTCAAGACAAGACAACGTGCAAGACAAGACAAGACAAGACAGGAAAACTTGTCAAGACAAGACAAGACAGGACAAGTCTAGACAAGACAAGATTAGGCAAGACAAGACAAGACAAGACAACTTGTCAAGACAAGACAAGACAAGTAAAGACAAGACAAGACAAGTCAAAACAAGACAATACAAGACAAGACAAGTTGTCAAGAAAAGTCAAGACAAGACAAGACAAGACAGGACAACTTGTCAAGACAAGACAAGACAAGACAGGACAACTTGTCAAGACAAGACAAGCCTAGACAAGACAAGAAAAGACAAGGCAAGACAAGACAAGTTTGCAAGAGAAGTCAAGACAAGACAAGACAAGACAACTTGTCAAGACATGACAAGACAAGACAACTTGTCAAGACAAGACAAGACAACTTGTCAAGACAATACAAATAAGACAAAACAAGACAAGACAAGACAAATTGTCACGACAAGACAAGACAGGACAAGACAAAACAAAACAAGAAAAGACAAGAGAAGTCAAGACAAGACAACAAAAGACAAGGCAAGACAAGACAAGATAAGATTATATAAGACAACTTGTCAAGGCAAGACAAGACAAGACAAGACAAGACAAGACAAGACAGAACAACTTGCCAAGACGAGACAAGACAAGACATGACAAGACAAGACAGGACAAGAAAAGTCAAGGCAAGACAAGACAAGACAAGACAAGACAACTTGTCAAGACAAGACAAGACAACTTGTCAAGACAAGACAAGACAGGACAACTTGTCAAGACAAGACAAGACAACTTGCCAAGACAAGACAGGACCAGACAAGAAAAGAAAAGACAACACAACACAACACAACACAACACAAGTTAACACAAGACAAGACAAGACAAGACAACTTGTCAAGATTAGACAAGACAAGACAAGACAGGACAAGACATGAAAAGACAAGACAAGACAAGACAAGACAACATAAGGCAAGACAACTTGTCAATACAAGACAAGACAAGACAACTTGTCAAGACAAGACAAGACAGGATAACTTGTCAAGACAAGACATGACAATTAAGACATGACAAGATAAGACAAGAAAAGAAAAGTCAAGGCAAGACAAGACAAGACAAGACAACTTGTCAAGACAAAACAACTTGTCAAGACAAGTCAACTTGTCAAGACAAGACAAGACAAGTCAAGTCAAGGCAAGACAAGACAAGACAAGACAAGACAAGACAGGAAAACTTGTCAAGACAAGACAAGACGAGACAGGACAAGGCTAGACAAGACAAGAAAAGACAAGACAAGAAAAGACAAGACAAGACAAGACAAGACAAGACAAGACAACACAAGACAAGACAAGACAAGACAAGACAGGAAACGACAAGACAAGACAAGACAAGACAAGACAAGACAAGACAACATAAGACAAGACAACTTGTCAATACAAGACAACTTGTCAAGACAAGACAAGACAAGGCAAGAAAAGACAAGACAAGACAAGACAAGACAACTTGTCAAGATAAGTCAAGACAAGACAAGACAAGACAACTTGTCAAGACAAGACAAGAAAGGATAACTTGTCAAGACAAGACATGACAATTAAGACATGACAATATAAGACAAGAAAAGAAAAGTCAAGGCAAGACAAGACAAGACAAGACAACTTGTCAAGACAAAACAACTTGTCAAGACAAGTCAACTTGTCAAGACAAGACAAGACAAGACAAGTCAACGCAAGACAAGACAAGACAAGACAAGACAAGACAAGACAAGACAAGACAGGAAAACTTGTCAAGACAAGACAAGACGAGACAGGACAAGGCTAGACAAGACAAGAAAAGACAAGAAAAGACAAGGCAAGACAAGACAAGACAAGACAAGACAAGACAACTTGTCAAGACAAGACAAGACAAGACAAGACAAGACAAGACAATACAAGACAAGACAAGACAAGACAAGACAAGACAAGACAAGACAAAACAAAACAAGACAAGACAAGACAAGACAAGACAAGACAAGAGAAGACAATACAACTTGTCAAGACAAGGCAATACAACTTGTCAAGACAAGACAAGACACTTGTCAAGACAAGAGAAGACAAGACAACACAAGACAGCACAACACAAGACAACACAACAAAAGAAAAGACAAGACAAGACAAGACAACTTGTCAAGACAAGACAACGTGCAAGACAAGACAAGACAAGACAGGAAAACTTGTCAAGACAAGACAAGACAAGACAGGACAAGTCTAGACAAGACAAGACAAGGCAAGACAAGACAAGACAAGACAAAACAAGACAAGACAAGACAAATTGTCACGACAAGACAAGACAGGACAATACAAAACAAGAAAAGACAAGAGAAGAGAAGTCAAGACAAGACAACAAAAGACAAGGCAAGACAAGACAAGATAAGATTAGATAAGACAACTTGTCAAGGCAAGACAAGACAAGACAAGACAAGACAAGACAAGACAAGACAGAACAACTTGCCAAGACGAGACAAGACAAGACAAGACAAGACAAGACAGGACAAGAAAAGTCAAGGCAAGACAAGACAAGATAAGACAAGACAACTTGTCAAGACAAGACAAGACAACTTGTCAAGACAAGACAGTAGTATAGAGAGTGGGGGTGCGAGCCCAATCGATGTTAACCGTGAATATAATTACCAAAACATCACCAAATTTGTGTCAAACCAGGGCTCGACAAAATTCGCTGTCATTTCGGTAATTCTATATTCACGTATAACATCGAATAAGCTCGTACCCCCACTCTCTATACTACTATGGCGGTCATTAATCAAGCTAGACACCCCTCACGTTTTCTACTCAATTGATGTCAAACACACGCGAGACCAACGAAACAATACTAAATTTATACCAAATCACGATTTTCGCTAAATTTGGTGTTATTTCAGTCATATTTTAAAAATAGAATGTGTCGCTTCGTCATTTTCGCATTTTTAAAAAAATAGAAAGTGTTGTTTCAACATTTTCACATATTTAAAAAATAGAGAGTGTCGCTTCAACATTTTCACAAATTTAAAAATAGAAAGTGTCGTTTCGTCATTTTCGCATTTTTGTTTGACAAACTACGACCGACGCGTTCTGCTGTTGTCTCAATTCATGCGCGAAAGAAAAACCCACTAGATTTTGATTCTAGTGGTGATGTTTATCCAAATGGATAGCGAAATGGCGCTCTTTTGATTGGTCAATTCACACCAGCATCCACAACAAATGTTTTATCCAAACAAGTACCCAAATGGATAGCAAAATGGCGCTCTTTTGATTGGTTAACAACATTGACTAATTTGCATACTAACAGGTGGCCGGTTGTTTTGCGAATTAGTCCGTTTGTTCACTATTTTCAGTGTTATCTCTCACTACAATGTTTTTGTGACCATACGCGTAGGAGTCAATACCATTTTCTAAAAGGTATCGTTTATCATCAAAACAGGATAACGACACTTTACTAATTTCATAACTACCGAGCTGATGTTTGACACTTCTAATGGTCTTCATTGTGTGTCGCAATTGTTTCTGCTCAAGTAACACACTTTTATAATCTTCATGCTTAATTACTTTTTTAATTATATTCTTTCTGATACCTTTAGCAGTTTTCCCACCACCTCCATCCTCTTTTAAATAACTGTACATTTTACTGCGCAACCCGACGAACTCGATAATTGGTGTTCCAGCGCACTCGTCTTTCATCTTGCCAATAACTTTCTTGTTCTCTTTAAAAGCGAATGGGCTGTCTGCAGGGTAGTCGCTATTGTCAAACTTTTCGCGCTCCTCCATGAAGTTAGAATATACGTCATCAGTTTCGATTGTGTACAACAGGCTGTCAGTGTCAGTGAAGTGCAATCTGCAGGTATTGCTAGAGTACTTTTTCATGATATAATTATAGTGAAAATCGTACATCAGCGTTTTACTTAAGTCTAGTATACACATACCCACATATGCAGGTCGATTTAATGTCAACGTTTCTTTAACTTTGTGGACAGCAACTAAGTTCTCGCTAAATATCTTGCAAGACACGAACGTTGGCTTCGAGACAAGCTTTTTAAATTTCTTCGCAGTGGTCACTAATCTTACGTCCACACGCTTCCTCAAGTTTTCCATTGTTTTTCCAAACACACTGTTGTTCATCAACTTGAAGAAGTCCTTCTCGAAAGCGTTCTTAGCCGCGGTTCTTTTGACTGTGTTAAAGTCGATGTATTTACCCAACCACTTGGACTGGTCAAATTGTAGGACCCTATGAACCTTTTTGATTTTCAATCCAAGATCCATGTACAACTGCAGATTTCTATAGTGACACACATACTTTTTTTTATCCATCAAATTAGTCACCAGCTTCTTCACACCACCAACACTCACATTAAACTTATTTTTGATTTTCGTACAGTACGCAGACAACATGTCAACAGTAATCTCCATCTTCTCAGGAGCCAGCGGGTAATCGTTATGCAGGTCATGCAAATGGTCTGGATACTCCAAGTCGACTTCAAGCAGTAAGCCCTTTTTACTATCGTTGTGATAGTCGCATAGATTAACCTTTTCTATTTCTTTCTTAGTCAACCATTTAAAACCACCCGTAGGTAGACTTTGGCTCATTGCCCATCCATACAAATTGTTGGCATCAAGGTACATCAAATACTTCGACTCTTGCGCTTTATCGTACCCCTTCATGTATTTATTATTCGCCACACCATGTCTGTTGCATATGTAGCTCACACCACCACGCATACCCAATTCTACGAACTGGAACATGTCAATGTCAGACAATAAATCAAGTTCTACTCCAGTCATCTTTAACATAGCATCCCAAGCCAATCCAGGCGACGTGAAATAGTGACACGGGTCTAGTTTATACTCACGATGACATGTCTTTCTAAAGTTCTCAAAAACGTCAGCGAGCAAGAGCACATCACTTTTCAAATACAGGTCGTGATACCCACCCATACTTTCAACGTCGAAGTAGTCCCACACATCGCAAGCGCGCTCGTGCATTTCTTCCGTAATATCTTCATCATTCAGAATATTGTAGAAGTCCTTTTTGGAGGGTAGCTCGCATTCATCGAATTTATCAAAGGAGTCCATATAATCGTAGGGATAGACCCCCTTTCTTGTCATAAGTGCCAACCCCTCATCATGAAACACTTCTGACATGTATTTGAAAGCGTCTCTTGGTAGGTTCCTCACCAAGTTGTCTAGACCACTACTCATGAACTGAAAGCTGTCCAAAAATACCACGTTTTTTCCAAGCATGAACGCCATGTACTTCTCCATGTTGTTCGGTATCACATTTATGTCTTGGCCAAACTTACCAATCTCCTGCATAATGAAATGGTTATCGTAACCGCGTAAGTTATGAAAGATCACAGGAATTTTATCAGTCAACTTAAAGTTCACGTTACAGTCACGATGTGCGGACCCTCTGTACTTACCTGAGACATGACAGTGGTCTCTCACTCTAACGTCAGCGCCAGTGTACTCAACACTGCAAATATGGCAACTTTTAGCCTCGTCAAAGTCTTGTTTATCGTCATCAGTCAGTATCATCTCTTTGTTAAAGTGACTCTCAGATGTCTCTTTACAATATTCGACAATTTCTAACATCTCCCCAATGAACTTGTTAACTGCATTTTCACCGCGATACACTTTTACTGGCTTACTATACTCATCATCATAGCAACAAACCAGTTTATACCCATAACCACAGTCAACGTGCCTCTGGTAAGCATTTGTGTAGCTACACTCACTTGATGGTGTTGCTGTGTCCACCTTCTGTGTGATAGCCTCGAAGTCTGCGTACACCACAAATGGTACGTTTAGTTGTCTACTATAATTCTTATATTTCACTTTCGCACCTTTTTGCGGCATTTTAATAGCTTGCTTCCCATTGATGACCAAACACACTTCAATATGGCTTTCAAGCACGTCCGCTCGGGTAAAACACTGCAAACAATACCTACAAAAGTGCTTTCTCGCCTTATGCTCTGTCTGACGGTACATAAATTTGTTGAAGTCGCGAATATACACATAATGCTTGTTGCTATCGGTAGTTATCAACAATAGGTCCATATGGTCAGGATACACCTCCTTAGAAACGTACACAGGGAATGGTTGCTTATTTTCATACCCAAAAACATTAATGCTAATATCGTTAGCCTTTTCAATCTTATTATAGTCTTTGAGTGTGACTGGGAAGTCAATTCCGTCGTAATTCAGCTCGCTGATGTGGCTGACGTACTTCGACGTTCTATCGGAGTGTTTTCCTACAGGAAACTTATGTGCTAGGTGACACCATCTAAAGCACTCGTTGTCATCCCCATTATTTACGTTTATCAAGCCCTTCTTACTGTTGCGCAGCTCCTTTGGCAACGCAATGTAACTACTCCCACGCAAAGGTCTATAAATAGCGATATTAACGTAGTGTGCGTCTATTTTGTCGATAGTCCATCCAGACCCCTCAGATAACCACCCAGCTATCCGCGTCAAGATCTGTTCCGATCCACGATTGGCGACATCCTCAATATCATGCTCATTAATGACGACAAACGTTCCACTGTTAAAGTAGCCAGTTTTATATGTGGTCTTATCGAGCTCTAAAGCTTTCTCGAAAGTGACCTTAACTGTCTCTACCACTTTCATTCCGTTAGTCTCACCCAACTCGCGCCTCAAAAGGTTAATGACAGCGCTTCTAGTTTCGTTTACCTGATTGATGTCTCTAACGTTAACCACCTCGACTCCATAAGACCTTGTGAACCCTCTCAGTGCTCGATCCAACAGCCGTGGGCTATGGTCTTCAACTGTGGGTTGTGCTTCCTGATTTCTAACAAGACGGTCATGCGTCCGACTACCAACGTTAACTCGCCTGTTTGTCAGCGGATTAACAATAGTCGCATTTGTCGTGTCACTAAAAACACCATCTCTAACAAGTTGATTGTAGACTCGCCCATGAACGTTGACTGCCCTACCTGTTAGCGGATTTACAACGGCTGCACCAGTTCTAGCGAGTAAGTTTTCTGTGACGTCACCCATGGCTTCTATATACTACACTTGTATTTTTTTTCCTAAACCACTCGTTGTAATAACGATCGCTACTTTCACACCATCCCAACTTTGGATACACCACCCCAAACAGATTGTCGTCAAACTTCTCTTTCACCTTTACGTCTTTAAGGTCTGACACCCTTTCGAGTGTCTCGAGTTGTCTTCTATGACATAACCTAATAATGTAGTATCCGTATCTGCTGACGTTTCTACCCTTTATCAAATTGCATGAGTACAACACATTGACAACTTTCAAGAAGTCCTCTTTTATCAACTCAAGGTGCTCAAGCTTCACAACGTTCCGTAGTCTCCTTCCCATCCACCAAGACCGCTTGTGAACGCTTTTTAGTCGTGTGAGTCTTATGTCACTATAACTCTGAGTGTAACCCCATTCGATGTCGCCACACTTTGGACATGCGTACCCACCACAGCCAGTCATGTTTTTCACAACGTCGCAATCCGAGCAGTAGTAAAACCTGAAGGTGTCTCCACACTCAATTTGCGTCTCATTCGCGATCTCATCAATTGTCAGACCATAACTCATCTGCCTCATAAGTTTGTCCATCACTTATACTACTCCAACATTTTTTTATCGAGTGAGTACCCATACCGCTATTCCACTACCCAAACCTAACGCACCAACAAACAACAATTGGTATTCCTTCATTTCCGCGCTCGGTTGGTAGTAATCCGCAATCTTCGGACTCTCGGTGAACACTCGACCGCTGTAGTGAATGGTCATTACGCTTCTAAGTTCTTCCAACGCGTGGTTTGTGTCATTGATGTCAGCATTAGCGTCTGAGAGCTGTTGTCGCAAGCGCTGAATCTGATCTTTTTTAGCGATCTCATTTTCATACCACGCTTCTTTCGCACTGGCTAACTGCTCCAACGCATGGTTGTGTCTTTTCATCTCAGCTTCATAGCCTGTGTGACTAAACTTCGAAAACATAAAGCCAGCGCCTGCAAAAGCCACTGCGTTAAAAATCCCTCCAGCCACGACACTCACCATTAACTTACGTTGATTTGAATGGATCTGTCGGTATCCACTTTTTCGATTGCATCCATTTTACTAACAGCGTTCCTGCACCAACAGCCGCAGCAAGTTTAACTGTGCCTTTCACTGTCTCTGGTGTTCCCAATGGTTCTTCCAAAGCCTTTTTCGAAATCATACTCACTACCACAGCACCAGTCGTAACAAGTAGCGCATCGTACAATTCGTTCATGAGTTCTTTTCGATCGATCGCAGTCATAATACATTGTCGTGTGTTTTGTTCAAGAATCAAATGTGTCGAGTGTTGGACGACGAGTTCTATGACTTTCTGACGCGGGTGCTGCTGTAGTACTCGCGGGTTCTAATTGTGTTTCTTTTTCACTGCTAATTGTGTACCATAACGAAGCGCCAGCAATGATAACACCAAGTGTTCCAACAATGTAACCATAGCTCCACTCACTACCCTGTTCTTCGTTGACTATCATTTCACGCATTTTCTTTTCTTTCGCAGCTTTCGATATCTCAGCCAACTTTTTACCAGCAGCGACACGCTTTGGGTCCTTCACCTTAACACTTTTCACATCAGCCGTGATCTTTGCTTCAACAGCCGTCTGTGAGTCCTCAACCATCTAATACACTATCACGTGTTATCTTACTCACAGTTGACCTCACAGGTATCTCACAGTTGACCTCACAGATATCTCACAGTTCCAAACCAAACGCACTAAAAAAGGGGGAGCTTTTTCTCTGAAGGTATAGTATAATGACTCAAGTCCAAGACACTGTGGAAGAGGAGATCAACTACTTGCGGAGATTGTCCTTCGTCGACGTGTTTGTCCCACAAGACACCTCTGGACCCAACGTCTTAAAAGAGTACTCACAAGTCTTCAAGTTGTGCGAAAGCGGGCATAAAAATGAGGGAGTATCGAGACGATTTAGCACTCAGATTCTCACCACAAAGCGTGTTCACAAGGCCTGGGTCAATCTTCAAGAAGATAGAGCCAACGAGATGGTTAACGAGCTAGCTAGCGAGATCCCTGTGTGGTGCTACTCACCATTCAAATACCTTGTGTTAGCAAGTAGTTGCTACTTGAGCAACCCTTGCAAGTCCACTGCCGCACTACTTGGCAACTTCCTCGAAGTGTTCTTAGCGAGCCTTCTATGGAGACCTAGCCCAACCAAGCTCAAAGCGTGGCTAGAGCTCGCCGCAAACCGTGACGTTCACGTTTGCAAGGTGGGGTGTAATGAAGTAGTGGGTGCGGATGATCTCGAGGACCACATATTCTCACATGCCCACCTGGATTTTGCGCATGACTGCACGACGTACAAGTGCTACCCATGCGGTGTGACCACCAACAGCCCAATGTGCCGCTCAATACACGAGAGCTCGAGGTCCCATCTTGAAAACTTAGAGCTTCAGCGGATATTTGACAACGAGCGACGGTTGTCATAATAAAAAAAACATTTCTCTGGAGGTATAGTAACCATGAAGAAAGTTGGTAAACTAGAAATCGTGATTGGTCCTATGTTCGCAGGAAAAACGACAGAGACTCTTCGTAGGTTAGTCGCGTTAAGTAAATCAGGGCTTAGAGTCCTTTACATGAACAACGCAGGTGACACCAGACGAACTGACCACACGTTCTCCACACATCGTCAAACCATCGTTGTTGGGTTGAACAGTTTACCTGCAAAGTTAATCACCAACCTCCCAAGTTCTTCCAAACTAGCTGGCTACGACGTCATTGGTATCGATGAAGGCCATTGGTACTCTGACCTACTCCCAGTTATTCGTGACTACATCAAAGCTGGCATTCACGTCATTATTTGTGGTCTCATAGCAACGGAGCGCTTAAAAAGAATTGGTGAGCTCGACACGTTGTTCCCAGTAGCAGACGACATCACATTTCTAAAAGCGTACTGCGCTATTTGTCGTGACACTCGCGGAACAACTGTTGAAGCGTCATTCAATTGGAGATACAATCCAGGACCATCGTTTGTTGGTGGTGCTGAACAATACAAAGCAGTGTGCAGACGTCATCATCCTTCCACACAAAATTAAGGGTGTTCTCAATACGTCCCACTTTTTTTAAATTTAGACATTGGACAAATGAAGCGCCCAATGTCATAGAGACAACATTTTTTTTCACACACATAAAATTAGTCGCGCACCACACAGTGATGTCTCTCGTGGTTACTTAACGCTGCTTTATTTTTAAATCTACGAAAACACTGGGAACATTGAAACCCAATGTCAAAGAAATATTTTATTATCGCGGTAATAGTGTCGTCGTACGAGTCGCACAACAATGTTAGATACCCAGCGGATTTGTATCTGAGCAACAGAGAGTCTTGCTCTTTGGATGTCTTACCTGTGCCACCTGGATTCTTGAACTCAATCACAAGCCCGCTGTGCTGTCGGTTTGCATTAGCAATAATCAAATCAGGTGTTCCACGTTGGTAACCTTTTTTCCACGAATTTATTCTTTTACTTGAAGTGTGTTGATTTTCACCACAAGCGGCTATCAAAATAGCTTCTGGATAGTATTTCCTAAGAAAGCCAACGACTTTCGTGTGAAGATCGAACTCAGTGATCATTTTAAACTGATTGTGTTTGAGACCAACGTCAGCTACAGTCTTTCTAGCACTTGGCAAGACTTCTGAGTGCACCCACCTTCCAAACTGTTTCGCGCGCTCCATTTTACTGGAGAACACCAACGAGTAGACCCCAAGTTCGTTGATAAACGAGGCCTGCTCCATCTTCATTTTACAGTCAGGTTCGACGTGGTCGTGTACTGCATCTTTTGGTCGAGCATAACCTAGAGCGCTCGCGACTTCTTTCGCTTTGAACCATATGTCACCGTTATTCATGACCGTTGTGATTTGGTGACCATCGAAATCAAATAGTTGAAGTGCCATGGAAGTCATCACTATATAGTCTCCCATAAAAAACTACTCGATGTGGGCGCTAGGTTTTTTATAGATCTGGTTTGTTGTGTACCAACGCATCAGATGTGTTTTATTAGTCTTCGGTTTGCTACGTCGTCTAAAAAAGTTTCTAATGTTACGAGCCAGCTTTCTAAATCTTCGAAGCTGAGACCAACCCATTTTAACTTAGGTCACGTCTCCTACCACTCCCACAGTGTCTGACTCTGGTAACATAATAGGTTTGCCGTAAGTCTTTTTAGACCTCATACCAATCTCAGCGTGGAGCTCGAGAGTTATATCACCGCGACCAAATGACCCACCAGCTTTGAACATGTGATCAGTCGTCTTATTTATCTTATATATTTCATGAGGTCTCGAAATACATGCTCCCATTTACTTTATACCATATTCCTTCATCATTTCTCCACCCATGATTATGATGTCTCGGTTCGCCATGTAACCACTCACAATTCTCACACCGTAGAATTCTATCAACGATGGGTACGCATAAGGTGCGAGTGGTATTCTTGGTCGGTGTATTCCAAAAATTGTTCCATAGGGTGTGCCTATCTTTTTCATATTTGCTACGAAGTCTGAATCGGTTGACTTGATGTTGTTGACCCTGACGTGTGAATTGTCCATTTCCCAGTGTATTGATATCATATGCATTTTACTTATGTCAACACCACTCGGAATAGTGCATATGCTCTCCATTGCTGGTATGCTGCCACCATACGCCAGTCCATTAGTCATACCAGTCTTGTACCCTATGAACTTATCCCACTGACCGTCGTCGTTTGATATAATTGTCTCCCAATTTGATCCAGCGGTTCTCATAGGTAGTCGCACCACAAACAAGACAAGACAAGTCAAGATAAGACAAGACAAGACAAGACAAGACAAGACAAGACAATACAAGACAACACAACACAACACAACACAACACAAGACAAGACAAGACAAAACAAGACAAGACAAGACAAGACAAGTTGTCAAGACAAGTCAAGACAAGACAATACAAGACAAGACAACTTGTCAAGACAAGTCAAGACAAGACAAGAAAAGAAAAGACAAGGCAAGATAAGACAAGACAAGACAAGTTGTCAAGAGAAGTCAAGACAAGACAATACAAGACAAGACCCGACAAGACAAGACAACTTGTCAAGACAAGACAAGACAACTTGTCAAGACAAGACAGGATAAGACAAGACAAGTCAAGACAAGACAAGACAAGAAAAGACAAGACAAGACAAGAAAAGACAAGACAAGACAAGACAAGACAAAACAAAACAAGACAACTTGTCAAGAGAAGTCAAGACAAGACAAGTTATGACAAGACAAGACAAGCCAAGACAAGACAAGACAAGACAAGTCAAGACAAGTCAAGACAAGACAAGACAACTTGTCAAGACAAGACAAGACAATACAATACAAGACAAGACACGACAAGACAAGACAACTTGTCAAGACAAGACAAGACAAGACAACTTGTCAAGACAAGACAAGACAAGACAGGACAACACAAGACAAGACAAAACAAAACAAAACAAAACAAGACAAGACAAGACAAGACAAGTCAAGACAAGACAAGAAAAGACAAGACAAGACAAGAAAAGACAAGAAAAGACAAGACAAGACAAGACAAGACAAAACAAAACAAGACAACTTGTCAAGAGAAGTCAAGACAAGACAAGTCATGACAAGACAAGACAAGACAAGCCAAGACAAGACAAGACAAGTCAAGACAAGACAAGACAACTTGTCAAGACAAGTCAAGACAAGTCAAGACAAGTCAAGACAAGACAAGACAAGACAAGTCAAGACAAGACAAGACAAGACAAGACAAGTCAAGACAAGACAAGACAAGACAAGACAAGACAAGACAAGACAAGACAAGACAAGACAAGACAAGACAAGACAAGACAAGACAAGACAAGACAAGACAAGACAAGACAAGACAACTTGTCAAGACAAGACAAGACAAGACAAGACAAGACAAGACAAGACAAGACAAGACAACTTGTCAAGACAAGACAAGACAAGACAAGACAAGACAAGACAACTTGTCAAGACAAGACAAGACAAGACAAGACAACTTGTCAAGACAAGACAACTTGTCAAGACAAGACAACTTGTCAAGACAAGACAACTTGTCAAGACAAGACAACTTGTCAAGACAAGACAACTTGTCAAGACAAGACAACTTGTCAAGACAAGACAAGACAACTTGTCAAGACAAGACAAAACAAGACAAGGCAACTTGTCAAGACAAGACAACTTGTCAAGACAAGAAAGAGACAAGACAAGACAAGACAACTTGTCAAGACAAGACAAAAGACAAGACAAGACAACTTGTCAAGACAAGACAACTTGTCAAGACAAGACAACTTGTCAAGACAAGACAACTTATCAAGACAAGACAACTTGTCAAGACAAGACAACTTGTCAAGACAAGACAACTTGTCAAGACAAGACAAACTTGTCAAGACAAGACAACTTGTCAAGACAAGACAAGACAAGACAAACTTGTCAAGACAAGACAACTTGTCAAGACAAGACAACTTGTCAAGACAAGACAACTTGTCAAGACAAGACAAGACAAGACAAGACAAGACAAGACAAGACAAGACAACTTGTCAAGACAACTTGTCAAGACAAGACAAGACAAGACAAGGTAAGACAAGACAGGACAAGACAAGACAACTTGTCAAGACAAGTCAAGACAAGACAAGACAAGACAAGATAAGATAAGACAACTTGTCAAGACAAGACAACTTGTCAAGACAAGACAACTTGTCAAGACAAGGCAACTTCTCAAGACAAGACAGGACAAGACAACTTGTCAAGAAAAGACAAGACAAGACAATACAACTTGTCAAGACAAGACAAGACAACTTGTCAAGGCAAGACAAGACAAGACAACTTGTCAAGGCAAGACAAGACAAGACAAGACAACTTGTCAAGGCAAGACAAGACAAGACAAGGCAAGACAAGACAAGACAAGACAAGACAAGACAAGTCAAGTCAAGTCAAGTCAAGGCAAGACAAGACAAGGCAAGACAAGACAAGACAAGACAAGACAAGACAAGACAAGACAAGACAAGACAAGACAAGACAAGACAACTTGTCAAGACAAGACAAGACAAGACAAGACAAGACAAGACAAGACAAGACAAGACAACTTGTCAAGACAAGACAAGACAAGACAACTTGTCAAGACAAGACAAGACAAGACAAGACAAGACAAGACAAGACAAGACAAGACAAGGCAAGACAAGACAAGACAAGACAAGACAAGACAAGACAAGACAAGACAGGACAAGACAAGACAAGACAAGACAAGACAAGACAAGACAACTTGTCAAGACAAGACAAGACAAGACAAGACAAGACAAGACAAGACAAGACAAGACAAGACAAGACAAGACAAGACAAGACAAGACAAGACAAGACAACTTGTCAAGACAAGACAAGACAAGACAAGACAACTTGTCAAGACAAGTCAAGACAAGTCAAGACAAGTCAAGACAAGACAAGACAAGACAAGACAAGACAACTTGTCAAGACAAGACAAGACAAGACAAGACAAGACAAGACAAGACAACTTGTCAAGACAAGACAACTTGTCAAGACAAGACAACTTGTCAAGACAAGACAACTTGTCAAGACAAGACAACTTGCCAAGACAAGACAACTTGTCAAGACAAGACAACTTGTCAAGACAAGACAAGACAACTTGTCAAGACAAGACAAGACAAGACAAGACAAGTCAAGACAAGACAAGACAAGTCAAGTCAAGACAAGACAAGACAAGACAAGAAAGGACAAGACAAGACAAGACAAGACAAGACAAGACAAGACAAGACAAGACAAGACAAGACAAGACAAGACAAGACAAGACAAGACAAGACAAGACAAGACAAGACAAGACAAGACAACTTGTCAAGACAAGACAAGACAAGACAAGACAACTTGTCAAGACAAGACAAGACAAGACAAGACAAGACAAGACAAGACAACTTGTCAAGACAAGACAAGTTGTCAAGACAAGACAACTTGTCAAGACAAGACAACTTGTCAAGACAAGACAACTTGTCAAGACAAGACAACTTGTCAAGACAAGACAACTTGTCAAGACAAGACAAGACAAGACAACTTGTCAAAACAAGACAAGACAAGACAACTTGTCAAGACAAGACAACTTGTCAAGACAAGACAAGACAAGACAAGACAAGACAAGACAAGACAAGACAAAAGACAAGACAAGACAAGACAAGACAACTTGTCAAGACAAGACAAGACAAGACAAGACAACTTGTCAAGACAAGACAAGACAAGACAAGACAACTTGTCAAGACAAGACAAGACAAGACAAGAAAACGTGTCGAGACAAGTCAAGAAAAGACAAGACAAGACAAGATAAGACAATTTGTCAAGACAAGACAACTTGTCAAGACAAGACAACTTGTCAAGACAAGACAAGACGAGACGAGACAAGACAAGACAAGACAAGACAAGACAAGACAAGTTGAGAAGACACGACAACTTCTTAAAACAAGACAAGACAAGACAAGACAACTTGTCAAAACAAGACAAGACAAGACAACTTGTCAAGACAAGACAAGACAAGACAACTTGTCAAGACAAGACAAGACAAGACAACTTGTCAAGACAAGACAAGACAAGACAAGACAAGACAAGACAACTTGTCAAGACAAGACAACTGACAAGACAAGACAACTTGTCAAGACAAGACAAGACAAGACAAGACAAGACAAGACAAGACAACTTGTCAAGACAAGACAAGACAAGACAACTTGTCAAGACAAGACAAGACAAGACAAGACAACTTGTCAAGACAAGACAACTTGTCAAGACAAGACAACTTGTCAAGACAAGACAACTTGTCAAGACAAGACAAGACAAGACAAGACAAGACAAGACAACTTGTCAAGACAAGACAAGACAAGACAAATTGTCAAGACAAGACAACTTGTCAAGACAAGACAACTTGTCAAGACAAGACAAGACAAGACAAGACAAGACAAGACAAGACAAGACAAGAAAAGGCAAGACAAGACAAGACAAGACAAGACAAGACAATGCAAGACAAGACAAGACAACTTGTCAAGACAAGACAAGACAACTTGTCAAGACAAGACAAGACAAGACAAGACAAGACAAGACAAGACAAGACAAGACAAGACAAGTTGACAAGACAAGACAACTTGTCAAGACAAGACAAGACAAGACAACTTGTCAAGACAAGACAAGACAACTTGTCAAGACAAGACAAGACAACTTGTCAAGACAAGACAACTTGTCAAGACAAGACAACTTGTCAAGACAAGACAACTTGTCAAGACAAGACAACTTGTCAAGACAAGACAACTTGTCAAGACAAGACAACTTGTCAAGACAAGACAACTTGTCAAGACAAGACAACTTGTCAAGACAAGACAAGACAAGACAAGACAACTTGTCAAGACAAGACAAGACAAGACAAGACAAGACAACTTGTCAAGACAAGACAAGACAAGACAAGACAACTTGTCAAGACAAGACAAGACAAGACAAGACAAGACAAGACAAGACAAGACAAGACAAGACAACTTGTCAAGACAAGACAAGACAGGACAAGACAACTTGTCAAGACAAGACAAGACAAGACAAGACAAGACAACTTGTCAAGACAAGACAACTTGTCAAGACAAGACAACTTGTCAAGACAAGACAACTTGTCAAGACAAGACAACTTGTCAAGACAAGACAACTTGTCAAGACAAGACAACTTGTCAAGACAAGACAACTTGAGACAAGACAAGACAAGACAAGACAAGACAACTTGTCAAGACAAGACAAGACAAGACAAGACAACTTGTCAAGACAAGACAACTTGTCAAGACAAGACAACTTGTCAAGACAAGACAACTTGTCAAGACAAGACAACTTGTCAAGACAAGACAAGACAAGACAAGACAAGACAAGACAAGACAACTCAAGACAAGACAAGACAAGACAAGACAACTTGTCAAGACAAGACAATGACAAGACAAGACAATTTGTCAAGACAAGACAACTTGTCAAGACAAGACAAGACAAGACAAGACAAGACAAGACAAGACAAGACAAGACAAGACAAGACAAGACAAGACAAGACAACTTGTCAAGACAAGACAAGACAAGACAAGACAACTTGTCAAGACAAGACAAGACAAGACAAGACAAGACAACTTGTCAAGACAAGACAACTTGTCAAGACAAGACAAGACAAGACAAGACAAGACAACTTGTCAAGACAAGACAAGACAAGACAAGACAACTTGTCAAGACAAGACAACTTGTCAAGACAAGACAAGACAAGACAAGACAACTTGTCAAGACAAGACAACTTGTCAAGACAAGACAAGACAAGACAAGACAAGACAAGACAAGACAAGACAAGACAAGACAACTTGTCAAGACAAGACAACTGACAAGACAAGACAACTTGTCAAAACAAGACAACTTGTCAAGACAAGACAATTTGTCAAGACAAGACAACTTGTCAAGACAAGACAAGACAAGACAAGACAAGACAAGACAAGACAAGACAAGACAAGACAAGACAAGACAAGACAAGACAAGACAAGACAAGACAAGACAAGACAAGACAAGACAAGACAAGACAAGACAAGACAAGACAAGACAACTTGTCAAGACAAGACAAGACAAGACAACTTGTCAAGACAAGACAACTTGTCAAGACAAGACAACTTGTCAAGACAAGACAAGACAAGACAAGACAAGACAAGACAAGACAAGGAAAGACAAGACAATACAAGACAAGATAAGACAAGACAAGACAAGACAAGACAACTTGTCAAGACAAGACAAGACAACTTGTCAAGACAAGACAAGACAAGACAAGACAAGACAAGACAAGTTGACAAGACAAGACAACTTGTCAAAACAAGACAAGACAAGACAAGACAACTTGTCAAGACAAGACAAGACAACTTGTCAAGACAAGACAAGACAACTTGTCAAGACAAGACAACTTGTCAAGACAAGACAACTTGTCAAGACAAGACAACTTGTCAAGACAAGACAACTTGTCAAGACAAGACAACTTGTCAAGACAAGACAACTTGTCAAGACAAGACAACTTGTCAAGACAAGACAAGACAAGACAAGACAAGACAACTTGTCAAGACAAGACAAGACAAGACAAGACAACTTGTCAAGACAAGACAACTTGTCAAGGCAAGACAAGACAAGACAAGACAAGACAAGACAAGACAAGACAAGACAAGACAAGACAAGACAAGACAAGACAAGACAAGACAAGACAAGACAACTTGTCAAGACAAGACAAGACAAGACAAGACAACTTGTCAAGACAAGTCAAGACAAGACAAGACAAGACAACTTGTCAAGACAAGACAACTTGTCAACGCAAGACAACTTGTCAAGACAAGACAACTTGTCAAGACAAGACAACTTGTCAAGACAAGACAACTTGTCAAGACAAGACAACTTGTCAAGACAAGACAAGACAAGACAAGACAACTTGTCAAGACAAGACAACTTGACAAGACAAGACAACTTGTCAAAACAAGACAACTTGTCAAGACAAGACAACTTGTCAAGACAAGACAACTTGTCAAGACAAGACAACTTGTCAAGACAAGACAAGACAAGACAAGACAAGACAAGACAACTTGTCAAGACAAGACAAGACAAGACAAGACAACTTGTCAAGACAAGACAACTTGACAAGACAAGACAACTTGTCAAGACAAGACAACTTGTCAAGACAATACAACTTGTCCAGACAAGACAACTTGTCAAGACATTACAACTTGTCAAGATAAGACAAGGCAACTTTTCAAGACAAGATAAAAAAAGACAAGACAACTTGTCAAGGCAAGACAACTTGTCAAGACGAGAAAGATGAGACGAGACGAGACAAGACAACTTGTCAAGACAAGACAAAAGAAGACAAGACAAGACAACTTGTCAAGACAAGACAACTTGTCAAGACAAGACAACTTGTCAAGACAAGACAACTTATCAAGACAAGACAACTTGTCAAGACAAGACAACTTGTCAAGACAAGACAACTTGTCAAGACAAGACAAACTTGTCAAGACAAGGCAACTTGTCAAGACAAGACAAGACAAGACAAACTTGTCAAGACAAGACAACTTGTCAAGACAAGACAACTTGTTAAGACAAGACAACTTGTCAAGACAAGATAAGACAACGCAAGACAAGACAAGACAAGACCACTTGTTAAGACAACTTGTCAACACAAGACAAGACAACACAAGGTAAGACAAGACAGGACAAGACAAGACAACTTGTCAAGACAAGTCAAGACAAGACAATACAAGACAGGATAAAATAAGACAACTTGTCAAGACAAGACAACTTGTCAAGACAAGACAACTTGTCAAGACAAGGGAACTTCTCAAGACAAGACAGGAAAAGACAAGTTGTCAAGAAAAGACAAGCCAAGACAATACAACTTGTCAAGACAAGACAAGACAACTTGTCAAGGCAAGACAAGACAAGACAACTTGTCAAGGCAAGACAAGACAAGACAAGACAACTTGTCAAGGCAAGACAAGACAAGGCAAGGCAAGGCAAGACAAGACAAGTCAAGTCAAGTCAAGTCAAGTCAAGTCAAGTCAAGTCAAGTCAAGTCAAGGCAAGGCAAGACAAGGCAAGACAAGACAAGACAAGACAAGACAAGACAAGACAAGACAAGACAAGACAAGACAACTTGTCAAGACAAGACAAGACAAGACAAGACAAGACAAGACAAGACAAGACAAGACAACTTGTCAAGACAAGACAAGACAAGACAAGACAAGTCAAGACAACTTGTCAAGACAAGACAACTGACAAGACAAGACAACTTGTCAAGACAAGACAACTTGTCAAGACAAGACAACTTGTCAAGACAAGACAACTTGTCAAGACAAGACAACTTGTCAAGACAAGACAACTTGTCAAGACAAGACAACTTGTCAAGACAAGACAAGACAAGACAAGACAAGACAAGACAAGACAAGACAAGACAAGACAAGACAACTTGTCAAGACAAGACAAGACAAGACAACTTGTCAAGACAAGACAAGACAAGACAAGACAAGACAAGACAAGACAAGACAAGACAAGACAAGACAAGACAAGACAAGACACGACAAGACAAGACAAGACAAGACAAGACAAGACAAGACAACTTGTCAAGACAAGACAAGACAAGACAAGACAAGACAAGACAAGACAAGACAAGACAAGACAAGACAAGGCAAGGCAAGGCAAGACAAGACAAGACAAGACAAGACAACTTGTCAAGACAAGACAAGACAAGACAAGACAACTTGTCAAGACAAGTCAAGACAAGTCAAGACAAGTCAAGACAAGTCAAGACAAGACAAGACAATATAAGATAAGACAACTTGTCAAGACAAGACAAGTTGTCAAGACAAGACAAGTTGTCAAGACAAGACAACTTGTCAAGACGAGACAACTTGTCAAGACAAGACAACTTGTCAAGACAAGACAACTTGTCAAGACAAGACAACTTGCCAAGACAAGACAACTTGTCAAGACAAGACAACTTGTCAAGGCAAGACAAGACAACTTGTCAAGACAAGACAAGGCAAGGCAAGACAAGTCAAGTCAAGTCAAGTCAAGTCAAGTCAAGTCAAGTCAAGTCAAGGCAAGACAAGACAAGACAAGACAAGACAAGACAAGACAAGACAAGACAAGACAAGACAAGACAAGACAAGACAAGACAAGGCAAGGCAAGGCAAGACAAGACAAGACAAGACAAGACAACTTGTCAAGACAAGACAAGACAAGACAAGACAACTTGTCAAGACAAGTCAAGACAAGACAAGACAATATAAGATAAGACAACTTGTCAAGACAAGACAAGTTGTCAAGACAAGACAACTTGTCAAGACAAGACAACTTGTCAAGACGAGACAACTTGTCAAGACGAGACAACTTGTCAAGACAAGACAACTTGTCAAGACAAGACAAGACAAGAGAACTTGTCAAAACAAGACAAGACAAGACAACTTGTCAAGACAAGACAACTTGTCAAGACAAGACAAGACAAGACAAGACAAGACAGGACAGGACAAGACAACTTTTTAAGACTAGACAACTTGACAAGACAACACAACTTGTCAAGACAAGACAACACAAGACAAGACAACTTGTCAAGACAAGACAAGACAAGTCAAGACAACTTGTCAAGACAAGACAAGAGAAGACAAGAAAACGTGTCGAGACAAGTCAAGAAAAGACAAGACAAGACAAGATAAGAGAATTTGTCAAGACAAGACAACTTGTCAAGACAAGACAACTTGTCAAGGCAAGACGAGACGAGACGAGACAAGATAAGACGAGACTAGACGAGACAAGACAAGTTGAGAAGACTCGACAACTTCTTAAAACAAAACAAGACAAGACAAGACAACTTGTCAAAACAAGACAAGACAAGACAACTTGTCAAAACAAGACAAGACAAGACAACTTGTCAAGACAAGACAAGACAAGACAACTTGTCAAGACAAGACAACACAAGACAAGACAAGACAAGACAACTTTTCAAGACAAGACAACTTGACAAGACACGACAACTTGTCAAAACAAGACAACTTGTCAAGACAAGACAACTTGTCAAGACAAGACAACTTGTCAAGACAAGACAACACAGGACAAGAGAAGACAAGAAAAGACAACTTTTCAAGACAAGACAAGAAAAGACAACTTTTCAAGACAAGACAACTTGACAAGACACGACAACTTGTCAAAACAAGACAACTTGTCAAGGCAAGACAATTTGTCAAGACAAGACAACTTGTCAAGGCAAGACAAGACAAGACAAGACAAGACAAGATAACTTGTCAAGACAAGACAAGACAAGACAAATTGTCAAGACAAGACAACTTGTCAAGACAAGACAACTTGTCAAGACAAGACAAGACAAGACAAGACAAGACAAGACAAGGCAAGGAAAGGAAAGAGAAGACAAGACAAGGGAAGGTAAGACAATGCAAGACAAGACAAGACAACTTTTCAAGACAAGACAAGACAACTTGTCAAGACAAGATGAGACGAGACGAGATGAGACGAGACGAGACGAGACGAGACAAGACAAGACAAGTTGACAAGACAAGACAACTTGTCAAGACAAGACAAGACAAGACAACTTGTCAAAACAAGACAAGACAACTTGTCAAGACAAGACAAGACAACTTGTCAAGACAAGACAACTTGTCAAGACAAGACAACTTGTCAAGACAAGACAACTTGTCAAGACAAGACAACTTGTCAAGACAAGACAACTTGTCAAGACAAGACAACTTGTCAAGACAAGACAACTTGTCAAGACAAGACAACTTGTCAAGACAAGACAAGACAAGACAAGACAACTTGTCAAGAAAAGACAAGACAAGACAAGACCAGACAACTTGTCAAGACAAGACAAGACAAGACAAGACTACTTGTCGAGACAAGTCAAGGCAAGGCAAGGCAAGACAAGACAAGACAAGACAAGACAAGACAAGATAACTTGTCAAGATTAGACAAGACAGAACAAGACAACTTGTCAAGACAAGTCAAGACACGACAAGATAAGACAACTTGTCAAGACAAGACAACTTGTCAAGGCAAGACAACTTGTCAAGACAAGACAACTTGTCAAGACAAGACAACTTGTCAAGACAAGACAACTTGTCAAGACAAGACAACTTGTCAAGACAAGACAACTTGAGACAACACAAGACAAGACAAGACAAGACAACTTTTCAAGACAAGACAACTTGACAAGACACGACAACTTGTCAAAACAAGACAACTTGTCAAGACAAGACAACTTGTCAAGACAAGACAACTTGTCAAGACAAGACAACTTGTCAAGACAAGACAAGACAAGACAAGACAAGACAAGAAAAAACAACTTTTCAAGACAAGACAACTTGACAAGACACGACAACTTGTCAAAACAAGACAACTTGTCAAGACAAGACAATTTGTCAAGACAAGACAACTTGTCAAGGCAAGACAAGACAAGACAAGACAAGACAAGACAAGACAAGACAAGACAAGACAAGACAAGACAAGACAAGACAAGACAAGACAAGACAAGACAAGACAAGACAAGACAAGACAAGACAAGACAAGACAAGACAAGACAAGACAAGACAAGACAAGACAACTTGTCAAGACAAGACAAGACAAGACAAATTGTCAAGACAAGACAACTTGTCAAGACAAGACAACTTGTCAAGACAAGACAAGACAAGACAAGGCAAGACAAGACAAGACAAGGCAAGACAAGACAATACAAGGGAAGACAAGACAATGCAAGACAAGACAAGACAACTTGTCAAGACAAGACAAGACAACTTGTCAAGACAAGACAAGACAAGACAAGACAAGACAAGACAAGTTGAGAAGACACGACAACTTGTCAAAACAAGACAAGACAAGACAAGACAACTTGTCAAGACAAGACAAGACAGCTTGTCAAGACAAGACAAGACAAGACAACTTGTCAAGACAAGACAACTTGTCAAGACAAGACAACTTGTCAAGACAAGACAACTTGTCGAGACAAGACAACTTGTCAAGACAAGACAACTTGTCAAGACAAGACAACTTGTCAAGACAAGACAACTTGTCAAGACAAGACAACTTGTCAAGACAAGACAACTTGTCAAGACAAGACAAGACAAGACAAGACAAGACAACTTGTCAAGACAAGACAAGACAAGACAAGACAACTTGTCAAGACAAGACAAGTCAAGACAAGGCAAGACAAGACAAGACAAGACAAGACAAGACAAGACAAGACAAGACAAGACAAGACAAGACAAGACAAGACAAGACAACTTGTCAAGACAAGACAAGACAAGACAAGACAACTTGTCAAGACAAGACAAGACAAGACAAGATAAGACAACTTGTCAAGACAAGACAACTTGTCAAGGCAAGACAACTTGTCAAGACAAGACAACTTGTCAAGACAAGACAACTTGTCAAGACAAGACAACTTGTCAAGACAAGACAACTTGTCAAGACAAGACAACTTGTCAAGACAAGACAACTTGTCAAGACAAGACAACATGCCAAGACAAGACAAGACAACACAAGATAAGACAAGACAAGACAAGACAACTTTTCAAGACAAGACAACTTGACAAGACACGACAACTTGTCAAAACAAGACAACTTGTCAAGACAAGACAACTTTTCAAGACAAGACAACTTGTCAAGACAAGACAAGACAAGACAAGACAAGATAACTTGTCAAGACAAGACAAGACAAATTGTCAAGACAAGACAACTTGTCAAGACAAGACAACTTGTCAAGACAAGACAAGACAAGACAAGACAAGACAAGACAAGGCAAGGAAAGGAAAGAGAAGACAAGACAAGGGAAGGTAAGACAATGCAAGACAAGACAAGACAACTTTTCAAGACAAGACAAGACAACTTGTCAAGACAAGAACGAGACAAGACGAGATGAGACAAGACAAGACAAGACAAGACAAGTTGACAAGACACGACAACTTGTCAAAACAAGACAAGACAAGAAGACAACTTGTCAAAACAAGACAAGACAACTTGACAAGACAAGACAAGACAACTTGTCAAGACAAGACAACTTGTCAAGACAAGACAACTTGTCAAGACAAGACAACTTGTCAAGACAAGACAACTTGTCAAGACAAGACAACTTGTCAAGACAAGACAACTTGTCAAGACAAGACAACTTGTCAAGACAAGACAACTTGTCAAGACAAGACAAGACAAGACAAGACAAGACAACTTGTCAAGACAAGACAAGACAAGACAAGACAAGGCAACTTGTCAAGACAAGACAAGACAAGACAACTTGTCAAGACAAGTCAAGGCAAGACAAGACAAGACAAGACAAGACAAGACAAGACAAGACAACTTGTCAAGACAAGACAAGACAAGACAAGACAACTTGTCAAGACAAGTCAAGACAAGACAAGACAAGACAACTTGTCAAGACAAGACAACTTGTCAAGACAAGACAACTTGTCAAGACAAGACAACTTGTCAAGACAAGACAACTTGTCAAGACAAGACAACTTGTCAAGACAAGACAACTTGAGACAACACAAGACAAGACAAGACAAGACAACTTTTCAAGACAAGACAACTTGTCAAGACAAGACAACTTGTCAAGACAAGACAACTTGTCAAGACAAGACAACTTGTCAAGACAAGACAAGACAAGACAAGACAAGACAAGGCAAGGAAAGGAAAGAGAAGACAAGACAAGGGAAGGTAAGACAATGCAAGACAAGACAAGACAACTTGTCAAGACAAGACAAGACAACTTGTCAAGACAAGATGGGACGAGACGAGACGAGATGAGACGAGACGAGACGAGACAAGACAAGACAAGTTGAGAAGACACGACAACTTGTCAAAACAAGACAAGACAACTTGTCAAAACAAGACAAGACAACTTGTCAAGACAAGACAAGACAACTTGTCAAGACAAGACAAGTCAAGACAAGACAACTTGTCAAGACAAGACAACTTGTCAAGACAAGACAACTTGTCAAGACAAGACAACTTGTCAAGACAAGACAACTTGTCAAGACAAGACAACTTGTCAAGACAAGACAACTTGTCAAGACAAGACAAGACAAGACAAGACAAGACAACTTGTCAAGAAAAGACAAGACAAGACAAGACAAGACAACTTTTCAAGACAAGACAAGACAAGACAACTTGTCAAGACAAGACAAGGCAGACAATGTGTCAAGACAAGACAAGACAAGACAAGACAAGACAACTTGTCAAGACGAGACAAGACAAGACAAGACAACTTGTCAAGACAAGACAAGACACGACAAGACAAGACAACTTGTCAAGACAAGACAACTTGTCAAGACAAGACAACTTGTCAAGACAAGACAACTTGTCAAGACAAGACAACTTGTCAAGACAAGACAACTTGTCAAGACAAGACAACTTGAGACAAGACAAGACAAGACAAGACAAGACAACTTTTCAAGACAAGACAACTTGTCAAGACAAGACAACTTGTCAAGACAAGACAACTTGTCAAGACAAGACAACTTGTCAAGACAAGACAACTTGTCAAGACAAGACAACTTGTCAAGACAAGACAAGACAAGACAAGACAAGACAAGACAACTTGTCAAGACAAGACAACTTGACAAGACACGACAACTTGTCAAAACAAGACAACTTGTCAAGACAAGACAATTTGTCAAGACAAGACAACTTGTCAAGGCAAGACAAGACAAGACAAGACAAGACAAGACAAGACAAGACAAGACAAGACAAGACAAGACAAGACAAGACAAGACAAGACAAGACAAGACAAGACAAGACAAGACAAGACAAGACAAGACAAGACAAGACAAGACAAGACAAGACAAGACAAGACAAGACAAGACAAGACAAGACAAGACAAGACAAGACAAGACAAGACAAGACAAGACAAGACAAGACAAGACATGACAAGACAAGACAAGACAAGACAAGACAAGACAACTTGTCAAGACAAGACAAGACAAGACAAATTGTCAAGACAAGACAACTTGTCAAGACAAGACAACTTGTCAAGACAAGACAAGACAAGACAAGTCAAGACAAGACAAGACAAGGAAAGACAAGACAATACAAGACAAGGTAAGACAATGCAAGACAAGACAAGACAACTTGTCAAGACAAGACAAGACAACTTGTCAAGACAAGACAAGACAAGACAAGACAAGACAAGACAAGTTGACAAGACACGACAACTTGTCAAAACAAGACAAGACAAGACAAGACAACTTGTCAAAACAAGACAAGACAACTTGTCAAGACAAGACAAGACAAGACAAGACAAGACAAGACAAGAAAAAACAACTTTTCAAGACAAGACAACTTGACAAGACAAGACAACTTGTCAAGACAAGACAACTTGTCAAGACAAGACAATTTGTCAAGACAAGACAACTTGTCAAGGCAAGACAAGACAAGACAAGACAAGACAAGACAAGACAAGACAAGACAAGACAAGACAAGACAAGACAAGACAAGACAAGACAAGACAAGACAAGACAAGACAAGACAAGACAAGACAAGACAAGACAAGACAAGACAAGACAAGACAAGACAAGACAAGACAAGACAAGACAAGACAAGACAAGACAAGACAAGACAAGACAAGACAAGACAAGACATGACAAGACAAGACAAGACAAGACAAGACAAGATAACTTGTCAAGACAAGACAAGACAAGACAAATTGTCAAGACAAGACAACTTGTCAAGACAAGACAACTTGTCAAGACAAGACAAGACAAGACAAGGCAAGACAAGGCAAGGCAAGGAAAGAGAAGACAATACAAGGCAAGGTAAGACAATGCAAGACAAGACAAGACAACTTTTCAAGACAAGACAAGACAACTTGTCAAGACAAGACGAGACGAGACGAGACAAGACAAGACAAGTTGAGAAGACAAGACAACTTGTCAAAACAAGACAAGACAAGACAAGACAACTTGTCAAAACAAGACAAGACAGCTTGTCAAGACAAGACAAGACAACTTGTCAAGACAAGACAACTTGTCAAGACAAGACAACTTGTCAAGACAAGACAACTTGTCAAGACAAGACAACTTGTCAAGACAAGACAACTTGTCAAGACAAGACAACTTGTCAAGACAAGACAAGACAAGACAAGACCAGACAACTTGTCAAGACAAGACAAGATAAGACAAGACTACTTGTCGAGACAAGTCAAGTCAAGGCAAGGCAAGACAAGACAAGACAAGACAAGACAAGACAAGACAAGACAAGACAAGACAAGACAAGACAAGACAAGACAAGATAACTTGTCAAGATTAGACAAGACAAGACAAGACAACTTGTCAAGACAAGTCAAGACAAGACAAGATAAGACAACTTGTCAAGACAAGACAACTTATCAACGCAAGACAACTTGTCAAGACAAGACAACTTGTCAAGACAAGACAACTTGTCAAGACACGACAACTTGTCAAAACAAGACAACTTGTCAAGACAAGACAACTTGTCAAGACAAGACAACTTGTCAAGACAAGACAACACAGGACAAGAGAAGACAAGAAAAGACAACTTTTCAAGACAAGACAAGAAAAGACAACTTTTCAAGACAAGACAACTTGACAAGACACGACAACTTGTCAAAACAAGACAACTTGTCAAGACAAGACAATTTGTCAAGACAAGACAACTTGTCAAGGCAAGACAAGACAAGACAAGACAAGATAACTTGTCAAGACAAGACAAGACAAGACAAATTGTCAAGACAAGACAACTTGTCAAGACAAGACAACTTGTCAAGACAAGACAAGACAAGACAAGACAAGACAAGGCAAGGAAAGGAAAGAGAAGACAAGACAAGGGAAGGTAAGACAATGCAAGACAAGACAAGACAACTTTTCAAGACAAGACAAGACAACTTGTCAAGACAAGATGGGACGAGACGAGACGAGATGAGACGAGACGAGACGAGACGAGACAAGACAAGTTGAGAAGACACGACAACTTGTCAAAACAAGACAAGACAAGACAACTTGTCAAAACAAGACAAGACAACTTGTCAAGACAAGACAAGACAACTTGTCAAGACAAGACAACTTGTCAAGACAAGACAACTTGTCGAGACAAGACAACTTGTCAAGACAAGACAACTTGTCAAGACAAGACAACTTGTCAAGACAAGACAACTTGTCAAGACAAGACAACTTGTCAAGACAAGACAACTTGTCAAGACAAGACAAGACAAGACAAGACAAGACAACTTGTCAAGAAAAGACAAGACAAGACAAGACCAGGCAACTTGTCAAGACAAGACAAGACAAGACTACTTGTCGAGAAAAGTCAAGGCAAGGCAAGGCAAGACAAGACAAGACAAGACAAGACAAGATAACTTGTCAAGATTAGACAAGACAAGACAAGATAACTTGTCAAGACAAGTCAAGACACGACAAGATAAGACAACTTGTCAAGACAAGACAACTTGTCAAGGCAAGACAACTTGTCAAGACAAGACAACTTGTCAAGACAAGACAACTTGTCAAGACAAGACAACTTGTCAAGACAAGACAACTTGAGACAACACAAGACAAGACAAGACAAGACAACTTTTCAAGACAAGACAACTTGTCAAAACAAGACAACTTGTCAAGACAAGACAACTTGTCAAGACAAGACAACTTGTCAAGACAAGACAACTTGTCAAGACAAGACAACTTGTCAAGACAAGACAAGACAAGACAAGACAAGACAAGACAAGAAAAAACAACTTTTCAAGACAAGACAACTTGACAAGACACGACAACTTGTCAAAACAAGACAACTTGTCAAGACAAGACAATTTGTCAAGACAAGACAACTTGTCAAGACAAGAGAAGACAAGACAAGACAAGACAAGACAAGACAAGACAAGACAAGACAAGACAAGACAAGACAAGACAAGACAAGACAAGACAAGACAAGACAAGACAAGACAAGACAAGACAAGACAAGACAAGACAAGACAAGACAAGACAAGACAAGACAAGACAAGACAAGACAAGACAAGACAAGACAAGACAAGACAAGACAAGACAAGACAAGACAAGACAAGACAAGACAAGACAAGACAAGACAAGACAAGACAAGACAAGACAAGACATGACAAGACAAGACAAGACAAGACAAGACAAGACAAGATAACTTGTCAAGACAAGACAAGACAAGACAAATTGTCAAGACAAGACAACTTGTCAAGACAAGACAACTTGTCAAGACAAGACAAGACAAGGCAAGACAAGGCAAGGCAAGGAAAGAGAAGACAATACAAGGGAAGGTAAGACAATGCAAGACAAGACAAGACAACTTTTCAAGACAAGACAAGACAACTTGTCAAGACAAGACGAGACGAGACGAGACAAGACAAGACAAGTTGAGAAGACACGACAACTTGTCAAAACAAGACAAGACAAGACAAGACAACTTGTCAAAACAAGACAAGACAGCTTGTCAAGACAAGACAAGACAACTTGTCAAGACAAGACAACTTGTCAAGACAAGACAACTTGTCAAGACAAGACAACTTGTCGAGACAAGACAACTTGTCAAGACAAGACAACTTGTCAAGACAAGACAACTTGTCAAGACAAGACAACTTGTCAAGACAAGACAAGACAAGACAAGACCAGACAACTTGTCAAGACAAGACAAGATAAGACAAGACAACTTGTCAAGACAAGACAAGTCAAGGCAAGGCAAGACAAGACAAGACAAGACAAGGAAAGACAAGACAAGACAAGACAAGACAAGACAAGACAAGACAAGACAAGACAAGACAACTTGTCAAGATTAGACAAGACAAGACAAGACAACTTGTCAAGACAAGTCAAGACAAGACAAGATAAGACAACTTGTCAAGACAAGACAACTTATCAACGCAAGACAACTTGTCAAGACAAGACAACTTGTCAAGACAAGACAACTTGTCAAGACAAGACAACTTGTCAAGACAAGACAACTTGAGACAACACAAGACAAGACAAGACAACTTTTCAAGACAAGACAACTTGACAAGACAAGACAACTTATCAAAACAAGACAACTTGTCAAGACAAGACAACTTGTCAAGACAAGACAACTTGTCAAGACAAGACAACTTGTCAAGACAAGACAACACAAGACAAGACAAGTCATGACAACTTTTCAAGACAAGACAACTTGACAAGACACGACAACTTGTCAAAACAAGACAACTTGTCAAGACAAGACAACTTGTCAAGACAAGACAACTTGTCAAGACAATACAACTTGTCCAGACAAGACAACTTGTCAAGACATTACAACTTGTCAAGATAAGACAAGACAACTTGTCAAGACAAGACAACTTGTCAAGACAAGACAACTTGTCGAGACAAGACAACTTGTCAAGACAAGACAACTTGTCAAGACAAGACAACTTGTCAAGACAAGACAACTTGTCAAGACAAGACAACTTGTCAAGACAAGACAACTTGTCAAGACAAGACAAGACAAGACAAGACAAGACAACTTGTCAAGAAAAGACAAGACAAGACAAGACCAGGCAACTTGTCAAGACAAGACAAGACAAGACTACTTGTCGAGAAAAGTCAAGGCAAGGCAAGGCAAGACAAGACAAGACAAGACAAGACAAGATAACTTGTCAAGATTAGACAAGACAAGACAAGATAACTTGTCAAGACAAGTCAAGACACGACAAGATAAGACAACTTGTCAAGACAAGACAACTTGTCAAGGCAAGACAACTTGTCAAGACAAGACAACTTGTCAAGACAAGACAACTTGTCAAGACAAGACAACTTGTCAAGACAAGACAACTTGAGACAACACAAGACAAGACAAGACAAGACAACTTTTCAAGACAAGACAACTTGTCAAGACAAGACAACTTGTCAAGACAAGACAACTTGTCAAGACAAGACAACTTGTCAAGACAAGACAACTTGTCAAGACAAGACAACTTGTCAAGACAAGACAAGACAAGACAAGACAAGACAAGAAAAAACAACTTTTCAAGACAAGACAACTTGACAAGACACGACAACTTGTCAAAACAAGACAACTTGTCAAGACAAGACAATTTGTCAAGACAAGACAACTTGTCAAGGCAAGACAAGACAAGACAAGACAAGACAAGACAAGACAAGACAAGACAAGACAAGACAAGACAAGACAAGACAAGACAAGACAAGACAAGACAAGACAAGACAAGACAAGACAAGACAAGACAAGACAAGACAAGACAAGACAAGACAAGACATGACAAGACAAGACAAGACAAGACAAGACAAGATAACTTGTCAAGACAAGACAAGACAAGACAAATTGTCAAGACAAGACAACTTGTCAAGACAAGACAACTTGTCAAGACAAGACAAGACAAGACAAGGCAAGACAAGGCAAGGCAAGGAAAGAGAAGACAATACAAGGGAAGGTAAGACAATGCAAGACAAGACAAGACAACTTTTCAAGACAAGACAAGACAACTTGTCAAGACAAGACGAGACGAGACGAGACAAGACAAGACAAGTTGAGAAGACACGACAACTTGTCAAAACAAGACAAGACAAGACAAGACAACTTGTCAAAACAAGACAAGACAGCTTGTCAAGACAAGACAAGACAACTTGTCAAGACAAGACAACTTGTCAAGACAAGACAACTTGTCAAGACAAGACAACTTGTCGAGACAAGACAACTTGTCGAGACAAGACAACTTGTCGAGACAAGACAACTTGTCAAGACAAGACAACTTGTCAAGACAAGACAAGACAAGACAAGACCAGACAACTTGTCAAGACAAGACAAGATAAGACAAGACTACTTGTCGAGACAAGTCAAGTCAAGGCAAGGCAAGACAAGACAAGACAAGACAAGGCAAGACAAGACAAGACAAGACAAGACAAGACAAGACAAGACAAGACAAGACAAGATAACTTGTCAAGATTAGACAAGACAAGACAAGACAACTTGTCAAGACAAGTCAAGACAAGACAAGATAAGACAACTTGTCAAGACAAGACAACTTATCAACGCAAGACAACTTGTCAAGACAAGACAACTTGTCAAGACAAGACAACTTGTCAAGACAAGACAACTTGTCAAGACAAGACAACTTGAGACAACACAAGACAAGACAAGACAACTTTTCAAGACAAGACAACTTGACAAGACACGACAACTTATCAAAACAAGACAACTTGTCAAGACAAGACAACTTGTCAAGACAAGACAACTTGTCAAGACAAGACAACTTGTCAAGACAAGACAACACAAGACAAGACAAGTCATGACAACTTTTCAAGACAAGACAACTTGACAAGACACGACAACTTGTCAAAACAAGACAACTTGTCAAGACAAGACAACTTGTCAAGACAAGACAACTTGTCAAGACAATACAACTTGTCCAGACAAGACAACTTGTCAAGACATTACAACTTGTCAAGATAAGACAAGGCAACTTTTCAAGACAAGATAAAAAAAGACAAGACAACTTGTCAAGGCAAGACAACTTGTCAAGACGAGAAAGATGAGACGAGACGAGACAAGACAACTTGTCAAGACAAGACAAAAGAAGACAAGACAAGACAACTTGTCAAGACAAGACAACTTGTCAAGACAAGACAACTTGACAAGACACGACAACTTGTCAAGACAAGACAACTTGTCAAGACAAGACAACTTGTCGAGACAAGACAACTTGTCGAGACAAGACAACTTGTCAAGACAAGACAACCTGTCAAGACAAGACAAGACAAGACAACTTGTCAAGAAAAGACAACTTGTCAAGGCAAGACAACTTGTCAAGACAAGACAACTTGTCAAGACAAGACAACTTGTCGAGACAAGTCAAGACAAGTCAAGACAAGACAAGACAAGACAAGACAATATAAGATAAGACAACTTGTCAAGACAAGACAACTTGTCAAGACAAGACAACTTGTCAAGACAAGACAACTTGTCAAGACGAGACAACTTGTCAAGACGAGACAACTTGTCAAGACAAGACAACATGTCAAGACGAGACAAGACAAGAGAACTTGTCAAAACAAGACAAGACAAGACAACTAGTCAAGACAAGACAACTTGTCAAGACAAGACAAGACAAGACAAGAAAAGACAAGACAAGACAAGTCATGACAACTTTTCAAGACAAGACAACTTGACAAGACACGACAACTTGTCAAAACAAGACAACTTGTCAAGACAAGACAACTTGTCAAGACAAGACAACTTGTCAAGACAATACAACTTGTCCAGACAAGACAACTTGTCAAGACATTACAACTTGTCAAGATAAGACAAGGCAACTTTTCAAGACAAGATAAAAAAAGACAAGACAACTTGTCAAGGCAAGACAACTTGTCAAGACGAGAAAGATGAGACGAGACGAGACAAGACAACTTGTCAAGACAAGACAAAAGAAGACAAGACAAGACAACTTGTCAAGACAAGACAACTTGTCAAGACAAGACAACTTGACAAGACACGACAACTTGTCAAGACAAGACAACTTGTCAAGACAAGTCAAGACAAGACAAGATAAGACAACTTGTCAAGACAAGACAACTTATCAACGCAAGACAACTTGTCAAGACAAGACAACTTGTCAAGACAAGACAACTTGTCAAGACAAGACAACTTGTCAAGACAAGACAACTTGAGACAACACAAGACAAGACAAGACAACTTTTCAAGACAAGACAACTTGACAAGACACGACAACTTATCAAAACAAGACAACTTGTCAAGACAAGACAACTTGTCAAGACAAGACAACTTGTCAAGACAAGACAACTTGTCAAGACAAGACAACACAAGACAAGACAAGTCATGACAACTTTTCAAGACAAGACAACTTGACAAGACACGACAACTTGTCAAGACAAGACAACTTGTCAAGACAAGACAACTTGTCAAGACAAGACAACTTGTCAAGACAATACAACTTGTCAAGACAAGACAACTTGTCAAGACATTACAACTTGTCAAGACAAGACAAGGCAACTTTTCAAGACAAGATAAAAAAAGACAAGACAACTTGTCAAGGCAAGACAACTTGTCAAGACGAGAAAGATGAGACGAGACGAGACAAGACAACTTGTCAAGACAAGACAAAAGAAGACAAGACAAGACAACTTGTCAAGACAAGACAACTTGTCAAGACAAGACAACTTGACAAGACACGACAACTTGTCAAGACAAGACAACTTGTCAAGACAAGACAACTTGTCGAGACAAGACAACTTGTCGAGACAAGACAACTTGTCAAGACAAGACAACCTGTCAAGACAAGACAAGACAAAACAACTTGTCAAGAAAAGACAACTTGTCAAGGCAAGACAACTTGTCAAGACAAGACAACTTGTCAAGACAAGACAACTTGTCGAGACAAGTCAAGACAAGTCAAGACAAGACAAGACAAGACAAGACAATATAAGATAAGACAACTTGTCAAGACAAGACAACTTGTCAAGACAAGACAACTTGTCAAGACAAGACAACTTGTCAAGACGAGACAACTTGTCAAGACGAGACAACTTGTCAAGACAAGACAACATGTCAAGACGAGACAAGACAAGAGAACTTGTCAAAACAAGACAAGACAAGACAACTAGTCAAGACAAGACAACTTGTCAAGACAAGACAAGACAAGACAAGAAAAGACAAGACAAGTCATGACAACTTGTCAAGACAAGACAACTTGTCAAGACAAGACAACTTGTCAAGACAATACAACTTGTCCAGACAAGACAACTTGTCAAGACATTACAACTTGTCAAGATAAGACAAGGCAACTTTTCAAGACAAGATAAAAAAAGACAAGACAACTTGTCAAGGCAAGACAACTTGTCAAGACGAGAAAGATGAGACGAGACGAGACAAGACAACTTGTCAAGACAAGACAAAAGAAGACAAGACAAGACAACTTGTCAAGACAAGACAACTTGTCAAGACAAGACAACTTGACAAGACACGACAACTTGTCAAGACAAGACAACTTGTCAAGACAAGACAACTTGTCGAGACAAGACAACTTGTCGAGACAAGACAACTTGTCAAGACAAGACAACCTGTCAAGACAAGACAAGACAAGACAACTTGTCAAGACAAGACAACACAAGACAAGACAAGTCATGACAACTTTTCAAGACAAGACAACTTGACAAGACACGACAACTTGTCAAAACAAGACAACTTGTCAAGACAAGACAACTTGTCAAGACAAGACAACTTGTCAAGACAATACAACTTGTCCAGACAAGACAACTTGTCAAGACATTACAACTTGTCAAGATAAGACAAGGCAACTTTTCAAGACAAGATAAAAAAAGACAAGACAACTTGTCAAGGCAAGACAACTTGTCAAGACGAGAAAGACGAGACGAGACGAGACAAGACAACTTGTCAAGACAAGACAAAAGAAGACAAGACAAGACAACTTGTCAAGACAAGACAACTTGTCAAGACAAGACAACTTGACAAGACACGACAATTTGTCAAGACAAGACAACTTGTCAAGACAAGACAACTTGTGGAGACAAGACAACTTGTCAAGACAAGACAACCTGTCAAGACAAGACAAGACAAGACAACTTGTCAAGAAAAGACAACTTGTCAAGGCAAGACAACTTGTCAAGACAAGACAACTTGTCAAGACAAGACAACTTGTCGAGACAAGTCAAGACAAGTCAAGACAAGACAAGACAAGACAAGACAATATAAGATAAGACAACTTGTCAAGACAAGACAACTTGTCAAGACAAGACAACTTGTCAAGACAAGACAACTTGTCAAGACGAGACAACTTGTCAAGACGAGACAACTTGTCAAGACAAGACAACATGTCAAGACGAGACAAGACAAGAGAACTTGTCAAAACAAGACAAGACAAGACAACTAGTCAAGACAAGACAACTTGTCAAGACAAGACAAGACAAGAAAAGACAAGACAAGACAAGACAAGACAGGACAAGACAACTTATCAAGACAAGACAACTTGGCAAGACAAGACAACTTGTCAAGACAAGACAACTTGTCAAGACAAGACAAGACAAGACAAGACTAGCCAAGGCAAGGAAGGAGAAGACAAGACAAGGGAAGGTAAGACAAGACAACTTTTCAAGACAAGACAAGACGAGACGAGACGAGACGAGACGAGACGAGACGAGACACGACAAGACAAGTTGAGAAGACACGACAACTTGTCAAAACAAGACAAGACAAGACAACTTGTCAAAACAAGACAAGACAAGTTGTCAAGACAAGACAAGACAAGACAACTTCTCAAGACAAGACAGGACAAGACAACGTGTCAAGACAAGACAAGACAAGACAAGACAAGACAAGATAAGATAATATAAGACAAGACAGGACAAGACAAGACAAGACAAGACAACTTGTCAAGACAAGTCAAGACAAGACAAGACAAGACAATATAAGATAAGACAACTTGTCAAGGCAAGACAACTTGTCAAGACAAAACAACTTGTCAAGACGAGACAACTTGTTAGGACAAGACAACTTGTCAAGACGAGACAAGACAAGAGAACTTGTCAAAACAAGACAAAACAAGACAAGACAACTTGTCAAGACAAGACAACTTTTCAAGACAAGACAACTTGACAAGACAACACAACTTGTCAAGACAAGACAAGACAAGACAAGACAAGACAAGACAACTTGTCAAGACAAGACAAGACAACTTGTCAAGACAAGACAAGAGAAGACAAGACAACGTGTCGAGACAAGGCAAGACAAGACAAGACAAGACAAGACAACTTGTCAAGACAAGACAACTTGTCAAGACAAGACAAGACAAGACAAGACAAGACAAGGCAAGGCAAGGCAAGGAAAGAGAAGACAAGACAAGGGAAGGTAAGACAATGCAAGACAAGACAAGACAACTTTTCAAGACAAGACAAGACAACTTGTCAAGACAAGACGAGACGAGACGAGACGAGACAAGACAAAACAAGTTGAGAAGACACGACAACTTGTCAAAACAAGACAAGACAAGACAACTTGTCAAAACAAGACAAGACAACTTGTCAAGACAAGACAAGACAAGACAACTTGTCAAGACAAGACAACTTGTCAAGACAAGACAACTTGTCAAGACAAGACAACTTGTCAAGACAAGACAACATGTCGAGACAAGACAACTTGTCGAGACAAGACAACTTGTCAAGACAAGACAACTTGTCAAGACAAGACAACTTGTCAAGACAAGACAACTTGTCAAGACAAGACAACTTGTCCAGACAAGACAAGACAAGACAAGACAAGAAAACTTGTCAAGAAAAGACAAGACAAGACCAGACAACTTGTCAAGACAAGACAAGACAAGACAAGACTACTTGTCGAGACAAGTCAAGGCAAGGCAAGGCAAGGCAAGGCAAGACAAGACAAGACAATGCAAGACAAGACAAGACAACTTTTCAAGACAAGACGAGACGAGACGAGACGAGACGAGACGAGACGAGACAAGACAAGACAAGTTGAGAAGACACGACAACTTGTCAAAACAAGACAAGACAAGACAACTTGTCAAAACAAGACAAGACAACTTGTCAAGACAAGACAAGACAAGACAACTTCTCAAGACAAGACAGGACAAGACAACTTGTCAAGACAAGACAAGACAAGACAAGACAAGATAAGATAATATAAGACAAGACAGGACAAGACAAGACAAGACAAGACAACTTGTCAAGACAAGTCAAGACAAGACAAGACAATATAAGATAAGACAACTTTTCAAGGCAAGACAACTTGTCAAGACAAAACAACTTGTCAAGACGAGACAACTTGTTAGGACAAGACAACTTGTCAAGACGAGACAAGACAAGAGAACTTGTCAAAACAAGACAAGACAAGACAAGACAACTTGTCAAGACAAGACAACTTTTCAAGACAAGACAACTTGACAAGACAACACAACTTGTCAAGACAAGACAAGACAAGACAAGACAAGACAACTTGTCAAGACAAGACAAGACAACTTGTCAAGACAAGACAAGAGAAGACAAGACAACGTGTCGAGACAAGGCAAGACAAGACAAGACAAGACAAGACAACTTGTCAAGACAAGACAACTTGTCAAGACAAGACAAGGCAAGACAAGACAAGACAAGGCAAGGCAAGGCAAGGAAAGAGAAGACAAGACAAGGGAAGGTAAGACAATGCAAGACAAGACAAGACAACTTTTCAAGACAAGACAAGACAACTTGTCAAGACAAGACGAGACGAGACGAGACGAGACGAGACAAGACAAGACAAGACAAGTTGAGAAGACACGACAACTTGTCAAAACAAGACAAGACAATACAACTTGTCAAAACAAGACAAGACAACTTGTCAAAACAAGACAAGACAACTTGTCAAGACAAGACAAGACAACTTGTCAAGACAAGACAACTTGTCAAGACAAGACAACTTGTCAAGACAAGACAACTTGTCAAGACAAGACAACTTGCCAAGACAAGACAACTTGTCAAGACAAGACAACATGTCGAGACAAGACAACTTGTCGAGACAAGACAACTTGTCAAGACAAGACAACTTCTCAAGACAAGACAACTTGTCAAGACAAGACAACTTGTCAAGACAAGACAACTTGTCCAGACAAGACAAGACAAGACTAGACAAGACAAGAAAACTTGTCAAGAAAAGACAAGACAAGACAAGACCAGACAACTTGTCAAGACAAGACAAGACAAGACAAGACTACTTGTCGAGACAAGTCAAGGCAAGGCAAGGCAAGGCAAGACAAGACAAGACAAGACAAGACAAGACAAGACAAGACAAGACAAGACAAGACAAGACAAGACAAGACAAGACAAGACAAGATAACTTGTCAAGATTAGACAAGACAAGACAAGACAACTTGTCAAGACAAGTCAAGGCAAGACAAGATAAGACAACTTGTCAAGACAAGGCAAGACAACTTGTCAAGACAAGACAACTTGTCAAGACAACACAACTTGTCAAGACAAGACAACTTGTCAAGACAAGACAACTTGAGACAACATAAGACAAGACAAGACAAGACAACTTTTCAAGACAAGACAACTTGACAAGACACGACAACTTGTCAAAACAAGACAACTTGTCAAGACAAGACAACTTGTCAAGACAAGACAACTTGTCAAGACAAGACAATTTGTCAAGACAAAACAACACAAGACAAGACAAGACAAGAAAAGACCTTTTCAAGACAAGACAACTTGACAAGACACGACAACTTGTCAAAACAAGACAACTTGTCAAGACAAGACAATTTGTCAAGGCAAGACAAGACAAGACAAGGCAAGACAAGACAAGACAAGACAAATTGTCAAGACAAGACAACTTGTCAAGACAAGACAACTTGTCAAGACAAGACAACTTGTCAAGACAAGACAAGACAAGACAAGACAAGGCAAGGCAAGGAAAGAGAAGACAAGACAAGGGAAGGTAAGACAATGCAAGACAAGACAAGACAACTTTTCAAGACAAGACAAGACAACTTGTCAAGACAAGACGAGGCGAGACGAGACGAGACGAGACGAGACAAGACAAGACAAGACAAGACAAGTTGAGAAGACATGACAACTTGTCAAAACAAGACAAGACAAGACAACTTGTCAAAACAAGACAAGACAACTTGTCAAGACAAGACAAGACAACTTGTCAAGACAAGACAACTTGTCAAGACAAGACAACTTGTCAAGACAAGACAACTTGATGAGACAAGACAACTTGTCGAGACAAGACAACTTGTCAAGACAAGACAACTTGTCAAGACAAGATAACCTGTCAAGACAAGACAACTTGTCAAGACAAGACAACTTGTCAAGACAAGACAAGACAAGACAAGACAAGACAACTTGTCAAAAAAAGACAAGACAAGACCAGACAATTTGTCAAGACAAGACAAGACAAGACAAGACTACTTGTCGAGACAAGTCAAGGCAAGGCAAGACAAGACAAGACAAGGCAAGACAAGACAAGACAAGACAAGACAAGACAACTTGTCAAGACAAGTCAAGACAAGACAAGATAAGACAACTTGTCAAGACAAGACAACTTGTCAAGGCAAGACAACTTGTCAAGACAAGACAACTTGTCAAGACAAGACAACTTGTCAAGACAAGACAACTTGTCAAGACAAACAACTTGAGACAACACAAGACAAGACAAGACAACTTTTCAAGACAAGACAACTTGACAAGACACGACAACTTATCAAAACAAGACAACTTGTCAAGACAAGACAACTTGTCAAGACAAGACCACTTGTCAAGACAAGACAACTTGTCAAGACAAGACAACACAAGACAAGACAAGACATGACAACTTTTCAAGACAAGACAACTTGACAAGACACGACAACTTGTCAAAACAAGACAACTTGTCAAGACAAGACAACTTGTCAAGACAAGACAACTTGTCAAGACAAGACAACTTGTCAAGACAATACAACTTGTCCAGGCAAGACAACTTGTCAAGACATTACAACTTGTCAAGACAAGACAAGGCAACTTTTCAAGACAAGACAAGACAAGACAACTTGTCAAGGCAAGACAACTTGTCAAGACGAGAAAGACGAGACGAGACGAGACGAGACAAGACAACTTGTCAAGACAAGACAAAACAAGACAAGACAAGACAACTTGTCAAGACAAGACAACTTGTCAAGACAAGACAACTGACAAGACACGACAACTTGTGAAAACAAGACAAGACAAGACAACTTGTCAAGACAAGACAAGACGAATTCTCAAGACAAGGCAAGACAAGACAACTTGTCAAAACAAGACAAGACAACTTGTCAAGACAAGACAAGACAACTTCTCAAGACAAGACAAGACAAGACAACTTCTCAAGACAAGACAAGACAATACAACTTGTCAAGACAAGACAAGACAAAGACAAGACAAGGCAAGATAAGACAAGACAGCTTGTCAAGACGAGACAAGACAACTTGTCAAGACAAGACAAGACAAGACGAGACGAGACGAGACGAGACGAGACGAGACGAGACGAGACGAGACAAGACAAGACAAGACAAGACAAGACAAGATAACTCATCAAGACAACTTCTCAAGACAAGACAGGACAAGACAACTTGTCAAGACAAGACAACTTGAGAAGACAAGACAACTTGTCAAGACAAGTCAAGACAAGTCAAGACAAGACAAGGCAACTTCTCAAAACAAGACAGGACAAGACAACTTGTCAAGAAAAGACAAGGACAATACAACTTGTCAAGAAAAGACAAGGCAAGACAATACAACTTGTCAAGACAAGACAAGACAACTTGTCAAGGCAAGACAAGACAAGGCAAGGTAAGGCAAGACAAGACAAGGCAAGACAAGACAAGACAAGCAAGACAAGCAAGACAAGCAAGACAAGCAAGACAAGCAAGACAAGCAAGACAAGCAAGACAAGCAAGACAAGCAAGACAAGACAAGGCAAGGCAAGACAAGGCAAGGCAAGGCAAGGCAAGACAAGAAAAGACAAGACAAGACAAGACAAGGCAAATCAAGGCAAGGCAAGACAAGACAAGACAAGACAGGACAAGACACGACAAGACAAGACAACTTGTCAAGACAAGTCAAGACAAGACAAGACAAGATAAGACAATATAAGATAAGACAACTTGTCAAGACAAGACAACTTGTCAAGACAAGACAACTTGTCAAGACAAGACAACTTGTCAAGACGAGACAACTTGTCAAGACGAGACATCTTGTCAAGACAAGACAACATGTCAAGACGAGACAAGACAAGAGAACTTGTCAAAACAAGACAAGACAAGACAACTAGTCAAGACAAGACAACTTGTCAAGACAAGACAAGACAAGAAAAGACAACACAACACAAGACAAGACAGGACAAGACAACTTTTCAAGACTAGACAACTTGACAAGACAACACAACTTGTCAAGACAAGACAAGAATTAACGAGACGATACGAGACGAGACAAGACAAGACAAGACAAGACACGACAACTTGTCAAGACAAGACAACTTGGCAAGACAAGACAACTTTTCAAGACAAGACAACTTTTCAAGACAACACAACTTGACAAGACACGACAACTTATCAAAACAAGACAACTTGTCAAGACAAGACAACTTGTCAAGACAAGACCACTTGTCAAGACAAGACAACTTGTCAAGACAAGACAACACAAGACAAGACAAGACATGACAACTTTTCAAGACAAGACAACTTGACAAGACACGACAACTTGTCAAAACAAGACAACTTGTCAAGACAAGACAACTTGTCAAGACAAGACAACTTGTCAAGACAAGACAACTTGTCCAGACAAGACAACTTTTCAAGACAATACAACTTGTCAAGATAAGACAAGGCAACTTTTCAAGACAAGACAAGACAAGACAACTTGTCAAGGCAAGACAACTTGTCAAGACGAGAAAGACGAGACGAGACGAGACGAGACAAGACAACTTGTCAAGACAAGACAAAACAAGACAAGACAAGACAACTTGTCAAGACAAGACAACTTGTCAAGACAAGACAACTTGACAAGACACGACAACTTGTGAAAACAAGACAAGACAAGACAACTTGTCAAGACAAGACAAGACGAATTCTCAAGACAAGGCAAGACAAGACAACTTGTCAAAACAAGACAAGACAACTTGTCAAGACAAGACAAGACAACTTCTCAAGACAAGACAAGACAAGACAACTTCTCAAGACAAGACAAGACAATACAACTTGTCAAGACAAGACAAGACAAAGACAAGACAAGGCAAGATAAGACAAGACAGCTTGTCAAGACGAGACAAGACAACTTGTCAAGACAAGACAAGACAAGACGAGACGAGACGAGACGAGACGAGACGAGACGAGACAAGACAAGACAAGACAAGACAAGATAACTCATCAAGACAACTTCTCAAGACAAGACAGGACAAGACAACTTGTCAAGACAAGACAACTTGAGAAGACAAGACAACTTGTCAAGACAAGTCAAGACAAGTCAAGACAAGACAAGGCAACTTCTCAAAACAAGACAGGACAAGACAACTTGTCAAGAAAAGACAAGGACAATACAACTTGTCAAGAAAAGACAAGGCAAGACAATACAACTTGTCAAGACAAGACAAGACAACTTGTCAAGGCAAGACAAGACAAGGCAAGGTAAGGCAAGACAAGACAAGGCAAGACAAGACAAGACAAGCAAGACAAGCAAGACAAGCAAGACAAGCAAGACAAGCAAGACAAGCAAGACAAGACAAGGCAAGGCAAGACAAGGCAAGGCAAGGCAAGGCAAGACAAGAAAAGACAAGACAAGACAAGACAAGGCAAATCAAGGCAAGGCAAGACAAGACAAGACAAGACAGGACAAGACACGACAAGACAAGACAACTTGTCAAGACAAGTCAAGACAAGACAAGACAAGATAAGACAATATAAGATAAGACAACTTGTCAAGACAAGACAACTTGTCAAGACAAGACAACTTGTCAAGACAAGACAACTTGTCAAGACGAGACAACTTGTCAAGACGAGACATCTTGTCAAGACAAGACAACATGTCAAGACGAGACAAGACAAAGAACTTGTCAAAACAAGACAAGACAAGACAACTAGTCAAGACAAGACAACTTGTCAAGACAAGACAAGACAAGAAAAGACAACACAACACAAGACAAGACAGGACAAGACAACTTTTCAAGACTAGACAACTTGACAAGACAACACAACTTGTCAAGACAAGACAAGAATTAACGAGACGATACGAGACAAGACAAGACAAGACAAGACACGACAACTTGTCAAGACAAGACAACTTTGCAAGACAAGACAACTTTTCAAGACAAGACAACTTTTCAAGACAACACAACTTGACAAGACACGACAACTTATCAAAACAAGACAACTTGTCAAGACAAGACAACTTGTCAAGACAAGACCACTTGTCAAGACAAGACAACTTGTCAAGACAAGACAACACAAGACAAGACAAGACATGACAACTTTTCAAGACAAGACAACTTGACAAGACACGACAACTTGTCAAAACAAGACAACTTGTCAAGACAAGACAACTTGTCAAGACAAGACAACTTGTCAAGACAATACAACTTGTCCAGGCAAGACAACTTGTCAAGACATTACAACTTGTCAAGATAAGACAAGGCAACTTTTCAAGACAAGACAAGACAAGACAACTTGTCAAGGCAAGACAACTTGTCAAGACGAGAAAGACGAGACGAGACGAGACGAGACAAGACAACTTGTCAAGACAAGACAAAACAAGACAAGACAAGACAACTTGTCAAGACAAGACAACTTGTCAAGACAAGACAACTTGACAAGACACGACAACTTGTGAAAACAAGACAAGACAAGACAACTTGTCAAGACAAGACAAGACGAATTCTCAAGACAAGGCAAGACAAGACAACTTGTCAAAACAAGACAAGACAACTTGTCAAGACAAGACAAGACAACTTCTCAAGACAAGACAAGACAAGACAACTTCTCAAGACAAGACAAGACAATACAGCTTGTCAAGACGAGACAAGACAACTTGTCAAGACAAGACAAGACAAGACGAGACGAGACGAGACGAGACGAGACGAGACGAGACGAGACGAGACAAGACAAGACAAGACAAGACAAGACAAGATAACTCATCAAGACAACTTCTCAAGACAAGACAGGACAAGACAACTTGTCAAGACAAGACAACTTGAGAAATCAAGACAACTTGTCAAGACAAGTCAAGACAAGTCAAGACAAGACAAGGCAACTTCTCAAAACAAGACAGGACAAGACAACTTGTCAAGAAAAGACAAGGACAATACAACTTGTCAAGAAAAGACAAGGCAAGACAATACAACTTGTCAAGACAAGACAAGACAACTTGTCAAGGCAAGACAAGACAAGGCAAGGTAAGGCAAGACAAGACAAGGCAAGACAAGACAAGACAAGCAAGACAAGCAAGACAAGCAAGACAAGCAAGACAAGCAAGACAAGCAAGACAAGCAAGACAAGCAAGACAAGCAAGACAAGACAAGGCAAGGCAAGACAAGGCAAGGCAAGGCAAGGCAAGGCAAGACAAGAAAAGACAAGACAAGACAAGACAAGGCAAATCAAGGCAAGGCAAGACAAGACAATACAAGACAGGACAAGACACGACAAGACAAGACAACTTGTCAAGACAAGTCAAGACAAGACAAGACAAGATAAGACAATATAAGATAAGACAACTTGTCAAGACAAGACAACTTGTCAAGACAAGACAACTTGTCAAGACAAGACAACTTGTCAAGACAAGACAACTTGTCAAGACGAGACAACTTGTCAAGACAAGACAACATGTCAAGACGAGACAAGACAAGAGAACTTGTCAAAACAAGACAAGACAAGACAACTTGTCAAGACAAGACAACTTGTCAAGACAAGACAAGACAAGATAAGACAAGACAGGACAGGACAGGACAAGACAACTTTTCAAGACTAGACAACTTGACAAGACAAGACAACTTGTCAAGACAAGACAAGAATTAACGAGACGATACGAGACGAGACAAGACAAGACAAGACAAGACACGACAACTTGTCAAGACAAGACAACTTGGCAAGACAAGACAACTTTTCAAGACAAGACAACTTGTCAAGAGAAGACAAGACAAGACAAGACAAGACAAGGCAAGGCAAGGAAAGAGAAGACAAGACAAGGGAAGGTAAGACAATGCAAGACAAGACAAGACAACTTTTCAAGACAAGACAAGACAAGACGAGACGAGACGAGACGAGACGAGACGAGACGAGACGAGACAAGACAAGACAAGACAAGACAAGACAAGACAAGATAACTCATCAAGACAACTTCTCAAGACAAGACAGGACAAGACAACTTGTCAAGACAAGACAACTTGAGAAGACAAGACAACTTGTCAAGACAAGTCAAGACAAGTCAAGACAAGACAAGGCAACTTCTCAAAACAAGACAGGACAAGACAACTTGTCAAGAAAAGACAAGGACAATACAACTTGTCAAGAAAAGACAAGGCAAGACAATACAACTTGTCAAGACAAGACAAGACAACTTGTCAAGGCAAGACAAGACAAGGCAAGGTAAGGCAAGACAAGACAAGGCAAGACAAGACAAGACAAGCAAGACAAGCAAGACAAGCAAGACAAGCAAGACAAGCAAGACAAGCAAGACAAGACAAGGCAAGGCAAGACAAGGCAAGGCAAGGCAAGACAAGAAAAGACAAGACAAGACAAGACAAGGCAAATCAAGGCAAGGCAAGACAAGACAAGACAAGACAGGACAAGACACGACAAGACAAGACAACTTGTCAAGACAAGTCAAGACAAGACAAGACAAGATAAGACAATATAAGATAAGACAACTTGTCAAGACAAGACAACTTGTCAAGACAAGACAACTTGTCAAGACAAGACAACTTGTCAAGACGAGACAACTTGTCAAGACGAGACATCTTGTCAAGACAAGACAACATGTCAAGACGAGACAAGACAAGAGAACTTGTCAAAACAAGACAAGACAAGACAACTAGTCAAGACAAGACAACTTGTCAAGACAAGACAAGACAAGAAAAGACAACACAACACAAGACAAGACAGGACAAGACAACTTGTCAAGACTAGACAACTTGACAAGACAACACAACTTGTCAAGACAAGACAAGAATTAACGAGACAAGACGAGACGAGACAAGACAAGACAAGACAAGACACGACAACTTGTCAAGACAAGACAACTTGGCAAGACAAGACAACTTTTCAAGACAAGACAACTTGTCAAGACAAGACAACTTGACAAGACACGACAACTTATCAAGACAAGACAACTTGTCAAGACAAGACAACTTGTCAAGACAAGACCACTTGTCAAGACAAGACAACTTGTCAAGACAAGACAACACAAGACAAGACAAGACATGACAACTTTTCAAGACAAGACAACTTGACAAGACACGACAACTTGTCAAAACAAGACAACTTGTCAAGACAAGACAACTTGTCAAGACAAGACAACTTGTCAAGACAAGACAACTTGTCAAGACAAGACAACTTGTCAAGACAATACAACTTGTCAAGATAAGACAAGGCAACTTTTCAAGACAAGACAAGACAAGACAACTTGTCAAGGCAAGACAACTTGTCAAGACGAGAAAGACGAGACGAGACGAGACGAGACAAGACAACTTGTCAAGACAAGACAAAACAAAACAAGACAAGACAAGACAACTTGTCAAGACAAGACAACTTGTCAAGACAAGACAACTTGACAAGACACGACAACTTGTCAAAACAAGACAAGACAAGACAACTTGTCAAGACAAGACAAGACGAATTCTCAAGACAAGGCAAGACAAGACAACTTGTCAAAACAAGACAAGACAACTTGTCAAGACAAGACAAGACAACTTGTCAAGACAAGACAAGACAAGACAACTTGTCAAGACAAGACAAGACAAGACAACTTGTCAAGACAAGACAAGACAACTTGTCAAGACAAGACAAGACAAGACAAGACGAGACGAGACGAGACGAGACGAGACGAGACGAGACGAGACGAGACAAGACAAGACAAGACAAGACAAGACAAGATAACTCATCAAGACAACTTCTCAAGACAAGACAGGACAAGACAACTTGTCAAGACAAGACAACTTGAGAAGACAAGACAACTTGTCAAGACAAGTCAAGACAAGTCAAGACAAGACAAGGCAACTTCTCAAAACAAGACAGGACAAGACAACTTGTCAAGAAAAGACAAGGACAATACAACTTGTCAAGAAAAGACAAGGCAAGACAATACAACTTGTCAAGACAAGACAAGACAACTTGTCAAGGCAAGACAAGACAAGGCAAGGTAAGGCAAGACAAGACAAGGCAAGACAAGACAAGACAAGCAAGACAAGCAAGACAAGCAAGACAAGCAAGACAAGCAAGACAAGCAAGACAAGCAAGACAAGCAAGACAAGCAAGACAAGACAAGGCAAGGCAAGACAAGGCAAGGCAAGGCAAGGCAAGACAAGAAAAGACAAGACAAGACAAGACAAGGCAAATCAAGGCAAGGCAAGACAAGACAAGACAAGACAGGACAAGACACGACAAGACAAGACAACTTGTCAAGACAAGTCAAGACAAGACAAGACAAGATAAGACAATATAAGATAAGACAACTTGTCAAGACAAGACAACTTGTCAAGACAAGACAACTTGTCAAGACAAGACAACTTGTCAAGACGAGACAACTTGTCAAGACGAGACATCTTGTCAAGACAAGACAACATGTCAAGACGAGACAAGACAAGAGAACTTGTCAAAACAAGACAAGACAAGACAACTAGTCAAGACAAGACAACTTGTCAAGACAAGACAAGACAAGAAAAGACAACACAAGACAAGACAGGACAAGACAACTTTTCAAGACTAGACAACTTGACAAGACAACACAACTTGTCAAGACAAGACAATAATTAACGAGACGATACGAGACGAGACAAGACAAGACAAGACAAGACACGACAACTTGTCAAGACAAGACAACTTGGCAAGACAAGACAACTTTTCAAGACAAGACAACTTGTCAAGAGAAGACAAGACAAGACAAGACAAGACAAGGCAAGGCAAGGAAAGAGAAGACAAGACAAGGGAAGGTAAGACAATGCAAGACAAGACAAGACAACTTTTCAAGACAAGACAAGACAATTTGTGTAGACAAGACAAGACGAGACGAAACGAGACGAGACGAGACGAGACGAGACGAGACAAGACAAGTTGAGAAGACACGACAACTTGTCAAAACAAGACAAGACAAGACAACTTGTCAAAACAAGACAAGACAACTTGTCAAGTCAAGACAAGACAACTTGTCAAGACAAGACAAAACAAGACAAGACAAGACAACTTGTCAAGACAAGACAACTTGTCAAGACAAGACAACTTGACAAGACACGACAACTTGTGAAAACAAGACAACACAAGACAACTTGTCAAGACAAGACAAGACAAATTCTCAAGACAAGGCAAGACAAGACAACTTGTCAAAACAAGACAAGACAACTTGTCAAGACAAGACAAGACAACTTCTCAAGACAAGACAAGACAAGACAACTTCTCAAGACAAGACAAGACAAGACAACTTGTCAAGACAAGACAAGACAAATACAAGACAAGGCAAGATAAGACAAGACAGCTTGTCAAGACGAGACAAGACAACTTGTCAAGACAAGACAAGACAAGACGAGACGAGACGAGACGAGACAAGACAAGACAAGACAAGACAAGACAAGACAAGATAACTTGTCAAGACAACTTCTCAAGACAAGACAGGACAAGACAACTTGTCAAGACAAGACAGCTTGAGAAGACAAGACAACTTGTCAAGACAAGTCAAGACAAGACAAGGCAACTTCTCAAAACAAGACAGGACAAGTCAACTTGTCAAGAAAAGACAAGGACAATACAACTTTTCAAGAAAAGACAAGGCAAGACAATACAACTTGTCAAGACAAGACAAGACAAGACAACTTGTCAAGGCAAGACAAGACAAGGCAAGGTAAGGCAAGACAAGACTAGGCAAGACAAGACAAGACAAGCAAGACAAGCAAGACAAGCAAGACAAGCAAGACAAGCAAGATAAGCAAGACAAGCAAGACAAGGCAAGGCAATGCAAGACAATTCAAGGCAAGGCAAGGCAAGACAAGAAAAGACAAGACAAGACAAGACAAGACAAGACAAGGCAAATCAAGGCAAGGCAAGACAAGACAAGAGAGGACAAGACAAGACAAGACAAGACAAGACAACTTGTCAAGACAAGTCAAGACAAGACAAGACAAGACAAGACAATATAAGATAAGACAACTTGTCAAGACAAGACAACTTGTCAAGACGAGACAACTTGTCAAGACGAGAAAACTTGTCAAGACAAGACAACATGTCAAGACGAGACAAGACAAGAGAACTTGTCAAAACAAGACAAGACAAGACAACTAGTCAAGACAAGACAACTTGTCAAGACAAGACAAGACAAGAAAAGACAAGACAAGACAAGACAAGACAAGACAGGACAGGACAAGACAACTTTTCAAGACTAGACAACTTGACAAGACAAGACAACTTGTCAAGACAAGACAAGAATTAACGAGACGATACGAGACGAGACAAGACAAGACAAGACACGACAACTTGTCAAGACAAGACAACTTGGCAAGACAAGACAACTTGTCAAGACAAGACAACTTGTCAAGACAAGACAAGACAAGACAAGACAAGGCAAGGCAAGGAAAGAGAAGACAAGACAATGGAAGGTAAGACAATGCAAGACAAGACAAGACAACTTGTCAAGACAAGACAAGACAACTTGTCAAGACAAGACAAGACGAGACGAGACGAGACGAGACGAGACAAGACAAGACAAGTTGAGAAGACACGACAACTTGTCAAAACAAGACAAGACAAGACAACTTGTCAAAACAAGACAAGACAACTTGTCAAGGCAAGACAACTTGGCAAGACAAAACAACTTGTCAAGACGAGACAACTTGTCAAGACGAGACAACTAGTCAAGACAAGACAACTTGTCAAGACGAGACGAGACAAGACAAGACAAGACAACTTGTCAAGACAAGACAAGACAAGCAACTTGTCAAGACAAGACAAGACAACTTCTCAAGACAAGACAAGACAAGACAAGAAAACTTTTCAAGACTAGACAACTTGACAAGACAAGACAACTTCTGTAGACAAGACAAGACAAGACAACTTGTCAAGACGAGACAAGACAAGGCAACTTGTCAAGACAAGACAAGACAAGACAAGACCAGACAAGACAAGACAAGACAAAACAAGACAAGGCAAGGCAAGGAAAGGCAAGGCCAGGCAAGGCAAGACAAGACAAGACAAGACAAGACAAGACAAGACAAGACTAGACAACTTGTCAAGACAAGACAAGACAAGACAAGACAACCTGTCAAGACAAGTCAAGACAAGACAAGACAAGACAAGACAATATAAGATAAGACAACTTGTCAAGACAAGACAACTTGTCAAGACGAGACAACTTGTCAAGACGAGACAACTTGTCAAGACAAGACAACTTGTCAAGACGAGACAAGACAAGAGAACTTGTCAAAACAAGACAAAACAAGACAAGACAACTTGTCAAGACAAGACAACTTTTCAAGACAAGACAACTTGACAAGACAACACAACTTGTCAAGACAAGACAAGACAAGACAAGACAACTTGTCAAGACAAGACAAGACAACTTGTCTAGACAAGACAAGAGAAGACAAGACAACGTGTCGAGACAAGTCAAGACAAGACAAGACAAGATAAGATAAGACAATTTGTCAAGACAAGACAATTTGTCAAGACAAGACTACTTGTCAAGGCAAGACAAGACAAGACAAGACAATACAAGACAAGACAAGACAAGACAAGACAAGACAAGACAAGACAAGACAAGATAACTTGTCAAGACAAGACAAGACAACTTGTCAAGACAAGACAACTTGTCAAGGGAAGACAACTTGTCAAGACAGGACAAGAATTAACGAGACGATACGAGACGAGACAAGACAAGACAAGACACGACAACTTGTCAAGACAAGACAACTTGGCAAGACACGACAACTTGTCAAAACAAGACAAGACAAGACAACTTCTCAAGACAAGACAGGACAAGACAACTTGTCAAGACAAGACAAGACAAGACAAGACAAGACAAGATAAGTTAAGACAAGACAGGACAAGACAAGACAAGACAAGACAATATAAGATAAGACAACTTGTCAAGGCAAGACAACTTGTCAAGACAAAACAACTTGTCAAGACGAGACAACTTCTCAAGACGAGACAACTAGTCAAGACAAGACAACTTGTCAAGACAAGACAAGACAAGACAAGACAAGCAACTTGTCTAGACAAGACAAGACAACTTGTCAAGACAAGACAAGACAAGACAAGAAAACTTTTAAAGACTAGACAACTTGACAAGACAAGACAACTTCTCAAGACAAGACAAGACAAGACAACTTGTCAAGACGAGACAAGACAAGGCAACTTGTCAAGACAAGACAAGACAAGACAAGACAAGACCAGACAAGACAAGACAAGACAAGACAAGACAAGACAAGACAAGACAAGACAAGACAAGACAAGACAAGACAAGACAAGACAACTTGTCAAGGCAAGACAAGGCAAGACAAGACAAGACAAGACAAGACAACTTGTCAAGACAAGACAAGACATGACAACTTGTCAAGACAAGACAAGACAAGACAAGACAAGACAACTTGTCAATACAAGACAAGACAAGACTTGTCAAGACAAGACAAGACAAGACAAGACAACTTGTCAAGACAAGACAAGACAACTTGTCAACAAGACAAGACAAGACAAGACAAGACAAGACAAGACAACTTGTCAAGACAAGTCAAGACAAGACAAGACAAGACAATATAAGATAAGACAACTTGTCAAGACAAGACAACATGTCAAGAAAAGACAACTTGTGAAGACGAGACAACTTGTCAAGACGAGACAACTTGTTAAGACAAGACAACTTGTCAAGACGAGACAACTTGTTAAGACAAGACAACTTGTCAAGACGAGACAAGACAAGAGAACTTGTCAAAACAAGAAAAGACGAGACAAGACAACTTGTCAAGACAAGACAACTTTTCAAGACAAGACAACTTGACAAGACAACACAACTTATCAAGACAAGACAAGACAACTTGTCAAGACAAGACAAGACAACTTGTCAAGACAATACAAGAGAAGACAAGACAACGTGTCGAGACAAGTCAAGACAAGACAAGACAAGATAAGATAAGACAATTTGTCAAGACAAGACAACTTGTCAAGACAAGACAACTTGTCAAGACAAGACAACTTGTCAAGACAAGATAACTTATCAAGACAAGACAAGACAACTTTTCAAGACAAGACAACTTGACAAGACACGACAACTTGTCAAAACAAGACAACTTGTCAAGACAAGACAATTTGTCAAGACAAGACAACTTGTCAACGCAAGACAAGACAAGACAAGACAAGACAAGACAAGATAACTTGTCAAGACAAGACAAGACAAGACAAATTGTCAAGACAAGAGAACTTGTCAAGACAAGACAAGGACAACTTGTCAAGACAAGACAAGACAAGACAAGACAAGACAAGACAAGACGAGGCAAGGACAAGACAAGACAAGACAAGACAAGACAGACAAGACAAGACAAGATAACTTGTCAAGACAACTTCTCAAAACAAGACAGGACAAGACAACTTGTCAAGAAAAGACAAGGCAAGACAATACAACTTGTCAAGACAAGACAAGTCAAGACAACTTGTCAAGGCAAGACAAGACAAGACAACTTGTCAAGGCAAGAGAAGACAAGGCAAGGCAAGGCAAGGCAAGACAAGACAAGGCAAGACAAGACAAGCAAGACAAGCAAGACAAGCAAGACAAGCAAGACAAGCAAGACAAGCAAGACAAGCAAGACAAGCAAGACAAGCAAGACAGGCAAGGCAAGGCAAGACAAGGCAAGGCAAGGCAAGGCAAGACAAGACAAGACAAGACAAGACAAGACAAGACAAGGCAAATCAAGGCAAGGCAAGACAAGACAAGACAGGACAAGACAAGTCAACACAAGACAACTTGTCAAGACAAGACAACTTGTCAAGACAAGACAACTTGTCAAGACAAGACAACTTGTCAAGACAAGACAACTTGTCAAGACAGGACAAGACAACTTGTCAAGACAAGACAAGACAAGACAACTTGTCAATACAAGACAACTTGACAAGACACGTTAACTTGTCAAAACAAGACAAGACAAGACAACTTGTAAAGACAAGATAAGACAACTTGTCAAGACAACGCAAGACAAGACAACTTGTCAAGACAATACAACTTGTCAAGACAAGACAACTTGTCAAGACAAGACAACTTGTCAAGACAAGACAAGACAAGCCAAGGCAAGACAAGACAAGGCAAGGCAAGACAAGGCAAGAGAAGACAAGGCAAGGGAAGGTAACACAATGATAAGACAAGATAAGATAAGACAACTTGTCCGGACAAGACAACTTGTCAAGGCAAGACAAGACAAGACAAGACAAGACAAGAAAAGACAAGACAAGACAAGGGAAGGCAAGGCAAGGCAAGACCAGACAAGACAAGACAAGACAAGACACGACAAGACAAGACAAGACAAGACAAGACAAGACAAGACAAGATAACTTGTCAAGATTAGACAAGACAAGACAAGACAACTTGTTAAGACAAGTCAAGACAAGACAAGATAAGACAACTTGTCAAGACAAGACAACTTGTCAAGGCAAAACAACTTGTCAAGACAAGACAACTTGTCAAGACAAGACAACTTGTCAAGACAAGACAACACAAGACAAGACAAGACAAGACAACTTTTCAAGACAAGACAACTTGACAAGGCACGACAACTTGTCAAAACAAGACAACTTGTCAAGACAAGACAACTTGTCAAGACAAGACAACTTGTCAAGACAATACAACACAAGACAAGACAAGACATGACAACTTGACAAGACACGACAACTTGACAAGACACGACAACTTGTCAAAACAAGACAACTTGTCAAGACAAGACAACTTGTCAAGACAAGACAAGTTGTCAAGACAAGACAACTTGTCCAGACAAGACAACTTGTCAAGACATCAAAACTTGTCAAGATAAGACAAGGCAACTTTTCAAGACAAGACAAGACAAGACAACCTGTCAAGGCAAGACAACTTGTCAAGACGAGAAAGACGAGACGAGACGAGACAAGACAACTTGTCAAGACAAGACAAAACAAAACAAGACAAGACAAGACAACTTGTCAAGACAAGACAACTTGTCAAGACAAGACAACTTGACAAGACACGACAACTTGTCAAAACAAGACAAGACAACTTGTCAAGACAAGACAAGACAAATTCTCAAGACAAGACAAGACAAGACAACTTGTCAAAACAAGACAAGACAACTTGTCAAGACAAGACAAGACAACTTCTCAAGACAAGACAAGACAATACAACTTGTCAAGACAAGACAAGATAAAGACAAGACAAGGCAAGATAAGACAAGACAGCTTGTCAAGACAAGACAAGACAACTTGTCAAGACAAGACAAGACAAGACGAGACGAGACGAGACAAGACAAGACAAGACAAGACAAGACAAGATAACTTGTCAAGACAACGTCTCAAGACAAGACAGGACAAGACAACTTGTCAAGACAAGACAACTTGAGAAGACAAGACAACACAAGACAAGACAAGACATGACAACTTTTCAAGAGAAGACAACTTGACAAGACACGACAACTTGTCAAAACACGACAACTTGTCAAGACAAGACAACTTGTCAAGACAAGACAACTTGTCAAGACAAGACAACTTGTCAAGACAAGACAACTTGTGCAGACAAGACAACTTGTCAAGACATTACAACTTGTCAAGATGAGCAAGGCAACTTTTCAAGACAAGACAAGACAAGACAAGACAACTTGTCAAGGCAAGACAACTTGTCAAGACGAGAAAGACAAGACGAGACGAGCCGAGACGAGACGAGTCAAGACAACTTGTCAAGACAAGACAAAACAAGACAAGACAAGACAACTTGTCAAGACAAGAGAACTTGTCAAGACAAGACAACTTGACAAGACACGACAACTTGTCAAAACAAGACAAGACAAGACAACTTGTCAAGTCAAGACAAGACAACTTCTCAAGACAAGACAAGACAATACAACTTGTCAAGACACGACAAGACAAAGACAAGACAAGGCAAGATAAGACAAGACAGCTTGTCAAGACAAGACAAGACAACTTGTCAAGACAAGAGAAGACAAGACAAGACGAGACGAGACGAGACGAGACGAGACGAGACGAGACAAGACAAGACAAGACAAGACAAGACAAGATAACTTGTCAAGACAACTTCTCAAAACAAGACAGGACAAGACAACTTGTCAAGAAAAGACAAGGCAAGACAATACAACTTGTCAAGACAAGACAAGTCAAGACAACTTGTCAAGGCAAGACAAGACAAGACAACTTGTCAAGGCAAGAGAAGACAAGGCAAGGCAAGGCAAGGCAAGGCAAGGCAAGACAAGGCAAGACAAGACAAGCAAGACAAGCAAGACAAGCAAGACAAGCAAGACAAGCAAGACAAGCAAGACAAGCAAGACAAGCAAGACAAGAAAGACAGGCAAGGCAAGGCAAGACAAGGCAAGGCAAGGCAAGGCAAGACAAGACAAGACAAGACAAGACAAGACAAGACAAGACAAGGCAAATCAAGGCAAGGCAAGACAAGACAAGACAGGACAAGACAAGTCAACACAAGACAACTTGTCAAGACAAGACAACTTGTCAAGACAAGACAACTTGTCAAGACAAGACAACTTGTCAAGACAAGACAACTTGTCAAGACAAGACAAGACAACTTGTCAAAACAAGGCAAAACAAGACAACATAAGACAACACAAGACAAGACAACTTGTCAAGACAGGACAAGACAACTTGTCAAGACAAGACAAGACAAGACAACTTGTCAATACAAGACAACTTGACAAGACACGTTAACTTGTCAAAACAAGACAAGACAAGACAACTTGTAAAGACAAGATAAGACAACTTGTCAAGACAACGCAAGACAAGACAACTTGTCAAGGCAATACAACTTGTCAAGACAAGACAACTTGTCAAGACAAGACAACTTGTCAAGACAAGACAAGACAAGACAAGCCAAGGCAAGACAAGACAAGGCAAGGCAAGACAAGGCAAGAGAAGACAAGGCAAGGGAAGGTAACACAATGCAAGACAAAACAAGACAACTTGTCAAGACAAGACAAGACAACTTGTCAAGACAAGACAAGACAACTTGTCAAGACAAGACGAGACGAAACGAGACGAGACAAGACAAGACAAGTTGAGAAGACACGACAACTTGTTAAAACAAGACAAGACAAGACAAGACAAGACAACTTGTCAAAATAAGACAAGACAAGACAAGACAACTTGTCAAAACAAGACAAGACAATACAAGACAACTTGTCAAGACAAGACAAGACAAGACAACTTGTCAAGACAAGACAACTTGTCAAGACAAGATAAGACAACGCAAGAAAAGACAAGACAAGACAAGACCACTTGTTAAGACAACTTCGCAAGACAAGACAAGACAACTTGTCAAGACGAGACAAGACAACTTGTCAAGACAAGACAAGACAAGACAACTTGTCAAGACGAGACAAGACAAGACAACTTGTCAAGACGAGACAAGACAAGGCAACTTTTCAAGACAAGACAAGGCAAGAAAAGACAAGAAAAGACAAGACAAGACAACTTGTCATGACAAGACCACCTGTCAAAACAAGACAAGACAAGATAAGATGAGACAAGACGAGACAAGACGAGACAAGACAAGACAAGACAAGACAACTTGTCAAGACAAGACAAGACCAGACAACTTGTCATGACAAGACCACCTGTCAAAACAAGACAAGACAAGATAAGATGAGACAAGACGAGACAAGACGAGACAAGACAAGACAAGACAAGACAACTTGTCAAGACAAGACAACTTGTCAAGACAAGACAACTTGTCAAGACAAGACAACTTGTCAAGACAAGACAAGACAACTTGTCAAAACAAGACAAAACAAGACAACATAAGACAACACAAGACAAAGACAACTTGTCAAGACAGGACAAGACAACTTGTCAAGACAAGACAAGACAAGACAACTTGTCAAGACAAGACAACTTGACAAGACACGACAACTTGTCAAAACAAGACAAGACAAGACAACTTGTAAAGACAAGATAAGACAACTTGTCAAGACAAGACAAGACAAGACAACTTGTCAAGACAAGACAACTTGTCAAGACAAGACAACTTGTCAAGACAAGACAACTTGTCAAGACAAGACAAGACAAGACAAGACAAGGCAAGGCAAGACAAGACAAGGCAAGACAAGAGAAGACAAGGCAAGGGAAGGTAAGACAATGCAAGACAAGACAAGACAACTTGTCAAGACAAGACAAGACAACTTGTCAAGACAAGACAAGACAACTTGTCAAGACAAGACGAGACGAGACGAGACGAGACAGGACAAGACAAGACAAGACAAGTTGAGAAGACACGACATCTTGTTAAAACAAGACAAGACAAGACAAGACAAGACAACTTGTCAAAACAAGACAAGACAAGACAAGACAACTTGTCAAAACAAGACAAGACAAGACAAGACAACTTGTCAAGACAAGACAAGACAAGACAACTTGTCAAGACAAGACAACTTGTCAAGACAAGATAAGACAACGCAAGAAAAGACAAGACAAGACAAGACCACTTGTTAAGACAACTTCGCAAGACAAGACAAGACAACTTGTCAAGACGAGACAAGACAACTTGTCAAGACAAGACAAGACAAGACAACTTGTCAAGACGAGACAAGACAAGACAACTTGTCAAGACGAGACAAGACAAGGCAACTTTTCAAGACAAGACAAGGCAAGAAAAGACAAGAAAAGACAAGACAAGACAACTTGTCAAGACAAGACAAGACCAGACAACTTGTCATGACAAGACCACCTGTCAAAACAAGACAAGACAAGATAAGATGAGACAAGACGAGACAAGACGAGACAAGACAAGACAAGACAAGATAACTTGTCAAGACAAGACAACTTGTCAAGACAAGACAAGACGAGACGAGACGAAACGAGACAAGACAAGACAAGACAAGACAAGTCAAGACAACTTTTCAAGACAAGACAACTTGGCAAGACACGACAACTTGTCAAAACAAGACAAGACAAGACAAGACAAGACATGACAATACAAGACAAGACAACTTGTCAGCCAGGCAAGACAAGTCAAGACAAGACCAGACAAGACAAGACAGGACAGGACAAGACAAGACAACTTGTCAAGACAAGACAAGACAAGACAATATAAGATAAGACAACTTGTCAAGACAAGACAACTTGTCAAGACAAGACAAGACAAGACAATACAAGACAACTTGTCAAAACAAGACAAGACAACTTGTCAAGACAAGACAAGACAACTTCTCAAGACAAGACAAGACAAGACAACTTGTCAAGACAAGACAAGACAAGACAAGGTAAGATAAGACAAGACAACTTGCCAAGACAAGACAAGACAAGACAACTTGTCATGACAAGACAACTTGTCATGTCAAGACAAGACAAGACGAGACGACACGAGACGAGACAAGACAAGACAAGACAAGACAAGACAGGACAAGAGAAGATAACTTGTCAAGACAAGAACCTTGTCAAGATAAGACGAGACGAGACGAGTCGAGACGAGGCAAGACAAAACAAGACAAGACAAGATAACTTCTTAAGACAACTTCTCAAGACAAGACAGGACAAGATAACTTGTCAAGACAATACAACTTGAGAAGACACGACAACTTGTCAAAACAAGACAAGACAAGACAACTTGTCAAGACAAGACAAGACAAGACATGACAAGACAAGACAAGACAAGCAAGTCAAGTCAAGTCAAGTCAAGACAAGACAAGACAAGACAAGACAAGACAAGGTAAGGCAAGGCAAGGCAAGGCAAGGCAAGGCAAGACAAGACAAGACAACTTGTCAAGACAAGACAAGACAGGACAGGACAAGACAAGACAAGACAAGACAACTTGTCAAGACAAGACAAGACAAGACAATATAAGATAACACAATTTGTCAAGACAAGACAACTTGTCAAGACAAGACAACTTGTCAAGACGAGACAACTTGTCAAGACGAGGCAACTTGTCAAGACAAGACAACTTGTCAAGACGAGACAAGACAAGACAAGACAACTTGTCAAGACAAGACAAGAGAAGACAACACAATATAAGATAAGACAACTTGTCAAGGCAAGACAACTTGCCAAGACGAGACGAGACGAGGCAAGACAACTTGTCAAGACAAGACAAGACAACTTGTCAAGACAAGGCAAGACAACTTGTCAAGACAAGACAAGACAAGACAAGACAACTTGTCAAGACAACACAAGACAAGACAACTTGTCAAGACAAGATAAGACAAGACAACTTGTCAAGAAAAGACAAGACAAGACTACTTGTCGAGACAAGTGAAGACAAGAGAAGACAAGATAAGATATGATAACTTGTCCGGACAAGAAAAGTTGTCAAGGCAAGACAAGACAAGACAAGACAACTTGTCAAGACAAGTCAAGACAAGACAAGTCAAGACAAGACAAGACAAGACAAGACAACTTGTCAAGACAAGACAAGACAAGACAAGATAACTTGTCAAGACTAGACAAGACAAGACAAGACAAGACAACTTGTCAAGACAAGACAACTTGTCAAGGCAAGACAACTTGTCAAGGCAAGACAACTTGTCAAGACAAGACAACTTGTCAAGACAAGACAACTTGTCAAGACAAGACAACTTGCCAAGACAAGACAACACAAGACAAGACAAGACAAGACAACTTTTGAAGACAAGACAACTTGACAAGACACGACAACTTGTCAAAACAAGACAACTTGTCAAGTCAAGACAACTTGTCAAGACAAGACAAGACAAGACAAGCCAAGGCAAGACAAGACAAGGCACGGCAAGACAAGGCAAGAGAAGACAAGGCAAGGGAAGGTAACACAATGCAAGACAAAACAAGACAACTTGTCAAGACAAGACAAGACAACTTGTCAAGACAAGACAAGACAACTTGTCAAGACAAGACGAGACGAAACGAGACGAGACAAGACAAGACAAGTTGAGAAGACACGACAACTTGTTAAAACAAGACAAGACAAGACAAGACAAGACAACTTGTCAAAATAAGACAAGACAAGACAAGACAACTTGTCAAAACAAGACAAGACAATACAAGACAACTTGTCAAGACAAGACAAGACAAGACAACTTGTCAAGACAAGACAACTTGTCAAGACAAGACAACTTGTCAAGACAAGATACGACAACGCAAGAAAAGACAAGACAAGACAAGACCACTTGTTAAGACAACTTCGCAAGACAAGACAAGACAACTTGTCAAGACGAGACAAGACAACTTGTCAAGACAAGACAAGACAAGACAACTTGTCAAGACGAGACAAGACAAGACAACTTGTCAAGACGAGACAAGACAAGGCAACTTTTCAAGACAAGACAAGGCAAGAAAAGACAAGAAAAGACAAGACAAGACAAGACAAGACAACTTGTCAAGACAAGACAAGACCAGACAACTTGTCATGACAAGACCACCTGTCAAAACAAGACAAGACAAGATAAGATGAGACAAGACGAGACAAGACGAGACAAGACAAGACAAGACAAGATAACTTGTCAAGACAAGACAACTTGTCAAGACAAGACAAGACGAGACGAGACGAAACGAGACAAGACAAGACAAGACAAGACAAGACAAGACAAGACAAGTCAAGACAACTTTTCAAGACAAGACAACTTGGCAAGACACGACAACTTGTCAAAACAAGACAAGACAAGACAAGACAAGACAAGACATGACAATACAAGACAAGACAATTTGTCACGGCCAGGCAAGACAAGTCAAGACAAGACCAGACAAGACAAGACAGGACAGGACAAGACAAGACAACTTGTCAAGACAAGACAAGACAAGACAATATAAGATAAGACAACTTGTCAAGACAAGACAACTTGTCAAGACAAGACAAGACAAGACAATACAAGACAACTTGTCAAAACAAGACAAGACAACTTGTCAAGACAAGACAAGACAACTTCTCAAGACAAGACAAGACAAGACAACTTGTCAAGACAAGACAAGACAAGACAAGGTAAGATAAGACAAGACAACTTGCCAAGACAAGACAAGACAAGACAACTTGTCATGACAAGACAACTTGTCATGTCAAGACAAGACAAGACGAGACGAGACGAGACGAGACAAGACAAGACAAGACAAGACAAGACAGGACAAGAAAAGATAACTTGTCAAGACAAGAACCTTGTCAAGATAAGACGAGACGAGACGAGACGAGACGAGACGAGGCAAGACAAGACAAGACAAGACAAGATAACTTCTTAAGACAACTTCTCAAGACAAGACAGGACAAGATAACTTGTCAAGACAATACAACTTGAGAAGACACGACAACTTGTCAAAACAAGACAAGACAAGACAACTTGTCAAGACAAGACAAGACAAGACTAGGCAACTTCTCAAGACAAGACAGGACAAGACAACTTGTCAAGAAAAGACAAGACAAGACAATACAACTTGTCAAGACAAGACAAGACCAGACAACTTGTCAAGGCAAGACAAGACAAGAAAACGCAAGGCAAGACAAGGCAAGGCAAGGCAAGGCAAGGCAAGGCAAGACAAGACAAGACAAGACAAGACAAGACAAGACAAGACAAGACAAGACAAGACAAGACAAGACAAGACAAGACAAGACAAGACAAGCAAGCAAGTCAAGTCAAGTCAAGTCAAGACAAGACAAGACAAGACAAGACAAGGTAAGGCAAGGCAAGGCAAGGCAAGGCAAGACAAGACAAGACAACTTGTCAAGACAAGACAAGACAGGACAGGACAAGACAAGACAAGACAAGACAACTTGTCAAGACAAGACAAGACAAGACAATATAAGATAACACAATTTGTCAAGACAAGACAACTTGTCAAGACAAGACAACTTGTCAAGACGAGACAACTTGTCAAGACGAGGCAACTTGTCAAGACAAGACAACTTGTCAAGACGAGACAAGACAAGACAAGACAAGACAACTTGTCAAGACAAGACAAGAGAAGACAACACAATATAAGATAAGACAACTTGTCAAGGCAAGACAACTTGTCAAGACGAGACGAGACGAGGCAAGACAACTTGTCAAGACAAGACAAGACAACTTGTCAAGACAAGGCAAGACAACTTGTCAAGACAAGACAAGACAAGACAAGACAACTTGTCAAGACAACACAAGACAAGACAACTTGTCAAGACAAGACAAGACAAGACAACTTGTCAAGAAAAGACAAGACAAGACTACTTGTCGAGACAAGTGAAGACAAGAGAAGACAAGATAAGATATGATAACTTGTCCGGACAAGAAAAGTTGTCAAGGCAAGACAAGACAAGACAAGACAACTTGTCAAGACAAGTCAAGACAAGACAAGTCAAGACAAGACAAGACAAGACAAGACAACTTGTCAAGACAAGACAAGACAAGACAAGATAACTTGTCAAGACTAGACAAGACAAGACAAGACAAGACAACTTGTCAAGACAAGACAACTTGTCAAGGCAAGACAACTTGTCAAGGCAAGACAACTTGTCAAGACAAGACAACTTGTCAAGACAAGACAACTTGTCAAGACAAGACAACTTGCCAAGACAAGACAACACAAGACAAGACAAGACAAGACAACTTTTGAAGACAAGACAACTTGACAAGACACGACAACTTGTCAAAGCAAGACAACTTGTCAAGTCAAGACAACTAGTCAAGACAAGACAACTTGTCAAGACAAGACAACTTGTCCAGACAAGACAACTTTTCAAGACAATACAACTTGTCAAGATAAGGCAAGGCAACTTTTCAAGACAAGACAATACAAGACAAGACAAGGCAAGACAAGACAAGACAAGACAAGACCAGACAACTTGTCAAGGCAAGACAACTTGTCAAGACAGGATAAGACAACTTGTCAAGACAAGACAAGACAAGACAACTTGTCAATACAAGACAACTTGACAAGACACGTTAACTTGTCAAAACAAGACAAGACAAGACAACTTGTAAAGACAAGATAAGACAACTTGTCAAGACAACGCAAGACAAGACAACTTGTCAAGACAATACAACTTGTCAAGACAAGACAACTTGTCAAGACAAGACAACTTGTCAAGACAAGACAAGACAAGCCAACGCAAGACAAGGCAAGGCAAGGCAAGACAAGGCAAGAGAAGACAAGGCAAGGGAAGGTAACACAATGCAAGACAAAACAAGACAACTTGTCAAGACAAGTCAAGACAAGACAAGTCAAGACAAGACAAGACAAGACAAGACAACTTGTCAAGACAAGACAAGACAAGACAAGATAACTTGTCAAGACTAGACAAGACAAGACACGACAAGACAACTTGTCAAGACAAGACAACTTGTCAAGGCAAGACAACTTGTCAAGGCAAGACAACTTGTCAAGACAAGACAACTTGTCAAGACAAGACAACTTGTCAAGACAAGACAACTTGTCAAGACAAGACAACTTGCCAAGACAAGACAACACAAGACAAGACAAGACAAGACAACTTTTGAAGACAAGACAACTTGACAAGACACGACAACTTGTCAAAACAAGACAACTTGTCAAGTCAAGACAACTAGTCAAGACAAGACAACTTGTCAAGACAAGACAACTTGTCCAGACAAGACAACTTTTCAAGACAATACAACTTGTCAAGATAAGGCAAGGCAACTTTTCAAGACAAGACAATACAAGACAAGGCAAGGCAAGACAAGACAAGACAAGACAAGACCAGACAACTTGTCAAGGCAAGACAACTTGTCAAGACAGGACAAGACAACTTGTCAAGACAAGACAAGACAACTTGTCAATACAAGACAACTTGACAAGACACGTTAACTTGTCAAAACAAGACAAGACAAGACAACTTGTAAAGACAAGATAAGACAACTTGTCAAGACAACGCAAGACAAGACAACTTGTCAAGACAATACAACTTGTCAAGACAAGACAACTTGTCAAGACAAGACAACTTGTCAAGACAAGACAAGACAAGCCAACGCAAGACAAGACAAGGCAAGGCAAGACAAGGCAAGAGAAGACAAGGCAAGGGAAGGTAACACAATGCAAGACAAAACAAGACAACTTGTCAAGACAAGACAAGACAACTTGTCAAGACAAGACAAGACAACTTGTCAAGACAAGACGAGACGAGACGAGACGAGACAAGACAAGACAAGTTGAGAAGACACGACAACTTGTTAAAACAAGACAAGACAAGACAAGACAAGACAACTTGTCAAAATAAGACAAGACAAGACAAGACAACTTGTCAAAACAAGACAAGACAATACAAGACAACTTGTCAAGACAAGACAAGACAAGACAACTTGTCAAGACAAGACAACTTGTCAAGACAAGACAACTTGTCAAGACAAGACAACTTGTCAAGACAAGACAACTTGTCAAGACAAGACAACTTGTCAAGACAAGACAACTTGTCAAGAGAAGACAACTTGTCAAGACAAGACAACTTGTCAAGACAAGACAACTTGTCAAGACAAGATAAGACAACGCAAGAAAAGACAAGACAAGACAAGACCACTTGTTAAGACAACTTCTCAAGACAAGACAAGACAACTTGTCAAGACGAGACAAGACAACTTGTCAAGACAAGGCAAGAAAAGACAAGAAAAGACAAGACAAGACAAGACAACTTGTCAAGACAAGACAAGACCAGACAACTTGTCATGACAAGACCACCTGTCAAAACAAGACAAGACAAGATAAGATGAGACAAGACGAGACAAGACGAGACAAGACAAGACTAGACAAGATAACTTGTCAAGACAAGACAACTTGTCAAGACAAGACAAGACGAGACGAGACGAAACGAGACAAGACAAGACAAGACAAGACAAGACAAGACAAGTCAAGACAACTTTTCAAGACAAGACAACTTGGCAAGACACGACAACTTGTCAAAACAAGACAAGACAAGACAAGACAACTTGTCAAGACAAGACAAGACAAGACATGACAATACAAGACAAGACAATTTGTCACGGCCAGGCAAGACAAGTCAAGACAAGACCAGACAAGACAAGACAGGACAGGACAAGACAAGACAAGACAAGACAAGACAACTTGTCAAGACAAGACAAGACAAGACAATATAAGATAAGACAACTTGTCAAGACAAGACAACTTGTCAAGACAAGACAAGACAAGACAAGACAAGACAAGACAACTTGTCAAAACAAGACAAGACAAGACAACTTGTCAAGACAAGACAAGACAACTTCTCAAGACAAGACAAGACAAGACAACTTGTCAAGACAAGACAAGACAAGACAAGGTAAGATAAGACAAGACAACTTGCCAAGACAAGACAAGACAAGACAACTTGTCATGACAAGACAACTTGTCATGTCAAGACAAGACAAGACGAGACGAGACGAGACGAGACAAGACAAGACAAGACAAGACAGGACAAGAGAAGATAACTTGTCAAGACAAGAACCTTGTCAAGATAAGACGAGACGAGACGAGACGAGACGAGGCAAGACAAGACAAGACAAGATAACTTCTCAAGACAACTTCTCAAGACAAGACAGGACAAGATAACTTGTCAAGACAAGACAAGACAAGACTAGGCAACTTCTCAAGACAAGACAGGACAAGACAACTTGTCAAGAAAAGACAAGACAAGACAATACAACTTGTCAAGACAAGACAAGACAAGAAAACGCAAGGCAAGACAAGGCAAGGCAAGGCAAGTCAAGGCAAGGCAAGGCAAGGCAAGGCAAGACAAGACAAGACAAGACAAGACAAGACAAGACAAGACAACTTGTCACGACAAGACAAGACAAGACAAGTTAGGACAAGACAAGACAAGACAAGAGAACTTGTCAAGACAAGACAACTTGTCAAGACAAGACAAGATAAGACAAGACAAGACAAGACAGGACAAGACAAGACAACTTTAAAAGACTAGACAACTTGACAAGACAACACAACTTGTCAAGACAAGACAAGACAAGACAACTTGTCAAGACAAGACAAGACAAGACAAGACAACTTCTCAAGACAAGACAAGACAAGACAAGACAAGGCAAGGTAAGACAAGACAACTTGTCAAGACAAGACAACTTGTCAAGACAAGACAAGACAAGACAACTTGTCATGACAAGACAACTTGTCAAGACAAGACAAGACAAGACGAGACGAGACGAGACAAGACAAGACAAGACAAGATAACTTGTCAAGACAAGAACCTTGTCAAGATAAGACGAGACGAGACGAGACGAGGCAAGACAAGACAAGACAAGACAAGATAACTTGTCAAGACAACTTCTCAAGACAACTTGTCAAGACAAGACAATTGACAAGACGAGACAAGACAAGACAAGACAATACATGACATGAGAAGACAACTTATCAAGACAAGACAACTTGTCAGGACAAGACAAGACAAGACAAGACAAGACAAGACAAGACAAGACAAGACAATACAAGACAAGACAAGACAAGACAGGACAAGACAACTTTTCAAGACTAGACAACTTGACAAGACAACACAACTTGTCAAGACAAGACAAGACAACTTGTCAAGACAAGACAAGACAAGACAAGACAAGACAACTTCTCAAGACAAGACAGGAGAAAACAAGACAACGTGTCGAGACAAGTCAAGACAAGACAATACAAGATAAGATAAGACAATTTGTCAAGACAAGACAACTTGTCAAGACAAGACAACTTGTCAAGACAAGACAACTTGTCAAGGCAAGACAAGACAAGACAAGACAAGACAAGACAAGTTGTCAAGACAAGACAAGACAAGACAAGACAAGTTGTCATGACAAGACCACCTGTCAAAACAAGACAAGACAAGATAATATGAGACAAGACAAGATAACTTGTCAAGACAAGACAACTTGTCAAGAAAAGACAAGACGAGACGAGACGAGACGAGACAAGACAAGAAAAGACAAGACAACTTGTCAAGAGAAGACAACTTGGCAAGACACGACAACTTGTCAAAACAAGACAAGACAAGACAAGACAATTTCTCAAGACAAGACAGGACAAGACAACACAAGACAAGACAAGACAATACAAGACAAGATAACTTGTCAAGACAAGACAACTTGTCAAGACAAGACAATAAGAGACGAGACGAGACAAGACAAGACAAGACAAGTCTACTTTTCAAGACAAGACAACTTGACAAGACACGACAACTTGTCAAAACAAGACAATACAAGTCAAGACAACTTGTCACGGCCAGGCAAGCCAAGGCAAGACAAGACAAGACAAGACAAGACAAGATAAGACAAGACAAGACAAGACAAGATAAGACAAGGCAGGACAAGACAAGACAAAACAAAACAAGAACAGACAAGACAAGACAACTTGTCAAGACAATTCAAGACAAGACAAGACAAGACAATATAAGATAAGACAACTTGTCAAGGCAAGACAACTTGTCAAGACAAGACAACTTGTCAAGACGAGACAACTTGTCAAGACGAGACAACTAGTCAAGACAAGACAACTTGTCAAGACGAGACGAGACAAGACAAGACAACTTGTCAAGACAACTTGTCAAGACAATACAAGACAAGTAACTTGTCAAGACAAGATAAGACAAGACAAGACAAGAAAACTTTTTAAGACTAGACAACTTGACTAGACAAGACAACTTCTCAAGACAAGACAAGACAAGACAACTTGTCAAGACGAGACAAGACAAGACAAGACAAGACAAGACAAGACAAGACAAGACAAGACAAGACAAGACAAGACAAGACAAGACAAGACAAGACAAGGCAAGACAAGACAAGACAAGACAAGACAACTTGTCAAGACAAGACAAGACAAGACAGGACAAGACAAGACAAGACAAGACAACTTGTCAAGACAAGTCAAGACAAGACCAGACAAGACAATATAAGATAAGACAACTTGTCAAGACAAGACAACTTGTCAAGACAAGACAACTTGTCAAGACAAGACAACTTGTCAAGACAAGACAACTTGTCAAGACGAGACAACTTGTCAAGAAGAGACAACTTGTCAAGACAAGACAACTTGTCAAGACGAGACAAGACAAGAGAACTTGTCAAAACAAGACAAGACAAGACAACTTGTCAAGACAATACAACTTTTCAAGACAAGACAACTTGACAAGACAACACAACTTGTCAAGACAAGACAAGACAACTTGTCAAGACAAGACAAGACAAGACAACTTGTCAAGACAAGACAAGAGAAGACAAGAGAACGTGTCGACACAAGTCAAGACAAGACAAGACAAGATAAGATAAGACAATTTGTCAAGACAAGACAATTTGTCAAGACAAAACAACTTGTCAAGACAAGACAACTTGTCAAGGCAAGACAAGACAAGACAAGACAAGACAAGACAAGACAAGACAAGACAAGACAAGACAAAACAAGACAACTTGCCAAGACGAGACACGACAAGGCAACTTGTCAAGACAAGACAAGACAAGGCAAGAAAAGACAAGACAACTTGTCAAGACGAGACAAGACAAGACAACTTGTCAATACGAGACAAGACAACGCAACTTGTCAAGACAAGACAAGACAAGACAACACAAGACAACACAACACAAGACAAGACAAGACAAGGCAAGAAAAGACAAGATAACTTGTCAAGACAAGACAAGACCAGACAAGACCACCTGTCAAAACAAGACAAGACAAGATAAGATGAGACAAGACGAGACAAGACAAGACAAGACAAGACAAGACAAGACAAGACAAGACAAGACAAGACAATATAACTTGTCAAGACAAGACAACTTGTCAAGACAAGACAAGAAGAGACGAGACGATACAAGACAAGACAAGACAAGACAACTTCTCAAGACAAGACAACTTGGCAAGACACGACAACTTGTCAAAACAACACAAGACAAGACAAGACAACTTCTCAAGACATGACAGGACAAGACAACTTGTCAAGATAAGACAACTTGTCAAGACAAGACAACTTGTCAAGACAAGACAAGACAATACAAGTCAAGACAACTTGTCACGGCCAGGCAAGACAAGGCAAGACAAGACAAGACAAGACAAGACAAGACAAGACAAGACAAGACAAGGCAAGGCAAGACAAGACAAGACAAGACAAGACAAGACAAGACAAGACAAGACAAGACAGGACAAGACAAGACAAAACAAGAACATACAAGACAAGACAACTTGTCAAGACAATTCAAGACAAGACAAGACAAGACAATATAAGATAAGACAACTTGTCAAGGCAAGACAACTTGTCAAGACAAGACAACTTCTCAAGACAAGATAACTAGTCAAGACGAGACAACTAGTCAAGACAAGACAACTTGTCAATACAAGACAAGACAATCCAAGACAAGCAACTTGTCAAGACAAGACAAGAAAACTTTTTAAGACTAGACAACTTGACAAGACAAGACAACTTCTCAAGACAAGACAAGACAAGACAACTTGTCAAGACGAGACAAGACAAGGCAACTTGTCAAGACAAGACAAGGCAACTTGTCAAGACAAGACAAGACAAGACAAGACAAGAGAAGGCAAGGCAAGACAAGGCAAGACAAGACAAGACAACTTGTCAAGACAAGACAAGACAAGACAAGACAAGACAAGACAGGACAAGACAAGACAAGACAAGACAAGACAACTTGTCAAGACAAGTCAAGACAAGACAAGACAAGACATTATAAGATAAGACAACTTGTCAAGACGAGACAACTTGTCAAGACCTGACAACTTGTCAAGACGAGACAAGACAAGAGAACTTGTCAAAACAAGACAAGACAAGACAACTTGTCAAGACAAGACAAGACAAGACTAGGCAACTTCTCAAGACAAGACAGGACAAGACAACTTGTCAAGAAACGACAAGACAAGACAATACAACTTGTCAAGACAAGACAAGACAAGAAATCGCAAGGCAAGACAAGGCAAGGCAAGGCAAGTCAAGGCAAGGCAAGGCAAGGCAAGACAAGACAAGACAAGACAAGACAAGACAAGACAACTTGTCACGACAAGACAAGACAAGAGAAGATAGGACAAGACAAGACAAGACAAGAGAACTTGTCAAGACAAGACAACTTGTCAAGACAAGACAAGATAAGACAAGACAAGACAAGACAGGACAAGACAAGACAACTTTAAAAGACTAGACAACTTGACAAGACAACACAACTTGTCAAGACAAGACAAGACAAGACAACTTGTCAAGACAAGACAAGACAAGACAAGACAACTTCTCAAGACAAGACAAGACAAGACAAATCAAGGCAAGATAAGACAAGACAACTTGTCAAGACAAGACAACTTGTCAAGACAAGACAACTTGTCAAGACAAGACAAGACAAGACAACTTGTCATGACAAGACAACTTGTCAAGACAAGACAAGACAAGACGAGACGAGACGAGACAAGAACCTTCTCAAGATAAGACGAGACGAGACGAGACGAGGCAAGACAAGACAAGACAAGACAAGATAACTTGTCAAGACAACTTCTCAAGACAACTTGTCAAGACAAGACAATTGACAAGACGAGACAAGACAAGACAAGACATGACATGAGAAGACAACTTATCAAGACAAGACAACTTGTCAGGACAAGACAAGACAAGACAAGACAAGACAAGACAAGACAAGACAATACAAGACAAGACAAGACAAGACAGGACAAGACAACTTTTCAAGACTAGACAACTTGACAAGACAACACAACTTGTCAAGACAAGGCAAGACAACTTGTCAAGACAAGACAAGACAAGACAAGACAACTTCTCAAGACAAGACAGGAGAAAACAAGACAACGTGTCGAGACAAGTTAAGACAAGACAATACAAGATAAGATAAGACAATTTGTCAAGACAAGACAACTTGTCAAGACAAGACAACTTGTCAAGACAAGACAACTTGTCAAGGCAAGACAAGACAAGACAAGACAAGACAAGTTGTCAAGACAAGACAAGACAAGACAAGTTGTCATGACAAGACCACCTGTCAAAACAAGACAAGACAAGATAATATGAGACAAGATAAGACAAGATAACTTGTCAAGACAAGACAACTTGTCAAGAAAAGACAAGACGAGACGAGACGAGACGAGACAAGACAAGAAAAGACAAGACAACTTGTCAAGACAAGACAACTTGGCAGGACACGACAACTTGTCAAAACAAGACAAGACAAGACAAGACAACTTCTCAAGACAAGACAGGACAAGACAACACAAGACAAGACAAGACAATACAAGACAAGATAACTTGTCAAGACAAGACAACTTGTCAAGACAAGACAATAAGAGACGAGACGAGACAAGACAAGACAAGACAAGACAAGACTACTTTTCAAGACAAGACAACTTGACAAGACACGACAACTTGTCAAAACAAGACAATACAAGTCAAGACAACTTGTCACGGCCAGGCAAGACAAGGCAAGACAAGACAAGGCAGGACAAGACAAGACAAAACAAGAACAGACAAGACAAGACAACTTGTCAAGACAATTCAAGACAAGACAAGACAAGACAATATAAGATAAGACAACTTGTCAAGGCAAGACAACTTGTCAAGACAAGACAACTTGTCAAGACGAGACAACTTGTCAAGACGAGACAACTAGTCAAGACAAGACAACTTGTCAAGACGAGACGAGACAAGACAAGAGAACTTGTCAAGACAACTTGTCAAGACAATACAAGACAAGTAACTTGTCAAGACAAGATAAGACAAGACAAGACAAGAAAACTTTTTAAGACTAGACAACTTGACTAGACAAGACAACTTCTCAAGACAAGACAAGACAAGACAAGACAAGACAAGACAAGACAAGACAAGACAAGACAAGACAAGACAATACAAGACAAGACAAGACAAGACAAGACAAGACAAGACAAGACAAGACAAGACAAGACAAGGCAAGACAAGACAAGACAAGACAATACAACTTGTCAAGACAAGACAAGACAAGACAGGACAAGACAAGACAAGACAAGACAAGACAACTTGTCAAGACAAGTCAAGACAAGACCAGACAAGACAATATAAGATAAGACAACTTGTCAAGACAAGACAACTTGTCAAGACAAGACAACTTGTCAAGACAAGACAACTTGTCAAGACGAGACAACTTGTCAAGAAGAGACAACTTGTCAAGACAAGACAACTTGTCAAGACGAGACAAGACAAGAGAACTTGTCAAAACAAGACAAGACAAGACAACTTGTCAAGACAATACAACTTTTCAAGACAAGACAACTTGACAAGACAACACAACTTGTCAAGACAAGACAAGACAACTTGTCAAGACAAGACAAGACAAGACAACTTGTCAAGACAAGACAAGAGAAGACAAGACAACGTGTCGACACAAGTCAAGACAAGACAAGACAAGATAAGATAAGACAATTTGTCAAGACAAGACAATTTGTCAAGACAAAACAACTTGTCAAGACAAGACAACTTGTCAAGGCAAGACAAGACAAGACAAGACAAGACAAGACAAGACAAGACAAAACAAGACAACTTGCCAAGACGAGACACGACAAGGCAACTTGTCAAGACAAGACAAGACAACGCAAGAAAAGACAAGACAACTTGTCAAGACGAGACAAGACAAGACAACTTGTCAATACGAGACAAGACAACGCAACTTGTCAAGACAAGACAACACAAGACAACACAAGACAACACAACACAAGACAAGACAAGACAAGGCAAGAAAAGACAAGATAACTTGTCAAGACAAGACAAGACCAGACAAGACCACCTGTCAAAACAAGACAAGACAAGATAAGATGAGACAAGACGAGACAAGACAAGACAAGACAAGACAAGACAAGACAAGATAACTTGTCAAGACAAGACAACTTGTCAAGACAAGACAAGAAGAGACGAGACGATACAAGACAAGACAAGACAAGACAACTTCTCAAGACAAGACAACTTGGCAAGATACGACAACTTGTCAAAACAACACAAGACAAGACAAGACAACTTCTCAAGACATGACAGGACAAGACAACTTGTCAAGATAAGACAACTTGTCAAGACAAGACAACTTGTCAAGACAAGACAAGACAATACATGTCAAGACAACTTGTCACGGCCAGGCAAGACAAGGCAAGACAAGACAAGACAAGACAAGACAAGACAAGACAAGACAAGGCAAGACAAGACAAGACAAGACAAGACAAGACAAGACAAGACAAGACAAGACAAGACAAGACAAGACAAGACAAGACAAGACAAGACAAGACAAGACAGGACAAGACAAGACAAAACAAGAACATACAAGACAAGACAACTTGTCAAGACAATTCAAGACAAGACAAGACAAGACAATATAAGATAAGACAAGTTGTCAAGGCAAGACAACTTGTCAAGACAAGACAACTTCTCAAGACAAGATAACTAGTCAAGACGAGACAACTAGTCAAGACAAGACAACTTGTCAATACAAGACAAGACAATCCAAGACAAGCAACTTGTCAAGACAAGACAAGAAAACTTTTTAAGACTAGACAACTTGACAAGACAAGACAACTTCTCAAGACAAGACAAGACAAGACAACTTCTCAAGACGAGACAAGACAAGGCAACTTGTCAAGACAAGACAAGGCAACTTGTCAAGACAAGACAAGACAAGACAAGACAAGAGAAGGCAAGGCAAGACAAGGCAAGACAAGACAAGACAACTTGTCAAGACAAGACAAGACAAGACAAGACAGGACAAGACAAGACAAGACAAGACAAGACAAGACAAGACAAGACAACTTGTCAAGACAAGTCAAGACAAGACAAGACAAGATAAGACAACTTGTCAAGACGAGACAACTTGTCAAGACCTGACAACTTGTCAAGACGAGACAAGACAAGAGAACTTGTCAAAACAAGACAAGACAAGACAAGACAACTTGTCAAGACAAGACAACTTTTCAAGACAAGACAACTTGACAAGAGAAGACAACTTTTCAAGACAAGACAACACAACTTGTCAAGACAACACAAGACAAGACAACTTGTCAAGACAAGACAAGACAAGACAAGGCAAGATAAGACAAGACAAGACAACTTGTCAAGACAAGACAAGACAACTTGTCAAGACAAGACAAGACAAGACGAGACGAGACGAGACGAGACGAGACGAGACAAGACAAGACAGGACAAGACAAGATAACTTGTCAAAACGAGAACCTTGTCAAGACAAGACGAGACGAGACGAGACGAGGCAAGACAAGACAAGACAAGACAAGACAAGACAAGACAAGACAGGACAACTTGCCAAGACAAGACAAGACAAGACAAGACAGGACAAGACAAGACAAAACAAGAACAGACAAGACAAGACAACTTGTCAAGACAATTCAAGACAAGACAAGACAAGACAATATAAGATAAGACAACTTGTCAAGGCAAGACAACTTCTCAAGACAAGACAACTTCTCAAGACAAGATAACTAGTCAAGACGAGACAACTAGTCAAGACAAGACAACTTGTGAAGACAAGACAAGACAATCCAAGACAAGCAATTTGTCAAGACAAGACAAGAAAACTTTTTAAGACTAGACAACTTGAAAAGACAAGACAACTTCTCAAGACAAGACAAGACAAGACAACTTGTCAAGACGAGACAAGACAAGGCAACTTGTCAAGACAAGACAAGGCAACTTGTCAAGACAAGACAAGACAAGACAAGACAAGACAAGACAAGGCAAGACAAGGCAAGACAAGACAAGACAACTTGTCAAGACAAGACAAGACAAGACAAGACAAGATAGGACAAGACAAGACAAGACAAGACAACTTGTCAAGACAAGTCAAGACAAGACAAGACAAGACATTATAAGATAAGACAACTTGTCAAGGCGAGACAACTTGTCAAGACCTGAAAACTTGTCAAGACGAGACAAGACAAGAGAACTTGTCAAAACAAGACAAGACAAGACAAGACAACTTGTCAAGACAAGACAACTTTTCAAGACAAGACAACTTGACAAGACAAGACAACTTTTCAAGACAACACAACTTGACAAGACAACACAACTTGTCAAGACAAGACAAGACAAGACAACTTGTCAAGACAAGACAACACAAGACAAGACAAGACAAGACAACTTTTGAAGACAAGACAACTTGGCAAGACACGACAACTTGTCAAAACAAGACAACTTGTCAAGTCAAGACAACTAGTCAAGACAAGACAACTTGTCAAGACAAGACAACTTGTCCAGACAAGACAACTTTTCAAGACAATACAACTTGTCAAGATAAGGCAAGGCAACTTTTCAAGACAAGACAATACAAGACAAGACAAGGCAAGACAAGACAAGACAAGACAAGACCAGACAACTTGTCAAGGGAAGACAACTTGTCAAGACAGGATAAGACAACTTGTCAAGACAAGACAAGACAAGACAACTTGTCAATACAAGACAACTTGACAAGACACGTTAACTTGTCAAAACAAGACAAGACAAGACAACTTGTAAAGACAAGATAAGACAACTTGTCAAGACAACGCAAGACAAGACAACTTGTCAAGACAATACAACTTGTCAAGACAAGACAACTTGTCAAGACAAGACAACTTGTCAAGGCAAGACAAGACAAGCCAACGCAAGACAAGACAAGGCAAGGCAAGACAAGGCAAGAGAAGACAAGGCAAGGGAAGGTAACACAATGCAAGACAAAACAAGACAACTTGTCAAGACAAGTCAAGATAAGACAAGTCAAGACAAGACAAGACAAGACAAGACAACTTGTCAAGACAAGACAAGACAAGACAAGATAACTTGTCAAGACTAGACAAGACAAGACAAGACAAGACAACTTGTCAAGACAAGACAACTTGTCAAGGCAAGACAACTTGTCAAGGCAAGACAACTTGTCAAGACAAGACAACTTGTCAAGACAAGACAACTTGTCAAGACAAGACAACTTGCCAAGACAAGACAACACAAGACAAGACAAGACAAGACAACTTTTGAAGACAAGACAACTTGACAAGACACGACAACTTGTCAAAACAAGACAACTTGTCAAGTCAAGACAACTAGTCAAGACAAGACAACTTGTCAAGACAAGACAACTTGTCCAGACAAGACAACTTTTCAAGACAATACAACTTGTCAAGATAAGGCAAGGCAACTTTTCAAGACAAGACAATACAAGACAAGACAAGGCAAGACAAGACAAGACAAGACAAGACCAGACAACTTGTCAAGGCAAGACAACTTGTCAAGACAGGACAAGACAACTTGTCAAGACAAGACAAGACAAGACAACTTGTCAATACAAGACAACTTGACAAGACACGTTAACTTGTCAAAACAAGACAAGACAAGACAACTTGTAAAGACAAGATAAGACAACTTGTCAAGACAACGCAAGACAAGACAACTTGTCAAGACAATACAACTTGTCAAGACAAGACAACTTGTCAAGACAAGACAACTTGTCAAGACAAGACAAGACAAGCCAACGCAAGACAAGACAAGGCAAGGCAAGACAAGGCAAGAGAAGACAAGGCAAGGGAAGGTAACACAATGCAAGACAAAACAAGACAACTTGTCAAGACAAGACAAGACAACTTGTCAAGACAAGACAAGACAACTTGTCAAGACAAGACGAGACGAAACGAGACGAGACAAGACAAGACAAGTTGAGAAGACACGACAACTTGTTAAAACAAGACAAGACAAGACAAGACAAGACAAGACAACTTGTCAAAATAAGACAAGACAAGACAAGACAACTTGTCAAAACAAGACAAGACAATACAAGACAACTTGTCAAGACAAGACAAGACAAGACAACTTGTCAAGACAAGACAACTTGTCAAGACAAGACAACTTGTCAAGACAAGACAACTTGTCAAGACAAGACAACTTGTCAAGACAAGACAACTTGTCAAGACAAGACAACTTGTCAAGAGAAGACAACTTGTCAAGACAAGACAACTTGTCAAGACAAGACAACTTGTCAAGACAAGATAAGACAACGCAAGAAAAGACAAGACAAGACAAGACCACTTGTTAAGACAACTTCTCAAGACAAGACAAGACAACTTGTCAAGACGAGACAAGACAACTTGTCAAGACAAGACAAGACAAGACAACTTGTCAAGACGAGACAAGACAAGACAACTTGTCAAGACGAGACAAGACAAGGCAACTTTTCAAGACAAGACAAGGCAAGAAAAGACAAGAAAAGACAAGACAAGACAAGACAACTTGTCAAGACAAGACAAGACCAGACAACTTGTCATGACAAGACCACCTGTCAAAACAAGACAAGACAAGATAAGATGAGACAAGACGAGACAAGACGAGACAAGACGAGACAAGACAAGACAAGACAAGATAACTTGTCAAGACAAGACAACTTGTCAAGACAAGACAAGACGAGACGAGACGAAACGAGACAAGACAAGACAAGACAAGACAAGACAAGTCAAGACAACTTTTCAAGACAAGACAACTTGGCAAGACACGACAACTTGTCAAAACAAGACAAGACAAGACAAGACAACTTGTCAAGACAAGACAAGACAAGACATGACAATACAAGACAAGACAATTTGTCACGGCCAGGCAAGACAAGTCAAGACAAGACCAGACAAGACAAGACAAGACAGGACAGGACAAGACAAGACAAGACAAGACAAGACAACTTGTCAAGACAAGACAAGACAAGACAATATAAGATAAGACAACTTGTCAAGACAAGACAACTTGTCAAGACAAGACAAGACAAGACAAGACAACTTGTCAAAACAAGACAAGACAAGACAACTTGTCAAGACAAGACAAGACAACTTCTCAAGACAAGACAAGACAAGACAACTTGTCAAGACAAGACAAGACAAGACAAGGTAAGATAAGACAAGACAACTTGCCAAGACAAGACAAGACAAGACAACTTGTCATGACAAGACAACTTGTCATGTCAAGACAAGACAAGACGAGACGAGACGAGACGAGACGAGACAAGACAAGACAAGACAAGACAGGACAAGAGAAGATAACTTGTCAAGACAAGAACCTTGTCAAGATAAGACGAGACGAGACGAGACGAGACGAGGCAAGACAAGACAAGACAAGATAACTTCTCAAGACAACTTCTCAAGACAAGACAGGACAAGATAACTTGTCAAGACAATACAACTTGAGAAGACACGACAACTTGTCAAAACAAGACAAGACAAGACAACTTGTCAAGACAAGACAAGACAAGACTAGGCAACTTCTCAAGACAAGACAGGACAAGACAACTTGTCAAGAAAAGACAAGACAAGACAATACAACTTGTCAAGACAAGACAAGACAAGAAAACGCAAGGCAAGACAAGGCAAGGCAAGGCAAGTCAAGGCAAGGCAAGGCAAGGCAAGACAAGACAAGACAAGACAAGACAAGACAAGACAAGACAAGACAAGACAACTTGTCACGACAAGACAAGACAAGAGAAGATAGGACAAGACAAGACAAGACAAGAGAACTTGTCAAGACAAGACAACTTGTCAAGACAAGACAAGATAAGACAAGACAAGACAAGACAGGACAAGACAAGACAACTTTAAAAGACTAGACAACTTGACAAGACAACACAACTTGTCAAAACAAGACAAGACAAGACAACTTGTCAAGACAAGACAAGACAAGACAAGACAACTTCTCAAGACAAGACAAGACAAGACAAGACAAGGCAAGATAAGACAAGACAACTTGTCAAGACAAGACAACTTGTCAAGACAAGACAACTTGTCAAGACAAGACAAGACAAGACAACTTGTCATGACAAGACAACTTGTCAAGACAAGACAAGACAAGACGAGACGAGACGAGACAAGGCAAGACAAGACAAGACAAGACAAGATAACTTGTCAAGACAACTTCTCAAGACAACTTGTCAAGACAAGACAATTGACAAGACGAGACAAGACAAGACAAGACATGACATGAGAAGACAACTTATCAAGACAAGACAACTTGTCAGGACAAGACAAGACAAGACAAGACAAGACAAGACAAGACAAGACAATACAAGACAAGACAAGACAACTTTTCAAGACTAGACAACTTGACAAGACAACACAACTTGTCAAGACAAGACAAGACAACTTGTCAAGACAAGACAAGACAAGACAAGACAACTTCTCAAGACAAGACAGGAGAAAACAAGACAACGTGTCGAGACAAGTCAAGACAAGACAATACAAGATAAGATAAGACAATTTGTCAAGACAAGACAACTTGTCAAGACAAGACAACTTGTCAAGACAAGACAACTTGTCAAGGCAAGACAAGACAAGACAAGACAAGACAAGTTGTCAAGACAAGACAAGACAAGACAAGTTGTCATGACAAGACCACCTGTCAAAACAAGACAAGACAAGATAATATGAGACAAGATAAGACAAGATAACTTGTCAAGACAAGACAACTTGTCAAGAAAAGACAAGACGAGACGAGACGAGACGAGACAAGACAAGAAAAGACAAGACAACTTGTCAAGACAAGACAACTTGGCAAGACACGACAACTTGTCAAAACAAGACAAGACAAGACAACTTCTCAAGACAAGACAGGACAAGACAACACAAGACAAGACAAGACAATACAAGACAAGATAACTTGTCAAGACAAGACAACTTGTCAAGACAAGACAATAAGAGACGAGACGAGACAAGACAAGACAAGACAAGACTACTTTTCAAGACAAGACAACTTGACAAGACACGACAACTTGTCAAAACAAGACAATACAAGTCAAGTAAACTTGTCACGGCCAGGCAAGACAAGGCAAGACAAGACAAGACAAGACAAGACAAGACAAGACAAGACAAGACAAGATAAGACAAGGCAGGACAAGACAAGACAAAACAAGAACAGACAAGACAAGACAACTTGTCAAGACAATTCAAGACAAGACAAGACAAGACAATATAAGATAAGACAACTTGTCAAGGCAAGACAACTTGTCAAGACAAGACAACTTGTCAAGACGAGACAACTTGTCAAGACGAGACAACTAGTCAAGACAAGACAACTTGTCAAGACGAGACGAGACAAGACAAGAGAACTTGTCAAGACAACTTGTCAAGACAATACAAGACAAGTAACTTGTCAAGACAAGATAAGACAAGACAAGACAAGAAAACTTTTTAAGACTAGACAACTTGACTAGACAAGACAACTTCTCAAGACAAGACAAGACAAGCAACTTGTCAAGACGAGACAAGACAAGACAAGACAAGACAAGACAAGACAAGACAAGACAAGACAAGACAAGACAAGACAAGGCAAGACAAGACAAGACAAGACAAGACAACTTGTCAAGACAAGACAAGACAAGACAGGACAAGACAAGACAAGACAAGACAACTTGTCAAGACAAGTCAAGACAAGACCAGACAAGACAATATAAGATAAGACAACTTGTCAAGACAAGACAACTTGTCAAGACAAGACAACTTGTCAAGACAAGACAACTTGTCAAGACGAGACAACTTGTCAAGAAGAGACAACTTGTCAAGACAAGACAACTTGTCAAGACGAGACAAGACAAGAGAACTTGTCAAAACAAGACAAGACAAGACAACTTGTCAAGACAATACAACTTTTCAAGACAAGACAACTTGACAAGACAACACAACTTGTCAAGACAAGACAAGACAACTTGTCAAGACAAGACAAGACAAGACAACTTGTCAAGACAAGACAAGAGAAGACAAGACAACGTGTCGACACAAGTCAAGACAAGACAAGACAAGATAAGATAAGACAATTTGTCAAGACAAGACAATTTGTCAAGACAAAACAACTTGTCAAGACAAGACAACTTGTCAAGGCAAGACAAGACAAGACAAGACAAGACAAGACAAGACAAGACAAGACAAGACAACTTGCCAAGACGAGACACGACAAGGCAACTTGTCAAGACAAGACAAGACAACGCAAGAAAAGACAAGACAACTTGTCAAGACGAGACAAGACAAGACAACTTGTCAATACGAGACAAGACAACGCAACTTGTCAAGACAAGACAAGACAACACAACACAAGACAACACAACACAAGACAAGACAAGACAAGGCAAGAAAAGACAAGATAACTTGTCAAGACAAGACAAGACCAGACAAGACCACCTGTCAAAACAAGACAAGACAAGATAAGATGAGACAAGACGAGACAAGACAAGACAAGACAAGACAAGACAAGACAAGATAACTTGTCAAGACAAGACAACTTGTCAAGACAAGACAAGAAGAGACGAGACGATACAAGACAAGACAAGACAAGACAACTTCTCAAGACAAGACAACTTGGCAAGATACGACAACTTGTCAAAACAACACAAGACAAGACAAGACAACTTCTCAAGACATGACAGGACAAGACAACTTGTCAAGATAAGACAACTTGTCAAGACAAGACAACTTGTCAAGACAAGACAAGACAATACAAGTCAAGACAACTTGTCACGGCCAGGCAAGACAAGGCAAGACAAGACAAGACAAGACAAGACAAGACAAGACAAGACAAGACAAGACAAGACAAGACAAGGCAAGACAAGACAAGACAAGACAAGACAAGACAAGACAAGACAAGACAAGACAAGACAAGACAGGACAAGACAAGACAAAACAAGAACATACAAGACAAGACAACTTGTCAAGACAATTCAAGACAAGACAAGACAAGACAATATAAGATAAGACAACTTGTCAAGGCAAGACAACTTGTCAAGACAAGACAACTTCTCAAGACAATATAACTAGTCAAGACGAGACAACTAGTCAAGACAAGACAACTTGTCAATACAAGACAAGACAATCCAAGACAAGCAACTTGTCAAGACAAGACAAGAAAACTTTTTAAGACTAGACAACTTGACAAGACAAGACAACTTCTCAAGACAAGACAAGACAAGACAACTTCTCAAGACGAGACAAGACAAGGCAACTTGTCAAGACAAGACAAGGCAACTTGTCAAGACAAGACAAGACAAGACAAGAGAAGGCAAGGCAAGACAAGGCAAGACAAGACAAGACAACTTGTCAAGACAAGACAAGACAAGACAAGACAGGACAAGACAAGACAAGACAAGACAACTTGTCAAGACAAGTCAAGACAAGACAAGACAAGATAAGACAACTTGTCAAGACGAGACAACTTGTCAAGACCTGACAACTTGTCAAGACGAGACAAGACAAGAGAACTTGTCAAAACAAGACAAGACAAGACAAGACAACTTGTCAAGACAAGACAACTTTTCAAGACAAGACAACTTGACAAGACAAGACAACTTTTCAAGACAAGACAACACAACTTGTCAAGACAAGACAAGACAAGACAATTTGTCAAGACAAGACAAGACAAGACAAGGCAAGATAAGACAAGACAACTTGTCAAGACAAGACAAGACAACTTGTCAAGACAAGACAAGACAAGACGAGACGAGACGAGACGAGACGAGACGAGACGAGACGAGACAAGACAAGACAGGACAAGACAAGATAACTTGTCAAAACAAGAACCTTGTCAAGACAAGACAAGACAAGACAAGACAAGACAAGACAAGACAAGACAAGACAAGACAGGACAACTTGCCAAGACAAGACAAGACAAGACAAGACAGGACAAGACAAGACAAAACAAGAACAGACAAGACAAGACAACTTGTCAAGACAATTCAAGACAAGACAACTTGTCAAGACAATTCAAGACAAGACAAGACAAGACAATATAAGATAAGACAACTTGTCAAGGCAAGACAACTTCTCAAGACAAGACAACTTCTCAAGACAAGATAACTAGTCAAGACGAGACAACTAGTCAAGACAAGACAACTTGTGAAGACAAGACAAGACAATCCAAGACAAGCAATTTGTCAAGACAAGACAAGAAAACTTTTTAAGACTAGACAACTTGAAAAGACAAGACAACTTCTCAAGACAAGACAAGACAAGACAACTTGTCAAGACGAGACAAGACAAGGCAACTTGTCAAGACAAGACAAGGCAACTTGTCAAGACAAGACAAGACAAGACAAGACAAGACAAGGCAAGGCAAGACAAGACAACTTGTCAAGACAAGACAACTTGTCAAGACAAGACAAGACAAGACAAGACAGGACAAGACAAGACAAGACAAGACAACTTGTCAAGACAAGTCAAGACAAGACAAGACAAGACATTATAAGATAAGACAACTTGTCAAGGCGAGACAACTTGTCAAGACCTGAAAACTTGTCAAGACGAGACAAGACAAGAGAACTTGTCAAAACAAGACAAGACAAGACAAGACAACTTGTCAAGACAAGACAACTTTTCAAGACAAGACAACTTGACAAGACAAGACAACTTTTCAAGACAACACAACTTGACAAGACAACACAACTTGTCAAGACAAGACAAGACAAGACAACTTGTCAAGACAAGACAAGACAAGACAAGGCAAGATAAGACAAGACAACTTGTCAAGACAAGACAAGACAAGACGAGACGAGACGAGACGAGACGAGACAAGACAAGACAAGACAGGACAAGACAAGATAACTTGTCAAGACAAGAACCTTGTCAAGATAAGACGAGACGAGACGAGACGAGACGAGGCAAGACAAGACAAGACAAGACAAGATAACTTGTCAAGACAACTTCTCAAGACAAGACAGGACAAGATAACCTGTCAAGATAAGACAACTTGAGAAGACACGACAACTTGTCAAAACAAGACAAGACAAGCAACTTGTCAAGACAAGACAAGGCAACTTCTCAAGACAAGACAGGACAAGACAACTTGTCAAGAAAAGACAAGACAAGACAATACAACTTGTCAAGACAAGACAAGACAATACAACTTGTCAAGACAAGACAAGACAAGACAACTTGTCAAGGCAAGACAAGACAAGAAAAGGCAAGGCAAGGAAAGGCAAGGCAAGGCAAGGCAAGGCAACGCAACGCAACGCAACGCAAGGCAAGACAAGACAAGACAAGACAAGACAAGACAAGACAAGACAAGACAAGATAAAACAAGACAACTTGTCAAGACAAGACAAGACAGGACAAGACAAGACAAGACAAGACAACTTGTCAAGACAAGACAACTTGTCAAGACGAGACAACTTGTCAAGACGAGACAACTTGTCAAGACAAGACAACTTGTAAAGACGAGACAAGACAAGAGAACTTGTCAAAACAAGACAAGACATGACATGACAAGACAACTTATCAAGACAAGACAACTTGTCAGGACAAGACAAGACAAGACAAGACAAGACAAGACAGGACAAGACAAGACAACTTTTCAAGACTAGACAACTTGACAAGACAACACAACTTGTCAAGACAAGACAAGACAAGACAACTTGTCAAGACAAGACAAGACAAGACAAGACAACTTGTCAAGACAAGACAGGAGAAGACAAGACAACGTGTCGAGACAAGTCAAGACAAGACAATACAAGATAAGATAAGACAATTTGTCAAGACAACAAGACAACTTGTCAAGACAAGACAACTTGTCAAGACAAGACAACTTGTCAAGACAAGACAACTTGTCAAGACAAGACAACTTGTCAAGACAAGACAACTTGTCAAGACAAGACAACTTGTCAAGACAAGACAACTTGTCAAGACAAGACAACTTGTCAAGACAAGACAAGACAACGTGTCAAGACAAGACAAGACAAGACAACTTGTTATGACAAGACCACCTGTCAAAACAAGACAAGACAAGATAAGATGAGACAAGACAAGACAAGACAAGATAACTTGTCAAGACAAGACAACTTGTCAAGACAAGACAAGACGAGACGAGACGAGACGAGACGAGACGAGACGAGACGAGACGAGACGAGACGAGACAAGACAAGACAAAACAAGACAACTTGTCAAGACAAGACAACTTGGCAAGACACGACAACTTGTCAAAACAAGACAAGCCAAGACAAGACAACTTCTCAAGACAAGACAGGACAAGACAACACAAGACAAGACAAGACAATACAAGACAACTTGTCACGGCAAGGCAAGACAAGGCAAGACAACACAACACAACACAACACAAGACAAGACAAGACAAGACAAGACACGACAACTTGCCAAGACGAGACAAGACAAGGCAACATGTCAAGACAAGACAAGACAAGACAAGGCAAGAAAAGACAAGACAACTTGTCAAGACGAGACAAGACAAGACAACTTGTCAAGACGAGACAAGACAACGCAACTTGTCAAGACAAGACAAGACAACACAACACAAGACAACACAACACAACACAACACAACACAAGACAAGACAAGACCAGACAAGACCACCTGTCAAAACAAGACAAGACAAGATAAGATGAGACAAGACAAGACAACTTGACAAGACAAGACAAGACAATACAAGTCAAGAGAACTTGTCACGGCCAGGCAAGACAAGGCAAGACAAGACAAGACCAGACAAGACAAGACAAGACAAGACAAGACAAGACAAGACAAGACAAGACAAGACAAGACAAGATAAGACAGGACAAGACAAGACAAGACAAAACAAAACAAAACAAGAACAGCCAAGACAAGACAAGACAAGACAAGACAATTCAAGACAAGACAAGACAAGACAATATAAGATAAGACAACTTGTCAAGGCAAGACAACTTGTCAAGACGAGACAACTTGTCAAGACGAGACAACTAGTCAAGACAAGACAACTTGTCAAGACGAGACAAGACAACTTGTCAAGACGAGACGAGACAAGACAAGACAACTTGTCAAGACAAGACAAGACAATACAATACAAGACAAGTAACTTGTCAAGACAAGATAAGACAAGACAAGACAAGAAAACTTTTTTAAGACTAGACAACTTGACAAGACAAGACAACTTCTCAAGACAAGACAAGTCAAGACAACTTGTCAAGACGAGGCAAGACAAGGCAACTTGTCAAGCCAAGACAAGACAACTTGTCAAGACGAGGCAAGACAAGGCAACTTGTCAAGCCAAGACAAGGCAACTTGTCAAGCCAAGACAAGGCAACTTGTCAAGACAAGACAAGACAAGACAAGACAAGGTAAGGCAAGAAAAGACAAGACAAGACAAGACATGACAAGACAACTTGTCAAGACAAGACAAGACAAGACAGGACAAGATAAGACAAGACAAGACAAGACAACTTGTCAAGACAAGTCAAGACAAGACAAGTCAAGACAATATAAGATGAGACAACTTGTCAAGACAAGACAACTTGTCAAGACAAGACAACTTGTCAAGACGAGACAAGACAAGAGAACTTGTCAAAAGAAGACAAGACAAGACAACTTGTCAAGACAAGGCAACTTTTCAAGACAAGACAACTTTACAAGACAACACAACTTGTCAAGACAAGACAAGACAACTTGTCAAGACAAGATAAGATAAGACAATTTGTCAAGACAAGACAATTTGTCAAAACAAGGCAACTTGTCAAGACAAGACAACTTGTCAAGGCAAGACAAGACAAGACAAGACAAGACAAGACAAAACACGACAACTTGCCAAGACGAGACACGACAAGGCAACTTGTCAAGACAAGACAAGACAAGGCAAGGCAAGTAAAGACAAGACAACTTGTCAAGACGAGACAAGACAAGACAACTTGTCAATACGAGACAAGACAACGCAACTTGTCAAGACAAGACAAGACAAGACAAGAGAACACAAGACAAGACAAGACAAGACAAGAAAAAACAAGACAACTTGTCAAGACAAGACAAGACCATACAAGACCACCTGTCAAAGCAAGACAAGACAAGATAAGATGAGACAAGACGAGACAAGACAAGACAAGACAAGACAAGATAACTTGTCAAGACAAGACAACTTGTCAAGACAAGACAAGACGAGACGAGACGAGACGAGACGAGACGAGACGAGACGAGACGAGACGAGACGAGACGAGACGAGACAAGACAAGACAAGACAACTTGTCAAGACAAGACAACTTGGCAAGACACGACAACTTGTCAAAACAAGACAAGACAAGACAAGACAACTTCTCAAGACAAGACAGGACAAGACAACACAAGACAAGACAAGACAATACAATACAAGACAAGACAACTTGTCACGGCAAGGCAAGACAAGGCAAGACAAGACAACACAACACAACACAAGACAAGACAAGACAAGACACGACAACTTGCCAAGACGAGACAAGACAAGGCAACATGTCAAGACAAGACAAGACAAGACAAGGCAAGAAAAGACAAGACAACTTGTCAAGACGAGACAAGACAAGACAACTTGTCAAGACGAGACAAGACAACGCAACTTGTCAAGACAAGACAAGACAAGACAAGACAACACAAGACAACACAACACAACACAACACAACACAACACAAGACAAGACAAGACAAGACCAGACAAGACCACCTGTCAAAACAAGACAAGACAAGATAAGATGAGATAAGACAAGACAAGACAAGACAACTTCTCAAGACAAGACAACTTGACAAGACACGACAACTTGTCAAAACAACACAAGACAAGACAAGACAACTTCTCAAGACAAGACAGGACAATACAACTTGACAAGACAAGACAAGACAATACAAGTCAAGACAACTTGTCACGGCCAGGCAAGACAAGGCCAGACAAGACAAGACAAGACAAGACAAGACAAGACAAGACAAGACAAGACAAGACAAGACAGGACAAGACAAGACAAGACAAAACAAGAACAGACAAGACAAGACAAGACAAGACAAGACAAGACAAGACAATTCAAGACAAGACAAGACAAGACAAGACAAGACAATATAAGATAAGACAACTTGTCAAGGCAAGACAACTTGTCAAGACGAGACAACTTGTCAAGACGAGACAACTAGTCAAGACAAGACAACTTGTCAAGACGAGACAAGACAACTTGTCAAGACGAGACGAGACAAGACAAGACAACTTGTCAAGACAAGACAAGACAATACAAGACAAGTAACTTGTCAAGACAAGATAAGACAAGACAAGACAAGAAAACTTTTTAAGACTAGACAACTTGACAAGACAAGACAACTTCTCAAGACAAGACAAGACAAGACAACTTCTCAAGACGAGGCAAGACAAGGCAACTTGTCAAGCCAAGACAAGGCAACTTGTCAAGCCAAGACAAGGCAACTTGTCAAGACAAGACAAGACAAGACAAGACAAGGTAAGGCAAGACAAGACAAGACAAGACAAGGCAAGACAAGACAACTTGTCAAGACAAGACAAGACAAGACAGGACAAGATAAGACAAGACAAGACAACTTGTCAAGACAAGTCAAGACAAGACAAGACAAGACAATATAAGATGAGACAACTTGTCAAGACAAGACAACTTGTCAAGACAAGACAACTTGTCAAGACGAGACAAGACAAGAGAACTTGTCAAAAGAAGACAAGACAAGACAACTTGTCAAGACAAGGCAACTTTTCAAGACAAGACAACTTGACAAGACAACACAACTTGTCAAGACAAGACAAGACAACTTGTCAAGACAAGATAAGATAAGACAATTTGTCAAGACAAGACAATTTGTCAAAACAAGGCAACTTGTCAAGACAAGACAACTTGTCAAGGCAAGACAAGACAAGACAAGACAAGACAAGACAAGACAAAACACGACAACTTGCCAAGACGAGACACGACAAGGCAACTTGTCAAGACAAGACAAGACAAGACAAGGCAAGGCAAGTAAAGACAAGACAACTTGTCAAGACGAGACAAGACAAGACAACTTGTCAATACGAGACAAGACAACGCAACTTGTCAAGACAAGACAAGACAAGAGAAGAGAACACAAGACAAGACAAGACAAGGCAAGAAAAAACAAGACAACTTGTCAAGGCAAGACAAGACCAGACAAGACCACCTGTCAAAACAAGACAAGACAAGATAAGATGAGACAAGACGAGACAAGACAAGACAAGACAAGACAAGACAAGATAACTTGTCAAGACAAGACAACTTGTCAAGACAAGACAAGAAGAGACGAGACGAGACAAGACAAGACAAGACAAGACAACTTCTCAAGACAAGACAACTTGGCAAGACACGACAACTTGTCAAAACAACACAAGACAAGACAAGAAAACTTCTCAAGACAAGACAGGACAAGACAACTTGTCAAGACAAGACAACTTGTCAAGACAAGACAACTTGTCAAGACAAGACAAGACAATACAAGTCAAGATAACTTGACACAACTTGTCAAGACAAGGCAACTTTTCAAGACAAGACAACTTGACAAGACAACACAACTTGTCAAGACAAGACAAGACAACTTGTCAAGACAAGATAAGATAAGACAATTTGTCAAGACAAGACAATTTGTCAAAACAAGGCAACTTGTCAAGACAAGACAACTTGTCAAGGCAAGACAAGACAAGACAAGACAAGACAAGACAAGACAAAACACGACAACTTGCCAAGACGAGACACGACAAGGCAACTTGTCAAGTCAAGACAAGACAAGACAAGGCAAGGCAAGTAAAGACAAGACAACTTGTCAAGACGAGACAAGACAAGACAACTTGTCAATACGAGACAAGACAACGCAACTTGTCAAGACAAGACAAGAGAAGAGAACACAAGACAAGACAAGACAAGGCAAGAAAAAACAAGACAACTTGTCAAGGCAAGACAAGACCAGACAAGACCACCTGTCAAAACAAGACAAGACAAGATAAGATGAGACAAGACGAGACAAGACAAGACAAGACAAGATAACTTGTCAAGACAAGACAACTTGTCAAGACAAGACAAGAAGAGACGAGACGAGAAAAGACAAGACAAGACAAGACAACTTCTCAAGACAAGACAACTTGGCAAGACACGACAACTTGTCAAAACAACACAAGACAAGACAAGAAAACTTCTCAAGACAAGACAGGACAAGACAACTTGTCAAGACAAGACAACTTGTCAAGACAAGACAAGACAATACAAGTCAAGACAACTTGACACGGCCAGGCAAGACAAGGCAAGACAAGACAAGACAAGACAAGACAAGACAAGACAAGACAAGACAAGACAGGACAAGACAAGACAAAACAAGAACAGATAAGACAAGACAACTTGTCAAGACGAGACGAGACAAGACAAGACAACTTGTCAAGACAAGACAAGACAACTTGTCAAAACAAGACAACACAAGACAAGACAACAAAAGACAACACAAGACAAGACAAGACAAGACATCTTGCCAAGACAAGACAAGACTACTTGTCAAGACAAGACAAGACAACTTGTCAAGACAAGACAAGACAAGACAAGACAACTTGTCAAGACAAGACAAGACATCTTGTCAAGACAAGACAACTTGACAAGACACGACAACTTGACAAGACACGACAACTTGTCAAAACAAGACAAGACAACTTGTAAAGACAAGATAAGACAACTTGTCAAGACAAGACAAGACAAGACAACTTGTCAAGACAAGACAAGACAACTTGTCAAGATAAGACAACTTGTCAAGACAAGACAACTTGTCAAGGCAAGACAAGACAAGACAACTTGTAAAGACAAGACAAGACAAGACAACTTGTCAAGACAAGTCAAGACTAGCCTCCTTCGCAGACGTTCTTTGTGAGCCCGCGGTACCCCCGCCCCCCACTAACGTCTGCTCACCGATTGGCACAACATTCCTTTCCCTTTATCTTGCAACAGCCAATAGAGTTTGATGTAAACATTCGAGTGCCCCACCCCCAACAGCGCGCTAATGCAGGAAAAAACAAAGTTGTCTATTTCATATACTGTATTATAATATATTACAAAACCACAACCGATTGAGATATGTAATGAATACGGGAAAAGGAAAGGAAATTGATGTTGGTAACGCTGACAGTATTTGCTTTGCGTGTAAGAATGCAGAGGATAAGAAAAATCGAATGAGACTGGTTGGTAAATCTAGAACTGATTTCGTGAGTATTATCCGCGAAACTGTGGAAATCGACTTCGAAAGATATAGTGACCACGGTCGCTCGTCATTCTTGTGTCGACAGTGTGTGAAAAAATTAAAACTTCTAGATGCAGCTGAAAAATCAGTAAGAGAGTTGAAGAAATATTTTCAAGATCTATTCCATGGAAGAGAATTGCCATTAAATAAAGATGCAAAGCGAACATGTCACGACACTAGCTTTGGAATAACAGAAAATGCAAGAAATTCTCTCAAATTTGATGAACAAGACCCGTACCTGCATGCGGACCATGCCAGTCAGCAAGTAGGCGGTTTTTTGTTAATCTCACAGCCTGTTCCTTCAACTGTTCCGATTGTTTTTGAATCAGGAGCCCCGATTGAAGTGATGACGTCTACCCCAATAAAACTGCAAGCAGAAAAGAAAACAAAGGAGACAAGGGTTACAATTTCTGTAAAGTATCCTTCAAAGTCCATGAACAAGGAAATTGTAGGAGACTTTGCTAAAATTACAAAGGCCATTTTGCACGAGAATCCTACTGGGGTTGCTAAAAGCGTCGTCAAATGCAAAGATTTGCGAGAGAAGGTCATGGATTGTTTATTGCAACTTTTGAAGTTAGAAATTGACGAATTGTGTTCTACAGAACCCGTCTGTGCTGCGTGGAACAACTAAGTATAAACTTTTGGATTTTACCCTGGAAAATGTTTGCGACGAATGGGCGCAACGCGCTCCGCTGTTTTATTCGTTTTTGCGTGTGTGTTGTTCGAGAAGCGCTGCCAAAGATTCTGAGTGGTTTCCAGCAATGGCCGTGGCAGGATCTGTCCTACTAAAGCAACGCAATAAACATATGAATGCACTGGCTTCTATAATCGGACTAACTATGAAAACTAAGTCGTTAGAGGTAAGTCAGAAATAACAATTTTTTTTCTATTCCTCTTGACAATTGTCATATTTCATGTTTTGTTTATATTAAAATACCCTGTGATATCATATCAGAAATTTATTTATTTTGTTTTTTATTTTATATATTAGTTTATAGGGATATACCATTAGATGTATTATTGATGAGTGGGTTCTGTATTAAAATTTTAAAAAAAACCCAGAATCGAGCATGTTGATGAAAATATTTCAGCACAAACCCCACTCAATAATCTAATGGTCCATCCTTACAGTTTTTCATATGTGATTTTTAGACTGTCATTAACACTTGTGCAAAGCTAAAAATTACCTGCTGCTAAGACAAGAAAAGACAAGACAAGACAAGTTTTCAAGTCAAGACAACTTGACAAGACACGACAACTTGTCAAAACAAGACAAGACAACTTGTAAAGACAAGACAAGACAACTTGTCAAGAGAAGACAAGACAATTTGTCAAGACAAGACAAGACAAGACAACTTGTCAAGACAAGACAACTTGTCAAGGCAAGACAAGACAAGACAACTTGTCAAGATAAGACAAGTTTGATGAACAAGACCCGTACCTGTATGCGGACCATGCCAGTCAGCAAGTAGGCGGTTTTTTGTTAATCTCACAGCCTGTTTCATCAACTGTTCCGATTGTTTTTGAATCAGGAGCCCCGATTGAAGTGATGACGTCTACCCCAATAAAACTGCAAGCAGAAAAGAAAACAAAAGAGACAAGGGTTACAATTTCTGTAAAGTATCCTTCAAAGTCCATGAACAAGGAAATTGTAGGAGACTTTGCTAAAATTACAAAGGCTATTTTGCACGAGAATCCTACTGGGGTTGCTAAAAGCGTCATCAAATGCAAAGATTTGCGAGAGAAGGTCATGGATTGTTTATTGCAACTTTTGAAGTTAGAAATTGACGAATTGCGTTCTACAAAACCCGTCTGTGCTGCGTGGAACAACTAAGTATAAACTTTTGGATTTTACCCTGGAAAATGTTTGCGACGAATGGGCGCAACGCGCTCCGCTGTTTTATTCCTTTTTGCGTGTGTGTTGTTCGAGAAGCGCTGCCAAAGATTCTGAGTGGTTTCCAGCAATGGCCGTGGCAGGATCTGTCCTACTAAAGCAACGCAATAAACATATGAATGCACTGGCTTCTATAATCGGACTAACTATGAAAACTAAGTCGTTAGAGGTAAGTCAGAAATAACAATTTTTTTTCTATTCCTCTTGACAATTGTCATATCTCATGTTTTGTTTATATTAAAATACCCTGTGATATCATATCAGAAATTTATTTTGTTTGTTTTTAACCCCTCGCCCGGCGCGAAGCGCCGGCAAGGCCGAAGGCCTGAGGGCTAGGGTGCTAATATCGACCGGCGTTTAGTCCCTTATCACGCGAGATCCAAGCCGTTCCTGATCTCGGTTCCGATTTATTTTATTATATATATATATATATATATATGGTCAACGGCCACCGGGCGAGCGGAATATATATATCCATGAACCAACTTGGCCTGTTTACGGGGCAGAAAGTAAGGTCAAAAACATAGTGAAAACACCAGCAATCAACGCGAAATACGTCTTGCTAAGAAAAAACAAACACAGCGATACTATTACGTCAAAAGACCGTGAACAATGGCGACAAGTTTGGTGATGCTAATACAATATTAAATGTGACTACAGATAAGCTGCCAGGTAAGTGAGTTAAATAATAGCCCATAGGTCAGGATATTTTAATTGGTAGTATATACACAAGCTTTCTCTGCCATTGTTTAATATGCTTATGCTTTCTCTGTCGTTATGCTTTTGCTGGCAAAACTCTGTTTTTAACAGTCCTGAACAACAACGTTCGGTAGCCGAGTGTTTTGCTCACTTCTCGAGTGCCATTATAACTCGATAATTACACAAGACAAGGTTTTTTATTTCTTTTATAAAATAACACCATTAAATTAACAATAAAGCCATGAAAAATGCAGATTTAACTGTTATTATATGCGTTGTTATGTGCGTTGCTATGAAGACTTTGTTGCGATTTTAGTGATGAAAATGTACTCAACGTTGCAGTTAAAATATTCTGTTGTGTTAGTACCTTGATTAGCGTTGTATCCAGGTGTTCTTTGAGTTCCTTTTGTGATTTGAAGTACTTAAAATACGTCGAAACAACAAAATTTACGCGAGGAACACGTTATACTGTAGCTTATGCTTTTAATATTGAGTTATAATGACACAGTTTTTGAGCTCAATGAACTAGATATGGATGTGTCAACTCAGCCACCAAGCAGGTGAAATGCACCTTGATCATCCTGATTATGTTTATGTGGTGATATAATTTACTCTAATACATGCATAAATGTTGTGCTTTTAATTGTTGTATGGGCATTTGTACATTTAGTAGTGTTTCATTGTAAACATGCATTGTACAGGTTTATAGACCTAGACATGTTAGGCTGGCCTGGCCTCCACTTAGTGTTTCTGTGTAAACACTTTTGTCCTTGGAGTAGAACTGCACATGCAATGCCGGTCCCATATATATTTAAGATTGATTGTTGAAGTGCTTCCTGAAGGACATTATAGTAGATTTTATTACATTTCTTACAAACAATCAAATGTAAAATTAATATAATATGTGCGGTCACTCGAACTAAAATGTTTCAAAATGCATAACAACTTTTTTACTCAAGTTTTTGCTTTAATAGTCAATTAAGGAAAATGTAAGTACTGAGTAACAAATATTAACTAGAATTTATAATGTCAAAAATGATGCCCTGTGTTATATAGTAAAACATGCTACACACGTTATGTAAGCAGCCTCAAAATGATTTGTCAGTAATGAGATACTGTTGCCGTAACTTTTTATCTTATTATTTACTTTTATTCTCTAATTTTTTGTTATTTTTGCTAATTGAGGTGCTAATGTAAAGCAATGCTTTGCTTATATCTGTGTGGGCTTAATTATATACCTTATATTAAATCAGAAGGTACTTTCTGTTAACAAACAGGGGGCCAATAACTAGGGGTCTTATAAGCCGGATTGTACAGTATTTTATGATTGGGTAGGTTGATGCAGTCTCGCTGTATTAGGGGAAATGTTAGAGATTGAACGTGTGTCAGCTCACTATTGCGACAAGGCATTAAGCTGGCAAAGGGCATGTCAACCATTATAATACATAATGTTGCATGCTCTGCTGTTGCATAGGCTATTGGGTTAATTATATTTATCAATAATAATCAGTGTTATGCACGCACCATTGGTCATCCACAACCTATAGGGATGTGGTGAATTATTGCAGATATTTTAACATTTTTGGATATTGTGAGAGTCATTATGAACCATAGCTGACATAATACTGACTATAAGTTAATTATTTAAATCATAAACAATTGATGCAGCTATATGTGACAAGTTAATTCTTTCTTAGTGACCGATGATAGTATTAACACCAGAAGACTTAAAGTGTTTATAGATATATATATATATATATACAATGAAAAATTCAGTTTGAAATAACTCTTACTCAACTCTTCCATAATTATAATCTCAGTTAGATATTAAGATTTGTTTGATATGTAAATCAGAGGTGTAGCCAGATGGGGGGCCGTAGGGTCTGGAAAAATTCCTGCCCTCCCCTGGCAAAATAAGTGGGCCCCTGAGAAAATTTGTACTCTTGGCTCTTCGTTTTCCTCAGTTAGGCTGCCCCCCTAGGTTTTTCCTGGCCGGCCGCCTTGACAGAAAATCCTGGCTATGCCTCTGATGTAAATGTCCTCATTTTGACATCATGCTGCATGATGACTTATTGAAGAAGCCTGTAAATAGACCTTATTCAAAAATAGCCGCTGATTTAATATTCTTTTATATACATATAAATTGGCCCTTATGACCTCGTTATCGTGCAAGAAATTCAAAATAATTTTTACTCTAAAACGAGGTCATAATGGCCAATTTATATGCGTATAAAAGAATATTAAATCAACGGCCATTTTTGAATAAGGTCTATATCTTTGGGATTATGTAACAAAATTATGAAAGTATGTAATCCCATGATACTAAACATACAAAGTTACCTACGTTTTGAGTGCTTTAATTTAATAATCCCAAACATATATATACAGTACATGCTTTTTCAGTAAGTTACTACATATATATACAGTGTGACATCACAGTGAGGATCCGGCCTTTACATATCAAACAAATCTTAATCAGTGCAAGTACTGTATATTGCACCCAAAAATTAAACACTGAGTTGTTTAGTTATTTAGTTTGATGTCTAATTATGAAACAATGAAATTCAGAACAACACAAGCTTGATAGTTTCTCAGAGATACATGTAGTGTCTACTATAAGTCCACTCGATTGGCAAATTAATGGGTTATTTAAGTAAAAATGACGGCGGGCGAGGGGTTGTTGCGTATACGTATTTCTAGTTTTATATATTAGTTTATAGGGATATACCATTAGATGTATTATTGATGAGTGGGTTCTGTATTAAAATTAAAAAAAACGACCAGAATCGAGCATGTTGATGAAAATATTTCAGCACAACCCCCACTCAATAATCTAATGGTCCATCCTTACAGTTTTTCATATGTGATTTTTTAGACTGTCATTAACACTTGTGCAAAGCTAAAAATTACCTGCTGCAAAGACAAGAAAAGACAAGACAAGACAAGTTTTCAAGTCAAGACAACTTGACAAGACACGACAACTTGTCAAAACAAGACAAGACAACTTGTAAAGACAAGACAAGACAACTTGTCAAGACAAGACAAGACAACTTGTCAAGGCAAGACAAGACAATACAAGACAACTTGTCAAGATAAGACAAGACAACTTGTCAAGACAAGTCAAGACTAGCCTCCTTCGCAGACGTTCTTTGTGAGCCCGCGGTACCCCCCCCCCCCCCCCCCCCCCCCCCACTAACGTCTGTTCACATTGGCACAACATTCCTTTCCCTTTGTCTTGCAACAGCCAATAGAGTTTGATGTAAACATTCGAGTGCCCCACCCCCAACAGCGCGCTAATGCGCGAAAAAACAAAGCACTGTATTATAATATATTACAAAACCACAACCGATTGAGATATGTAATGAATACGGGAAAAGGAAAGGAAATTGATGTTGGTAACGCTGACAGTATTTGCTTTGCGTGTAAGAATGCAGAGGATAAGAAAAATCGAATGAGACTGGTTGGTAAATCTAGAACTGATTTCGTGAGTATTATCCGCGAAACTGTTGAAATCGACTTCGAAAGATATAGTGACCACGGTCGCTCGTCATTCTTGTGTCGACACTGTGTGAAAAAATTAAAACTTCTAGATGCAGCTGAAAAATCAGTAAGAGATTTGAAGAAATATTTTCAAGATCTTTTCCATGGAAGAGAATTGCCATTAAATAAAGATGCAAAGCGAACATGTCACGACACTAGATTTGGAATAACAGAAAATGCAGGAAAGTCTCTCAAATTTGATGAACAAGACCCGTACCTGTAAACGGACCATGCCAGTCAGCAAGTAGGCGGTTTTTTGTTAATCTCACAGCCTGTTCCTTCAACTGTTCCAATTGTTTTTGAATCAGGAGCCCCGATTGAAGTCATGACGTCTACCCCAATAAAACCGCAAGCAGAAAAGAAAACAAAGGAGACAAGGGTTACAATTTCTGTAAAGTATCCTTCAAAGTCCGTGAACAAGGAAATTGTAGGAGACTTTGCCAAAATTGCAAATGCCATCTTGCACGAGAATCCTACTGGGGTTGCTAAAAGCGTCGTCAAATGCAAAGATTTGCGAGAGAAGGTCATGGATTGTTTATTGCAACTTTTGAAGTTAGAAATTGACGAATTGTGTTCTACAAAAAACCCGTCTGTGCTGCGTGGAACAACGAAGATAAACTTTTGGATTTTACCTTGGAAAAAGTTTGCGACGAATGGGCGCAACGCGCTCCGCTGTTTTATTCGTTTTTGCGTGTGTGTTGTTCGAGAAGCGCTGCCAAAGATTCTGAGTGGTTTCCAGCAATGGCCGTGGCAGGATCTGTCCTACTAAAGCAACGCAATAAACATATGAATGCACTGGCTTCTATAATCGGACTAACTATGAAAACTAAGTCGTTTGAGGTAAGTCAGAAATAGCAATTTTTTTTCTATTCCTCTTGACAATTGTCATATTTCATGTTTTGTTTATATTAAAATACCCTGTGATATCATATCAGAAATTTATTTTGTTTGTTTTTTATTTTATATATTAGTTTATAGGGATATACCATTAGATGTATTATTGATGAGTGGGTTCTGTATTAAAATTAAAAAAACAACCAGAATCGAGCATGTTGATGAAAATATTTCAGGACAACCCCCACTCAATAATCTAATGGTCCATCCTTACAGTTTTTCATATGTGATTTTTAGACTGTCATTAACACTTGTGCAAAGCAAAAAATTACCTGCTGCAATCAAACAGTCCTAAGGAAGATGGATGTTTTGGGAGAAAATCACGACAAGCTTTTTAAAGAAGCCAAACGAAAGATAGAAGGCAACTATCAAGGTCATGGTTCTTCAGTTCATCCAGGTTATGTCATCCCGTTTGATAATGTTGACATAAGGCTTGAATGCAGACAGATGACAATGACATCCCAAAATAAGGATAATCATTGGGTCAATCATTGCTATATAGAGAATAGAGTTTCGGGAGGTCACTTGCCAACCCACAGCAACAGGAACATTGAGAGTTCGATATACTTGTCAATGCACAAGATGAGAAGAAGCAAAGATTTGACTATGTAATTTTGGTTTCACGTTTCCTGGTTGAATACTTCGAGCAGTTTGAATTTCTCAAGCAAGTGTGTGTGACACATATTCTACATCGATATAGCAAAGAAATTACAAAGAAGTCTGTCAAGGTAAAACTAGACTGCAGTATGTTATTTCCATGCGTGTATTTCATTTATAGTGTTGTAAAAAATATTTCATGTATATAGCTACAGTGTTGTAAAAAAATATCAACCTTAATGTTGTTCCCCTAAAACACCCTTATATATGTTATATGTGTATTATGCAATGGGGGTCGATTTATACTGAACATTTCAGGTGGGGTAGGCACAGACTTGAAAATTTCCAACAATTAAAATACAGGCAATCGATAAGTTCTGACAATTAATTGGCTTTTTCTAAAAGGCGGGTTCCCCCTGCCCTACCACACTGCAATTTCCACCACCAAAAAAGGCTAAGCTGCATATATGTGCAGAGGTTTGACATATACCACATTTAGATATTGGACCATTTGTCAGAGTAAATAATAACTGTGTATCTATTGGATGTACTTGAACCATCCGTATTTCATTGTTCACCACCTTTTAACATATACAATATTCATGATGATTAATTTGTATTTGATCTGCATGCCATTAAAATGTCTTGCTTACATTCAGAAGTGATCATAGGTTAAATTGCACAATTTTTATAGGCTCCTTTGGGAGTGATCTTCAAAAATTAAAATGTCAATGAGGATATGATTGATATCCTAAAACAACTGCAGTCATATTTACCACAACAGTCAGTCAACAACAATACCAGATTTGACCCCCAACACTTTGCTGGAGATGAACTTACTGTTGAACGGGCCGTTAATGTTATACAATCTGTGATGAATGGCTATACAGCAGAATATCGACTTGAAGGGATAGTTATGCAGCTGGGTGATTGGAACTGTGGTCTCAAAATACTTTCGGTGAGCAAAATTGTATATAATAATGATTATAACATTATATAGACTGTTAAAATCCTTTCAGCTAAAGTGCTGGTCTTAGGGACCAGTCATTATTTAACTTGGAGGGGGGAAGGAGAAAATAGTGGTTCTGGAAAAATAATTCTGAAAAAGGGGGGCCTTGAATTATTTTGAGATGCTCAAGGGGGTATTTTAATAACATTATGTAAGCTAGTATTTTGCATAAAAGTTTATTAAAGTTAACATTATCTAAAAGCAATATTTGTTTATCTTACACTGTACAATACATGTATAACAAGAACAGTTTTGATATATCAGTTTTAACATCTGTAACTGTAATGATTAAAATACAGTAAAATAACATACAAAATACAATGAATACTTTTTTATTTAATGTTTATTATCTCATGACACACTCACAATTCATTCCAACAGAAGCATGCATATTAGTATGCATGTGGATTGTGGGATAATGTGGGATAACTAGTTATCCCACTGTTTTGACAGCTTATCCCATACTAATCAGTAATTTTTAATTTTTCAATTTCTAACACTCAACAATTCTTTCTAAATAAAAAATCTCAATTTCGTTGTGGATGAGTCATGACATAAGATGGTTAATCAAATGTCTACTCGTTTGATAAGAGATTTAACATCGTTAGTGAAGCTTACATATACCGGTAACAGCCACTCAGGCCCTACGACCCCTTGTGGCTGTTAAGCTTCACTATCTACGTTATATCCCATATCACACTCAGCCATTGATTAACCTTACTTATTTCATGATTGAGTCGGTTTTCTTTGATGTACCGTGGGATGTATATAGCATACAGCCCTATGAATTCTAATTAGATAAGAAATGAAGAAAAAACTAGGAAAATCTTTGTCCAAGGCCTCAATCATGAAATAAGTCAGTTAATTACCTCAAACGTCGGGATGTATGCATATACAGCATACATCCCTCATTCTCAGTAATTAACTCTTACTTAATAAACAGGTTTTTTTCTAATTTTCAAATGATATATGAGCGTTTCTACTCAGTCAAGTCTGATGGAGATATTTGCACAATGTATTCAGACAGGACGTTAATTAACCGCAGAAATGTAGTGAGCGATCCAAAAAATGCTTATGCTGCCGATCGAGATTTCCTTCATCTCGAGGTGAAAGCAAGATTAATCGCAGCAGCAATGGAAGTGTTGGGATTTGACTCCCAATCAGGAGCACCCAGCAAATTCCCAATTCCAGAAGGTCTACAAGATAAGCCAGCATCAGAAAAACTAAAGTATCTTAAGGTCCCTCTGAATACATTTTTAATACCATACAATATAACAATTAACCCTTAAAACCATTTGATAGAACATATGACAAATAATATTTCCACACAAAACGTTTGCATAAATTATGCTAATTAGCTGACGAAATGGCCGCCGATTGGTCAAAATCGGGATATACTTCAAACAAGATTTCTCAGGCAGTTTTAGAGATAAGGTCCTGAAAGTTTCTGAGTTTATAGCTTATATACTAAGGCATATTCTGGTGGTAGCATTTTCAATATAATCTTTCAGCTATTTTCTGACATGCTTTTTTCTTTTTTTTAATTTCCACCACCTAAATTATATTAATTATGTCAGATAATTCAACAAGTATGAATCAGATTCAAAATTCCTACCACTATTCCCTAGATATTCCTGTTGGGAGGCTGTGTTTTGAAATATATGGGAAAATGAGGGAGAAATAGTGTTTGGAAAATGGCAAATTTGTTGAAAAATGCATTCTGGTAAATAGCTGAAAACAATAGGCAAAAGTTTGACATTTTTAGTCAGTGATGTATGATTCAAACTCACCAACATCATCCTAGCTAAGCTAGTGAGCACCACTCTCATACACATTCCGCTCCTTTTGTTCATTTTGATCTTGGAAGCCCTTTTTCACTGCCCGCAGATGCTTCCGATTAAAAATGTATTCAGAGGGATCTTGCTATCTTAATAAAGCAGCAAGCAAGATAGTAGAGCAAATCATCTTTTCAGAAGAAGACACAGACCACCTTATAAATGGTATCCTGACCACACAAGACAAAGAGAATGTAACGAGGAACCAGCAGTTGACAACAGAAGAAAAATTTCCATGCCGTTTCAGTGGATGTAATAAATCATTTAAGTATGATGGAAAGAATAGGCGTAAACACGAACTCACCCATCAACCACCGCCTGAAATGCCACAGTCACCAGAGCCGACCAACAATAACCCAGGAGATTCATCCCAAGATCAAAGAGAGATGAAAGATGACAAGTACAATTACAATTGTGGCCTTCTTTTTCATGGCATGCTATTTCACAATTTTCTTGATGCTGTTAAAGAGGGTGATGGATGTCGGATAATGAGACAGTTTAAGTACCTTCTACTTTACTGCAAAGCTGATAAGTCCCACAGTAGCAAGTGTGCCCTGGAGTGCCTTTATCAGATGTTTCTGGTAAACACAATGCTGTCACCTAGGGATGCGCATAGATACATCTGGAACAGAAGTGTCAATAACCATGGTGTATTGGGGAAAAATATCCCATTAGATCTGGAAGTGGAACACAGTAACAACTATTTAAAACAAGCTGTAAAGAACCTGGGGCCCAATGTAAATCCTGCATCAATTTCTCGAATATGCAAGTCAGAGAAATGTTCCAGAACAATAATAAACAATTTACAAGAAAGTGTTCAGAAAGGATTCAAATCTGGGAAACACACAAATAGAAAGACAAATGAAGATTTAAAAGCAATTCTTGAGAAGCTTGTGGAAAACCACATATTTGTGAAGCAGAATGACCGTAGTTATAACTGTTTCAACAATTTCAATAGAAACCCATTATTAGGCCTTGATATGTCAATGGTATATAAGTGGATAAATTATCATAAGAACAATGTTAAGTTAAACATTAAAGCAAGATAAACTGACAATAATAAACCTAGTACTGTAAATAGTGGTCTTCTTATATAATCAAAAATAGTGTAATTATTCATAATAATGACAGATTACCTAGTATATATTGAATATATGCTTAAGTTATATATTTTTAATACCTTAGTTTGTCAATAACCTATAATAAAATATTTGTTGAATTTACCTTTATATATTCATATACATGAAGAAAAAATATATAAATATACATGTACTATTATATAAACTATTCTCATTTACTCTTTCAGTATTGTATTATGACGACCTAGGTTTAATATTGGTAAAATTATAAAAACAAGTCCATGGAATGGACCACCAGTTTTGCAAAAGTCACAATTTCACAAAATTAATTTTCATGGTAAAAAAATTAAATCCTGACAGACAAGACAACTTGTCAAGGCAACACAAGACAAGACAAGACAAGACAAGACAAGACAACTTGTCAAGACAAGACAAGTTGTCAAGACAAGTCAAGTCAAGACAAGATAAGATAAGATAACTTGTTAAGACAAGACAACTTGTCAAGACAAGGCAAGACAAGACAAGACAAGACAAGACAATACAAGACAACACAACAGAACTTGTCAAGGCTAGACAAGGCAAGGCAAGACAAGGCAAGGCAAGACAATACAAGACAAGACAACTTGTCATGATAATACAAGACAACTTGTCAAAACAAGACAAGACAAGGTGAGAAGAGATGAGACGAGACGAGACGAGACGAGACGAGACGAGACGAGACGAGACGAGACGAGACAAGACAAGACAAGACAAGACAACTTGTCAAGAGAAGACAAGACAACTTGTCCAGACAAGACAACTTGTCCAGACAAGACAACTTGTCCAGAGAAGACAAGACAAGTTGTCAAGACAAGACAAGTCAAAACAAGATAAGATAAGATAACTTGTCAAGACAAGACAACTTGTCAAGACAAGGCAAGACAAGACAAGACAAGACAAGACAATACAAGACAACACAACACAACTTGTCAAGGCTAGACAAGGCTAGACAAGGCAAGGCAAGACAAGGCAAGGCAAGACAAGACAACACAACACAACAGAACTTGTCAAGGCTAGACAAGGCTAGACAAGGCAAGGCAAGACAAGGCAAGGCAAGACAATACAAGACAAGACAACTTGTCAAGACAATACAAGACAACTTGTCAAAAAAAGACAAGACAAGACAAGGTGAGACGAGATGAGACGAGACGAGACGAGACAAGACAAGACAAGACAAGACAACTTGTCAACATTGGACATTGAATCCAATGTGAGTATACAAAAAGGTGTTTACCATCGTATGACGTTTCGCGTCAAACCTAGTAACAGCGATACTAAAATTGTGGCGGTGTTATTGGAATTGAATATTGTGTGAATTATATGGAACTCGGTGTGGAAACAGAACAAGGGTTGACAGACATCTATTATAATCCCAAGACAGTGTACACTAGTGCGGAAAAGTTGTACCAACATGCGCGTGACCATGGCTTGGGTGTGAGTCGTAAAACTGTGAAAGAATGGCTGACCACACAGGACACTTACACTAGGCACAAACTCATTGTGAGAAGACATAAGTTCCGCTCGAACTTTGTTGATTACCTTGGTGAAGAACTTCAAATGGACTTAGTTGACATGAGTAAATACTCAAAACAGAATAGAGGATATTATTGGATATTAACAGGTATCTAGGTCTTGCGTAGATATGCTTTTGGTGTTGCGGTTTATAGAAAAGACACTGGTAACATGACTGAGGCTGTTAGAGACTTATTGAATGACTTTAAAGATCTATTTGGGCGTGACCCCAAGTTGGTTCAATTCGATGATGGGATGGAATTCTACAACGTTGGAGTGAGAAAATTGTTGGACGAACGTGGGATTGAGCATTTCAGCACTAAAAGCACTAAAAGTGATAAGAAAGCCGCTGTTATTGAACGCTTTAATAGAAGTCTTAAGAGCATTATGTGGTACTACTTTTACGCTCGTGGGACGTACAAATGGATTGACGTTTTAGATCAGTTCGTGGAGAATTACAATAGCAACGTGAATCGAAGCATTATGATGAAACCAAAGGACGAAAATAAGTCAAATGAGAATGAAGTATGGACCACTTTGTTTGGTCATCAATTTGCAGACAACCCATTACCGAAGTTTAAGGTTGGTGAATCGGTGAGAATTAGTAAGTACAAAAGTATATTCACAAAGGGCTATGAGGCTAACTTCACTGAAGAGCTGTTTAAAGTGACGAAGGTTATTCGTGGTGACCCGAATGTGTATGAAATTTAGGACCACACCGGCGAACAGACCATTGGTAAGTTCTATGAACAAGAATTATTGCTGGTTAATAAGAAACCTGATGATGTTGAAATAATTTAGAAGGTGCTAAAAAGGAAGAAAGTGAGAGGAAAGAATATGGTGTTGGTTAAATGGTTGGGTTATGAGAGCAAACGCAAATCATGGATACTAGAAAGTGATGTTCAAAATGTGAGCTAATGTAATATGACTGAAGGTGGAGAAGATTTTGAGGACTTTGAGATGGAAGATTTCAATAAGTACGAAAACGTTAGTAATGAGCAACTAGACGAGTGGGATGTTAATGCCGAAAAATCGTTGGCAGCCCTGAGTGAGACGATTGACACATCAGGCTTTGTCCGTGTAAATTACAATAAGGATTTTAAGAAGTATAGTGACATCAGGAGTGAGATAACGTGAGTTACAGTAGTTAGAAGACAACCTTCACAAGACGAAACGTCATTCAATGGAACGGTGACAAAAGAACATAACGCGGCAGGGGGGCTCGGAGGATTTCAAGATGTTATGCACAAAGATGCATCGAAGACAAGAAAAGTCCCCTCAACCATGAAGAGGGCCATGAATATGGCTGAATTATTGGACAAGAAAAACTTCCTCAAAACGCGTCTAGGATTAGACATTAGATTGGGAGATGGACCGAACTCAAGTAGACTCATCGAAAAGTTAGACGTAGTTGATGGTAAGAAGGGTTATATGTACAATGTCACATATGAGGGTAAAGGAATTTTCATCACGAGGGATCAAGGTAAGACGTTCGATTTTAGTCGCGATAAAAAAAATGCTAGGTATCTCGAAAGGTTCAAGCGATTAGTCGAAGAAGCTAAAAGGAACACGAAAACACGTCAGGTGGTGTGGTTGACGCAGTTGAGATCTGGGGATATAATACCAACAGAAGATTTAACAGATACCATAGTCTCTAGTGCTAGTGATAAGATCGAAGATGAAGTGGAATCGCGAGAAAGCGAGCTAAACGACGGTGTGATAGTTGCTACCGAAGAGGAAATAAGAGAACTCGCAGGTATATTGAATCCAAAGGGTCCAAACGATGTGAAGATAGAGGCTTTAGAAATCATGGTTAATCAATACCGCTTGAAAGCTCTAAACGAGAATGACCTAGTTAAAGAACGATGGTATAAAAACGTTAGTGGGACAGCTGAGTTGAAAGCGGATAGCATACGACTTCAGGACGGTCTTAAACCAGAACATGAAGAAGCTAATAAAATTATTACTGACGAGGTCACGAACAACGACTTTTCTAGGCTAGAGAGATTGAAGACGTGGGCTAAAGAAAATATGGTTGGCTTGAGTGCTATAGCGATTACGATAGCTGGTATTATAACAAGTATTGTTGTCGCTGGGAGGTCTGTCGTTACAAAAGGCGCTAGGGCTACAAAGTCATTCGCACAGGCTGTTAAGAACGCAATCATGAAGATGGGTCCTTGGGCTGTTGTCTTGTCTTGTCTTGACAAGTGGTCTTGTCTTGTCTTGTCTTGACAAGTTGTCTTGTCTTGTTTTGACAAGTTGTCGTGTCTTGTCAAGTTGTCTTGTCTTGACAAGTTGTCTTGTCTGGTCTGGTCTGGTCTGGTCTGGTCTGGTCTTGTCTTGTCTTGTCTTGACAAGTTGTCTTGTATTGACAAGTTGTCTTGTCTTGTCTTGTCTTGACAAGTTGTCTTGTCTTGTCTTGTCTTGTCTGGTCTCGTCTCGTCTCGTCTCGTCTTGTCTTGTCTTGTCTTGTCTTGACAAGTTGTCTTGTCTTGTCTTGTCTTGACAAGTTGTCTTGTCTTTACTTGTCTTGAAAAGTTGTCTTGTCTTGTCTTGAAAAGTTGTCTTGTCTTGTCTTGAAAAGTTGTCTTGTCTTGTCTTTTCTTGACAAGTTGTCTTGTCTTGACAATTTGTCTTGTCTTGATAAGTTGTCTTGTCTTGACAAGTTGTCTTGTCTTAACAAGTTGTCCTGTCTTGACAAGTTGTCTTGTCTGGACAAGTTGTCTTGTCTGGACAAGTTGTCTTGTCTGGACAAGTTGTCTTGTCCAGACATGGCGAAATGACCACGCCCCCAATTCTCAACCAAACCGGACGTGCGTCATACCGTTGGAAAGCCAGTGAAGTGCTCTTTCCGAATCAGAAGAAATTTTGAAATGTCACCTCTTGCCAGTAAGAAAATTGTTCCCAGGCCCCCAAAATCGAAAAATCGATGACCACGCCCCCAATGGATTCAATTGTACTGACCCCTTCAAAGACTGTTCGGTGGGTATTGGCAATGTTGTGATCACATTGCTACGCTTCCCATCAAAACCTACATTGCTTTCCGTTTCAACAATGTCACACGAAATTTGTATGTACTTTAGACCTTTGTACATGTCAACCTTGTTTGGGCTAGTATGCCACTGTAAGTCGTTCTGGATCACCACATTTCTCGCGAAACCAAGTAAATGCCCAAGGGTGTAACACAGCTGAACTACTAACCTTGACCCTACTCGAGATTCACCTTAGGTTTGTTAGACTCATGTTTTAAGACTTTGACCAGCGCATCGAAGCCAAAGTACCCTTCACCCTCTAATCTTCTTAATAGCACCTACCCCAGAGTCATCCAGCACGAAGACCTGAATGCTGTCGTAATTTGTTGTGTTGTCATAGTCCCAAAACACAGTGGCCGTCTTGACCATATTGCATGGGTTATCGTGCGTGACCATAACCGCGTTGTCAAAGGACACAACTTTTTCCGTACCTTCAATGAATACCGTCAACTTTCGCATGAATATAATATACGATACATTCTGCGGTATTTATTACCAGTGTTACACTATAGATGCTGACAAAAAGAAAACAAGGTTAACTAATTCTTCTTAGTGAATTTCCAAATGCGCAACTAAATATGTTTGAATTTGGATACAACCTTGCAAACGACAATAAAACAGTCAAGACCGTCGACATTTACTTAAAGTCAGGTCCAAAGTACACCGATCTCATTAATATAGAGTCATCAAAGTTCACCCACAACGAAGAATACACAAAATTCCTTAGCAACACACCAAGATTCCCAAAAATATGGTCTAGCAATGGACATGTCCCAAAGTTATTACTGACAGACACCCACAAGGACAAGTACTCTCAAATAAGAAGGTCGAAACTCAAATAAGAAGGTCGCAACCTTTCCACCGTATGTGCTTAACTACCCAACCCATAACTTTTACATCTTTGTTGACGATTGTGGCTATGTACATCGCTACGTATAGATCAGGGGTGTCTTTACAGAACTTGAATTATCACAATGACGTGCCAAAGCAAATCACAAGTCTCATGAGATTCCACGTATACTTCACCATCCGACGTATCATGTTTCGTTTAAGTAAGAGCCAAGCTGACATTAACGACGCCATAAGACTGTACCTTCCTGACTGGCGACTATTGAAAGGCCACGTACCATTGACTGGCTATTGGAATAGATACATCAAAGACATACAAGGTGACAATCGTCAGTATTGTCCGAGACACTCCAATGGGTTCACACCATTACGACAAGAATTATTAAACCAATTGATTGAAGTTTATGTGTACGCTATCCTTGGAGCCCAGGCTAAGTCAAAACAAAGCATTGTGGAAACTATATAGCCAGCGCTCGAGAAACACAACAAGTTTTTAGAAACATCGTTGAAGACGCCGTGGTTCAATACTCACCCAGTGTTTGGATCAACCTCATGAACAAAGCAATTAGTGACACCAATGTTAAGTTAGACACAGCTATAGTATGGTTTTGTTAAAGAACCCCATTGTTGGCTATAATAACGTACTTAGAACTTCGTCTGAGACAGGGATGACATTTGGGTATAACGACGGGTTGAACTATCAAGCGTCAAAAGCGAAGCACAAAAAAGTCCATCAAGAAGCAGGGCTTCACTTGGAAACTCTAGTTGCGCAAGGTGTGAAGAAAACAGTGATCACCACCACACACGCTATGCAGACCTACACCGTGGGTAAGTCAGACAATCACATGACAACGTTACTAATAGTGTTATGGCTCTCGGGTCTGTCTGGTTATCTAGTAAGAAAATACGTCTTGAAGTAATGAGTCTAATCTATGGGTTCGAACCCGGTGACTACGAGACCGCTAAAATACTAAAAAGGACAAAAAGGCATCTGGATGAAGATCCCAAGTTAAGTGTGAGTGGTGGAAAGATGTCTGGGGACATAGACATGGGCAAGTGGGCGCGCGGTCATAAACGTAGCAAACCCAGTCGATGACCTTGACGCCATTAGTAAAAAAGTCTTAGAACAATTGTATTTACCGTGTTACTTTAAAGTGCGTGGGTTTGAGAAACGTGGACTTTCACACTAATACCCCCAAAGTGAAAGCCATCGGTGACGCGACAAGTATGTTAGTACAAAACAACCCAAATTATGGTCCTATTCTTGGCACTAACACTCAAGGTCGCCGTTTTCTGTCCCGCTGAGTCGACACTAATTCCACTTGAATCAGGCCTTCATTTTAACTGCCCAAGTCTTCAATGGTGTGACGTGTTCATTTTTGTAGTGGCGTGGTTACCCATGAGAGCCACAGGGTCAAATTGGGAAACTATTGTGTCAAACGACGACGGTGGTTGGGACAATTTCATAGGATATAAGACTGGCATGACTAATGGACTCGCGTATGGTGGTACAGTACCTCTCCAGCAATGGAGAACATATGCACAATTACCAAAATTCACATGATATCAATACACTGGCAAATGAATAATTCACACGTCAGAGTCAACAACGTCAAGTCAACTGATTCAGACTTCACAGCGAACCACAAAAAGATAGGCACGCCTTATGGAACGATCTTTGGAATACATCGACCAAGAATACCACTCGCACCTTACGCATACCCGTCTTTGGTAGAATTATACGGCATGAAAATCGTGAGTGGTTACATGACCAACCATGACATCATAGTCACAGGCTCAGAAATGATGAAGGAATATGGTATAAAGTAAATGGGAGCATGTGTCTCGAGACCTGATGAAATTTACAAGATAAATAAGACAACTGATCACATGTTTAAGGCTGGTGGGTCATTTGGTCGCGGTAACGTAAGCCTCGAACTTCATGCTGAGATTGGTTTGAGATCGAGAAAGACTTATGGTGAGCCTATTGTGTTGCCATATAAAGTCCCTGACAAAAACACTACTTGAAATTTCCTTATTAACGCACCGTAAATAATGTTTTTTGGACGTATAGTAATGACAACCGCAGTGCGACTATACGACTTCGATGGTTTTGACATTACAACGGTCATGATTCGCGGTGATCCGTGGTTCAAAGCGAAAGACGTTGCGAGTGCTCTTGGGTACGCTCGACAGAAGGATTGTGCATGTGTATATTCGCGATTTTAATAGATTTATGTATCGCCAGACTGAGCACAAAGAAAAGAAGCACTTTTATAGGTGTTGTTTGCAATGCTTTAGTTCTGCGATGGTACTTGAACGACACAACGATGTTTGTGTGGTGGTTAACGGAAAGCAAGCGATTAAGATGCCGTGTGAGCGCACGTATGTGAAGTACACTAACTTTCACAAACAACTCAACGTACCGTTTGTGGTGTACGCAGACTTTGAGGCTATCACACGAAAGGTACACACCAGACGCCATCAAGTGAGTCAAGTTACACAAACGTTTACCAGAGACACATCGACTATGTGTATGGGTACAAACTCGTTTGTTGTTATGACTCGAGTTACAGCAAGCCAGTCAAGGTGTATCGTGGTGAGAACGCTGTGAACAAGTTCGTTGGAAAAATGTTAAAAGTCACTGAGTATTGCAAGAAGGTGTCTGCCCGTCACTTTAACAAAGAAATGGTGTTAACAAAAAGTGATAAGAAAGAATTTCGTAGAGCTAAAGGTTGCCATATTTGTGGTGTGGAGTACACCGACATTGATGTTAAAGGACCACTGCCACATTACAGGTAATTATAGATGGTCTGCTCATCGTGACTGTAATGTGAACTTTAGATTGACTGACAAGATACCTGTGATCTTTCACAATCTACGTTGTTATGACAGCCATTTTATCATGCAGGAAATTGGTAAGTTTGGTTCACTGATCTCAAAAATAGGACTGGATAGAGCATCTAGTGTTAATGATTTGAAGCCGGAAATAGCTAGCGGCGGCCATCTTGGAGTGACCACTTTCTGTGACTACGCTATATAGTTTTACTTAGGCGAAGCCGAGTTTTCGCGTATTTAAGCAATTATCTGTTCACAAATCGAACTCATCCCGAATATCCTAAGAAGTAGAAAGTATTCAAAGGTATTTGGACTCAAAATATTGTAAGCTTAGGCGGAAAATGTCTGGAAAATTATTCCCACAGCTCCATGTTTTGAAGTCCTGCAAAGTGCAAACCGCCAAGTATTAGAAGCTTGGTCGTTGAATTGTCAGTGGTTTGGATGACTAAGGATTTATTTACTGTATCTGGACAAAGGTTTTAAGGACTCACTGTGGTAAGCACTTTCGTTGTTTCTCTTAATTTTTGTGGTTACTCAACTTATTTATCCAAATATACTATTAATATATTTAGTGCACAGGTTGTCGAATGGTACTGTATATAATTATCTAAATACTAAATAAGGTTCGGTCTGGTTGTACGTTATTGTTTAATGAATTATTGTTGCCTTTGATTGCTTAGCTTCCAGTAAGAGGTACATTAATGTTGTTTTCACTTATTTATTTAAAGTCTAAATTTATGTCACTATTTTTATTCATCTTTTTGTTATCAACAATAATTAAGGCCCATTTGCCATAAAAGATTAAATGAATTTAATTTGGAGATTTACCACCTTTTTGTGAAACAAGTGTGCTCTCCTAGTTAATTTAGAACATTCTTTTCTTCAAAATTTTCCTCAAAAATACAGTTAATTATATTATACTGTACTGTACAGTATACTGTACTGTCTGTACAGTATAATTGAGAACATGTCAAGCTTCTATTCATATGGTGAATTTGGAAAATCTTTACCCCAGGTTGATAATAGTTTCCTTCATACTGTTGCTAGAAAAGTACTGGTTCAGATAAACCAGCCATGTCTCCCAAGCTAAATGCTGCTGTTTTTATTAAATTTCTAGACCTTCTAAACATGATGGTACCTGAGAAAAACAAGACAAGACCAATACTAGCTTAAATCAGATAAAGTTTATGTGAACTCATGCACATAAATGTTAATGACTTGTGTATAATAAAGTTCTTAGTGTCACTATCAATACATTGTCACAAGGGATTGGGACACCATGAACTTGTTGGCCAAGTCTATTTGTAGCTGTATGGTCTATAAATTCACCACCATTTACAAACTAGAAATGGTGCCATTTTTTATATTACCAATAAACCTGTTTGATAAAACATGTGTTAGGTAATGAAAACCAAGGTGACAGAATTATCCCCTGGGTTTAGACAAGCACAAATGGGAACCATAAAAGGAACACGAATGCAGCATGTCATCACATTGAATCCTAATAAAGTTAGTCCTGGTGAGGAACTGTACATTGACGTACCGAAACTTAAAAGTAGTAGCTGTTTGGTGCCTGGTTCATTGGGTTTGTTTTCCTCCTTTTTCTTGAGGTTGCCTTTTTCATAACATAATTTTCAGTATATTGCCAAAATAAATTTACCTGGCAATTGCAAATATATGTATGATCATGACATGCTATCTGTGATAAATCCACAGCCGGATTAAGCCAGGGCCACTTCAGGAACCATTAATGACAATGTTTGACCATAAAACACATACTGTAAACTTCCAATAATAGTAAGTCCTCTGCATTCTATACAAAAATCCTTCTCAAAATAAGCTCCCCCAAACATAAGTAACATAATTATGTATCATATATGATATATAGGGTCTTACAGTGATATAAATTTTGACTCAATAAATATGTGAAAACAACAATAATGTACCTCTTGCTGAAAGCTAAGCAATCAAAGGCAACGATATTAATTAATAAAGCAATGTACAACCACACAGAAACTTATTTAGTATTTAGATAATTACAGTACCATTCGACAACCTGTACTATATATATATATATATATATATATATATACAGCTATATATAATAGTATATTTGGATAAATAAGTTGAGTAACCACAAAAATTAAGAGAAAGAACGAAAGCGCTACCACAGTGAGTCCTTAAAACCTTTGTCCAGATACAGTAAATAAATCCTGAGTGATCCAAACCACTGACAATTCAACGACCAAGCTTTAATAATCTTACTTGGCGGTTTGCACTTTGCAGGACTTCAAAACATGGAGCTGTGGTAATCATTTTCCAGACGTTTTCCGCCTAAACTTACAAGATTTTTTGTCCAAATACCTTTGAATACTTTCTACTTCTAGGATATTTGGGATGAGTTCGATTTGTGAACAGATAATTGCTGAAATACGCGAAAACTGGGCTTCGCCTAAGTAAAACTATATAGCGTAGTCACAGAAAGTGGTCACTCCAAGATGGCCGCCGCTAGCTATTTATGGCAATTTCCGGCTTCAATTTTCGTGACTCCGAAACAATAGGTTGCTCTATCCAGTCCTATTTTTGAGATCAGTGGTTTGGTTGCGACATCAATGTGATACCAAACAACATGGAAAAGTATATGGCGTTCATGATTGGTAAGCACTTGGCATTCTTGGACAACTTTCAGTTCATGGGTAGTGGTCTAGACAATCTAGTGAATAATTTACTACAAGACGGCTATGGACACACGTCTGAGGTGTTTCAAGGTTAGGAACTTAAGTTGATGACAATAAATGGGGTCTATCCATACGATTACGTGGACGCCATGGAAAAGTTTGACGAAACACAATTGCCTGCACGAGAGGACTTTTATAGTGTGCTCAATGCGACGGACCTTTCAGAAGACGAGTACCAGCACGCTTGTGACGTATGGAACACGTTTGGTTTGCAAACCATGGGGGACTATCATGATCTCTATTTGAAGTGCGACGTGTTATTGTTGGCTGACGTTTTAGAGAACTTCAGAAAGACGTGCTCTCAAGAATACGGTCTAGATCCATGTCACTATTTCACATCACCTGGATTGATTTGGGATGCAATGCTGAAGATGACTGGTGTGGAACTTGATTTGTTGTCTGACATTGACATGTTTAGGTATGCGTGGTGGTGTGAGTTACATTGCTAACAGACATGGTGTGGCAAACAATAAGTACATGAAGGGGTATGACGAGTCGCAGAAGTCGAAATATTTGATGTACCTTGACGGCAACAACTTGTATGGGTGGGCAATGAATCAAAATCTCCCCACAGGCGGTTTTAAATGGTTGACTGAGCAATAAATAAAAGGAGTGAATTACTGTGACTATCACAACGACAGCAAAAAGGGATTGTTAATCGAAGTCGACTTGGAATACTCAGACCATTTGCATGACTTGCATAACGACTATCCGTTGGCTCCTGAGAAATTATAAATAACGGTTGATATGCTGTCAGAGTACTGTAAGAAAATCAAAGACAAGTTCAATGTGAGTGTTGGTGGTGTGAATAAATTGGTGACAAATTTAAGAGACAAAGAGAAGTACGTTCTTCACCACAGATATTTGCAGCTGTACATGGACCTTGGATTGAAAATTAAAAAGGTGCGCAGAGTCTTACAATTCGATCAGTCCAAGTGGTTGGGAAGGTACATCGACTATAACACAACTAAAAGAACTGGCGCTAAAAACGCTTTCGAAGAGGACTTCTTTAAGTTGATGAACAATAGTGTGTTTGGTAAAATAATGGAAAACTTGAGAAAGCGTGTAGACGTGAGATTGGTGACTAGTGAGAAGAAGCTAACGACGTTGTCATCGAAACCAACGTTTGTGTCTTGTAAAATATTTAACGAGAAAATAAAACAGACGTCGACACTAAATAGGGCCGCATATGTTGGTATCTGTATACTTGATTTGAGTAAAACATTGATGTACGATTTTCACTCAATTATATTTGCAAAAAAATACCCTGATTGTAAGCTGCACTTCACTGACACAGATAGTTTGCTGTACACAATCATGACTGATCTACTCTGTAGATAGAGGAAGTTCTGCTCTTTCAAATGCTGTGAAAATCAGCGAATTTCGTTGCAAATGCATGAAGTTATAGCAGTTTGAAAAATGGACAAAAACAAGGCTTAAAAATCAAATTGCTTAACAAAATCATGTTTTGACAGCAATTTTGATGGAAATATTTTTATAATCGATATGCTTCGTTTTGTACTCATTAGATAGAGAAAATTATTCTCTTTTTAATGCACTGAAAATCAGCGAATTTGGTGGAAAATTGACGAAGTTATGGCAGTTTGAAAAATGGACAAAAACAAGGCAACATTGCTTAACAAAATCATGTTTTGACAGCAAACTTGATTGAAATATTTGTTCGCAAATTGATTTTCTTCGTTTTGTACTCAATAGATAGAGGAAGTTCTGCTCTTTCCAATACTGCGAAAATCAGCAAATTTGGTCACAAATTGATGAAGTTATTGGCAGTTTGGAAAATGGACAAAAACAAGGCTTAACAAATCAAATTGCTCAAAGTGCCCCTAACCTCAAAATGTTTTATTTTGACTACGCTGATTTTGTCTGGGGTGATAAAAAGAATTCTGTCCTCATGGACCATCTTCAAGTTCTTCACAACAAAGCTGCAAGAATTATGCTTGATCTTCATCCACTTTCGTCAGCCACTGAATCACTGAGATCATTACGCTGGCAACCGCTATCAGTGTGCAGGCTCTTTCATCGTTGCCTTATCATGCATAAATGTTTAAACAATGACGTTGACTATGATTTTAATTTCAAATATATTGCTGATATCCTCGAAACAAACATAACTTACACCTACGAGTCAACAGGAACTGGGGGAAACAGTCTTTCACCGATCACGGTGCTCAAGACTGGAACTCTTTACCAGAAGAACTTCGGAACACTAAACTTTTTTCATTATTTAAACTTAAACTTAAGAAACATTTAAAAATTTTAATTTTTAGTTTTGTAATTTTTCATTTATAATTTTTCATTTATATTCTACTACTGTATCTGTTATATATCTGTTATATGTATGTATATGTTTTACCTATACAGGACTCCACTGAAAATGATTTTTGTGTGTGGACTTCCTGAATAAATATTGTTACTACTACTACTAAAATTCTGCTCTTTCCAATGCACTGAAAATCAGCAAATTTGGTCGCAAATTGATGCAGTTATGGCAGTTCATGGCAGTTTGGAAAATGGACAAAAACAAGACTTAAAATATAAAATTGCTTAACAAAATCATGTTATGACAGCAATTTTGATGGAAATATTTGTAGAATCGATTTGCTTTGTTTTGTACTGATTAGATAGAGAAAATTCTGCTATTTCTAATGCACTAAAAATCAGCGAATTTGGTGGAAAATTGATGAAGTTATGACAGTTTGAAAAATGGACAAAAACAAGGCTTAAAAATCAAATTGCTTAACGTATCTCCGAAACGTTGTCAAAATAAAAAGTTTTTAATACGTGTCCTTTGATTGCCCTATATATTTTCCATTTCAATTTCCATTTATTTCTCAAGATGTGAAAATTACATCCTGAAGGGAAATTTTGAGGTTAGCCCTACTAACCAAGAGAGAGAGAGAGAGAGCTCTACACGGCAGTTAATGCTGTGGGGCAATAATCCCCTCGCCCGGGTGCTAATGGCGAGGGTGCTAATATCGACCGGCGTTTAGTCCCTTATCACGCGAGATCCAAGCGGATCCTGATCTCGGATCGGCTTTATAGGTATATATATATATATATATATATATATATATATATATATATATATATATATATATATATATATATATATATATATATATATATATATATATATATATATATATATATATATATATATATATATATATATATATATATATATATATATATATATATATATATATATATATATATATATATATATATATATATATATATATATATATATATTATATATATATATATATATATATATATATATATATATTATATATATATATATATATATATATATATATATATATATATATGTATATGTATATGTATATGTATATGTATATACTGTAACTAGATACTCAGATTAAATTGAACCGTCACAAGAGACATAGGTTTTTGAGGAAATAGAAATCCGAGTCCGAGTATGTATTTTGACTCGCTAATTCCAAATCTATTTTCAGAATTGAAAACGGTTATATATTGATCGAGATTATCATAGCCGACCAAGCTCGGACTAATTTCTAAGTACATAAACCATTTTTACGAAGGGTATTCACGTTCTCGTAATATAGTAGACACATATGTTACGTATTTTAACTCGCTAATTCCAAATCTGTTTTCAGAATTGAAAACGGTTATATATTGATCGAGATAACGTTCAAAATAATATACGATGAAGTGCCAGTTTATAATCGACTAATTTCTAAGTACATAAACCGTTTTTACGAAGGGTACTCACGTTCTCGTAATATAGTAAACGCGTATGTTATATATGTTGACTCGCTAATTCCAAATGTGTTTTCAGAGTTTAAATCGGTTAAATATTGGCCGAGATAACGTTCAAACATTTCTTCGACGAAACGGGCTTTTGGAAATTGTGAATATTTGAAAAACAGAAATAATACACGGCCACGGCGTGCGAGGTCTGGGCACCATGTATGGAGAAATTCCCGTAGGGGGGGGGGGGGGGATGTAGAAAAGGCGGGCGAGGGGATTATTGCGAATTCGTATTTCTAGTAAGGTGTTGTTATAGAACCTACTTACCAGCACACATGATGTTCAAATAGCGCTATTGTCCTTCTTTCGGTGTTATTGACATACAAATCATTCTAATGTGCTTCTCTTTTGTTTAAATGACATGCAAATGCTGTATGTATAATATATTGACAGTTGCCAACTGTTTATGTTTATGTATGTTTTATGTATGTTTATTATTTGATTAAAATTATAAATACTATCTGCTTGATAATTAGCCTATATATACAGTAGTTTAGGGTGAAAAAACATGCATACTATTGCTGTGTTTATATGACCTGGGCCTGGCCTACAATTTTGTAGCAATAAACAAGCATTACTATGTATACTTGTCAGTGTTAATACTTAATATATACACTGCTGTAGTGAATAAGGGAGAGCTCGGGGGGAAACAGACGATACAGTACATGGATGATTGTCAAGCAAGTTCATATCCTCAGAAAAATTATTCTGTGTCCCGGACAGGGATAACTTTCTGATTTCCAGTGAGATGCTCTGACCATTGAGCTACCAAGACTCAGATGGTGAGTGAACGTTACATTGATGTACTGATTCTATTGATATAACAGCAGTGTATATATTAACACACCCAATCATTAGTCATTACTGAAATATATAGTAACTGCTGTGCATAGGCAGTACATATATCATTAGAACCAGTGCATCATTGTAACCTCTCTCCATCTGAATCTCGATGGCTCAATGGTTAGAGGCCGTCACTGGCAATAAGAAGGTTATCATTTTTTCAACCAGGAATATTACAGTATGTTTCTGACGATATCATCTTGACGTCCATGTTTTGTATACTGGTATGTATTCCATATATAATCTGTGTTTACAGTACTCCATCCATTATGGAACATGTTAGACCTACAGTACACTTAGCTGGCCTAGTGGGTCAAGATAAGATAAGTATAAGACAAGATAAGTTCACATTGGGTATGTTGACAGCTACTAATACTATGTGTGTTAGCTAGATCATTGTCGACAAGCAGACTAGGCATGGCATTCTGAATATAGGTTATATATATATGTGCACGGTGATATAATTTAGATACTATAGTACACAATGCCATATATTATATGCTTTGTTGCATGGCAAATATGGTATCTGCAATCTGCATTAGGTATTATTATTATTAGTATTATTGTTAATGCATTATTATTATTAGTATTAATAATAATAATAATAATAATAATACAATAATATTTATACAGGATAGCCCCTTCAATGCTAACACTGCTATCAATATATGGGGTCTTGTTTTCTAACAAATTACAGTTGTTACAAATGTACAGTACAATGTTACAAAAACTAATTTTAACTCAAAAGTTGTATATCCTTCACATATTGCCAATTAAGGCAATAGATAATGGTGCTATAACATGTATGAACAGATTAATTGAAACATGGAAAATAGCTCTTTACTGGTAGATATGATGTTAAAATGCCATGGAATTTCCTAACTAGCATTACACAATGTAACTTGCTTCTAATACAAGAGGTACAAAACTTGGGATTTTTATTAACCAATCAGTTTCCCTGACATGCATTATGCCTAGAGACCTCTGATTATGACCATCAATATTTAGTTATCCATATTGCTGCCAGCTCCACATCACAGTAGTCCAATGTGGGTAGAATTATCAACTTACTGTATATAATCTATCCACACCAATAATTGGAGTATTATCCCTAATAGGTACGTCTTAGTAAATCTAATTTGAATGGACCCCTATACATTTGCACTATAGCCATCCGTAGACATTTGAACGAATTTGATTTTTTTAAAGGACACTCATTGTATGATAGAGATGCACTTTCTTCCTTCAACAGCCTTTGGTGTCTATATACAAAATACTGCATTGATTATTTCGTGAGTCATCAATATTGTGATAAAAGTAATTTCTTTCTTAGTGATTGATGGTAGAAACAGCAGTAGACCGCCCACTATTCTGTTGCTGCACTCAAAAATTTAAAAATGCCGAAATGCCCGGGTCTTGCAAGAGGCCCGGCCACATCGCCACGTCAATCACTTGTGATTGGTGTATTCTGCAGACCAATGAAATGTTGCAACCATTATGCGTATTGCGTACCTACCAGTAACACGAAGTACCCGTTCATCTCAACACTTTCCCCAATTCCACTGGCTAAAAGCATTTATTATACATTCAAAATTCATTCTCGTTTCCTATTGGTCAATTCCAGTGAATTCTTAATCTCTGGCAGGTGCGACCTCATTTCTGTTGAATACTGTGAATTATTGCACGGAGGTGTCCAAAACAAAAATTATTTAACACTGATGACGTCACTAGGACCAAACGTGCAAAAATTACAAATTAAAAAACGCCTGTAGTAGATTTGTTTGTATATTTTTATAGTAAGACTATCTTGAACAATGTACAATAAAACAATTATTGGATTCGGCTTATGCATGATATTTAAGAGTTATCCAGACCTCGATCAAAGTTATCTGCTTTGGCAGGTAACATTGACCTCAGTCTGGATAATTCTTGATATCATGATGCTCAACCTCATCCAATAATTGTATATTATGCTGTACTGTTACTACCATACAATAACACTATAAAGGTATGAGGTGTCTAAAAATATATACTTGCAATTAAGGGATCAATATTCATACATCTCATGGAAATTTATGGGAGGGGTACACATGTCAGTCCTGGGGCCCGAGTTTTGCTCTCGTGTGAGACAAGTGCTGTAATTTCTTTCTTAGTGATTTATGGTAGAAACAGCAGTAAACTTCCCCACTATTCTGTTCAGTGCAGGTGCCAGGCACTGCACCCAAAAATTTAAAAAGTTTACGCTATTTACTTTGATGTCCTATGGAAGAATTAAATTCAAACAAAACAAAGCTCTCAGAGATATTGTCCACTGCAAATTTATTCAGTTTTGCAAATAAATGGGCTAATACCTAATTCAAGTAAAAGAACTACAGTACTGTATTACAGCAGTAAATTAGCAACTACGCTATAAAAGTTTCAAACAGTATAAGCGGGCGAGGGGTGTTGCGTATAACGTATTTCTAGTACTTGGTTAAGAAGAATAAAATACAGTTTTAAAAAGACCATAAGGAAAATTTCCAGAACAGACCCAAATGTAGACTAATCAACCCCGCTAAAACAAATATGGGGCGGGTAAGCAAGAAAATCTTAAAGAGAATCAACAACACAGTAAGAACACAAACTAAAGTAAACCAATGGAGAAACACTACGGCCGTCATGGAATGGTTTAAAAGCCTTACAAACAAGTCATCCCTATCCTTCGTTATATTTGACATCGCAGATTATTATCCATCCATCTCAGAAAGCTCTAGAATATGCCAAGCAATTCGTGCCGATCACCGAACAAGAAGAGAACACCATTATGCACGCAAGGAAATCCCTACTATTTGACAAGAACATCCCCTGGTGAAAGAAAACCAACGAAGACATGTTCGATGTGACCATGGGAAGCTTCGACGGGGCAGAAATTTGCGAGCTGGTCTGCCTACTCATACTCGACAGGACACTTTTGGTCAGTCTTTTTTCAATGAATACAATACAATACATAGTCTTGATTTTAACTTATGTCGTGAATTCTCCTTTAATACGACCTATACATATTTTTAAAAGTTGGATATGGCATTGAAACGAACATTTTTTAGTTCATCTAAATCATACGACAACAACCAATATTTAGAAATGCCCTTTCAAAATTAAAAGGTCAATTCGTTTTCAATTAGTGACGGAAAAGTCTGAAAGCAACCACAAACGTTTACCGGTAAGGCATGGTTCAATTCTTGCTGTTACCTTTCCCTGCCCCCCGTTGAAAAAATTGACAAAAACTTAAAAAAGTTTAAAAAGTTGTATTAAACTTTAAAGTTGGAAGTCAGGACGACGTTTGCCCCGGGGTTGATGGTAACAGCAAGAATTGAACCACACATAACTTACTGACAGCTGCGAAATTGCCGTGACTTGTTCGACGTACAACACAGTTGAGCACACCGAATAACGTCGTTTGCCTTTTGGAAAGTATCTACAGTACATATCCGTTTTGACTATCGATTCTTCTGCATTAGCGCTCTTCTACACGTGCGCATATAAAGATAATAAATATTTACATATTTTTAAATAATGTGTGGTAGATTTACGAGCGTTTTTCGACTGTTTTACGACGAACATGTCATCGCTGGGTTAGTGGTGTTGGCGGCTCAACATGGTTCTGGCGACTGCTATCTAGTGCGCACCTCGCACGACAGTAAGGTTCTACTAGCACATGCGCATGAGGAAAAACAATACGGAATGTCGAATTTTTCATTTGATAAACACTTTAACACTATATAGTCTACTAATTATTTTGTTGATATACAATCAGAGACAAATTGACACAGCCCCTACAATTAAGCATTTTTTTTAATGCTTGCCTACATTTTGTCCCCCACCCCCTTGTTGGAATTACCTTGCGGTTGTGCCAAATTGTGATTTCAACATTGTTTGGGGGAAGCGGGGGGCGGTAACCCGGGGATAGTATTTTTTCAGCACAAAGGAACCAGGGACAAAACCATAGACATACTTCAGCAATGATTATAGCTGTTAGGCACCAGGCCGATCAATTTACGGTCACTCATCAAAAGATAATTATTTAATTCCTTCCTTGAATGTTTTCATAGTGACAATAGTTATAGTTTCACTTGTGGCTACACCACGTTTATTGTATCTTGCTGAGCTTTTTGCGTGTTGACTGAGGGATCTTCAGAGCAAATACCAACATCCTGTTGGCCACGGAATATAAACAATATAGTCCAAAACTAACAAGAACATACAGTAGGACCGGCGCCTCGCATGATCGAACGGATTCTATGTATGAAGTTGTTCCAGAGCAGGCAACATAAATTATATAAAATACTTTAGATGCACAAGGATGGAATAGATGATTGATCGAAACCAAGGAGTATACCGTATTCCATGCGAGTGTGGCATATATCGGTGAAACTGGCAGCAATCTCTCAACTTGTCCGAAGGAACACAAGGCCTGTTTCGCAAATTTACTGTGGCCAAACTGGCAGGCATGAGAGCATGACCAACATATAAAATTGTAGGAGTCTTCACTTATCGCTAGCGACAAGCATTTCTTCGCCGCAAAATAAGAGAATCTATCGAAATTGTGAGCAATTATTACTACGATGTCACGGGAGGGCCGACCGTTAAACAGCAGTAGACCAAAGGGTCTCATGATTTTACACCCGTTGGCATTTGTTCTGAAGACCGGGGTCAACAGGTAGAAAGCTCAGACAATAAACGTGGTGTATCCACAAGTTAAACCTTGCTATTCAATTCCTGTCATTACTGAAACCATACCTCATCAAAGGCGTTGCACGTCTTCGTTCAATAATGCTCCATATATTATTATTGCTGATGTGCTGTTGAAAAGTCCTTTTCCAGTTCCACACCTTGCAGTTCCTTTATGTTTCCTTATTAATATTCCTGGACTCATGACTGGATAAGTAAATTGGCTCGAACTTATGGGCTCCAAGTTATCTCGTATTTCTCGCCGAACACGAGGCCAAATAATAAATGAAAAAGCGTTTAGCATACACCGTTGATTTGCATATTAAAAATATCTATGCTACTTGGACTTCAAAAAAACATAATTCCCTATCGTATTGAAAATTATGCAGAATAAAGCCGTATAGCTTTGTTCGTAATATGTTTGCCTGAGTCTATAATTTATTCTTGTTTATTCTTGCATTCCCAACAATAGAAAATAGATATTTAGGAACCCTTGAGATTCAATTTTGATTTGTTTGTCTGAGTTTTGTTTCTATAAATACATTATATTTAAAACCCTTAATGGTCAATATAATTTCATATGGACTCTTAATAGTACGAATTCTAAATAAGGAAGAGCAAATACATTGCAATAAAGAGCAACATATGTTGTCCTGACTAGCAAATACATTGCCCTAATAGGTTTCAAGATGACGTTTTGACTTGACTCGCTAATTTTAATGTAATTTAAATAACTGTACACTGTATTGTGTATTTGCTCCAAGCTTCGAAATCTAATAGACACATTTTGAAATACTTAACAGAGAGATTTGGGAAAATTTGAAGGTGTGTAATGTTTTGAATTTTCAAAACATATATGTATAATATTTTGACAGTTGGAATTAAATCCATGCAACAATGGCCAGTCCTAGCCTGTTTAAAATATATACCATACTGCTGAATAGTAAGTGTAGTACAAATTTTGGAATTGCATGTACAGTATGTTTATTATTTTTGTGTACCTCAAGTTATAAATACTATATGTTTGATAATTAGCCTATATATACAGTAGTTTAGGGTGAAAAAACATGCATACTATTGCTGTGTTTATATGACCTGGGACTGGCCTACAATTTTGTAGCAATAAACAAGCATTACTATGTATACCCCACAGGAAGTGGTGACCCCATATGCTAGTTGAACGTCAGGGAGATACCCACAGGAAGTGGTGACTTGTCAGTGTTAATACTTAAGGCGGGGGTCTACCTAAATTTTTACCTCAGAGGCAAAAAAAATGTTTTCAAACTTTTATGAAGCTTTAAATACTGGAAGAACATTTTCTGGTTGATTCACAGTTAAATTTTTTTTTTTTATCTGTTTATAAGCATTTTTATCTACCTAGTGACTTTTACACTTTTTACATTTTTATCTACCTAGTTTCCATAGCAACGCATTTAGCATTTTTTGTTTTCTTGCGCATTTCACCCCCCAGAAACGCAAAACAAAACTTTATGATCTACTTGATCTACTTTTTCGGTTGTTTTCTGGCCAAAACTGGTTCTGTTTCCTGGGAAATGGTGTATTGTTTTTATTGTAGCATGCAAAAGTGCAGCCAAGAAAATACTCTTTTATACTTTTGTTATGCTTTGTGATGGTAACCAAGGTAGTAGATAGTTGCGATGGCAAAAATGAACCCTTACATTCAGACATGGAAAACGTCAAGGAATGGTCAGGCAAATGTATATACGTGTCACTTTTAATTTGAATATCAGGAGTCTAAGTCATTCGTTTGCGACAAGTTTCGATTGGGGACGATTTAACGACAACTGTATCTCTGTTTACATACTTTTCGGTGGAATATATTTGTCAGGGGGAACAAGGACCCGTTTCTTCTTTGGCTTGAATTGCCATTATCATTTTTGAAATTTAGCAAGCTAGCGGCGTAGACTGGTTTGCTTCGAGTTTAAAGAGAATGTCTAGTCTCGTGCGAAACTGTTCACACCGTTGCACTGTTTACGTTCATACGGATCGATTTTGTAATATCTCATCTTCAAAACTTTCGACTTGAATACCAAATCACTGATCGACATCACGAAGTGATACAGTTACTTTTTATAGATTTTTTGCAAGTATTTTTTATAGCGTCAAATCCGTCAATCATGTTGTTGTTTTAAATCGGAGAAGGTGAAAGGGACATGCAAATTGGCGCTCGAATTGAGGGCACAGCCCGTGGTTGTTATTAGTGTATAGACAGTACTAGTTCATTGTTAATATGCATAAATACATGTCGTGTACATGACCACTCTAAGCCGGGGAAACTAAAACCTATATTAAAGGCATTATACCATCAAAAATTTTGACATGAGCCGTAGCCTAATTTTAACAACTAGGGAAATATACGGAAGTCCAAAAGGGAACTCCAAATACACCTTAAGCGAGAGATTGCACACTTTAACTCATCATTCTAAGTTTTAAAAAAATATTTTCTTCCACACTTTCGGCTCTAGGGTCGTGTTTATGTTTCACAACAATGGCGGACGCTACATAGTTTCCTACCGTCACAGCCTGAGGATCCCGTATATTCTTTTACAGGACCAGGGATCGGGTCATTGGTCTTAATGATGTCCTCGCCAACTGTGAAACACGGCAATGTGGAAACTTAGCCCTACTAAATTAAAAGCAGTTTGATTCGCATCAAAAGCGTCCGCCCGTTGCAAAACATCTCTCGCTAAAAAATATGTCCAACGACTGTTCACGTGACTCGTAGCTATACTCGAAATCCAGGGGGGGCTAGTTTTATTTTTGTAGGTGCAACTGCGGGGCTAAAAATATGTATATTATACGAAACCTAATTGCACAGGCATAAAAATTTAAAATTTCAATCTGGGTACGTACAGTACTTCATCACTTCATGTTATGGGATATAGTGGATTCACTGGTTTGGGGGCTTAATGTAAATAGGACTAAGGTTATACGGGCAAAGCGGTATATACAATGAAGAAAAACATCATTGCCGCTCTTCATCTCAACATTGAATTGAAACCCTTGCCAAACAACATCGCTTCTGCCCTACTTGGACCATAATTTGACCTTTGTTCTCGACTATAAACTTTAAAGCCATTTATCCGGGATTTCACTTTTTATACTTTGAGAAAGGATATCTCCGGAACGATTTAACCAATTGACATAACATTTTCAGGATTTATGTATCTTACCATTTTATTCGGGATAAGCATAGGATTTTTTTGTAGTACTAATAGAACTAATCTTATGTAGTTATGGTCTAAAAACTGTTAGATTTTTCCATCTTGTCTAGTGGTGTAAACAAATTCAAGTTGTTTTTAAAAAAATTTTAAATCCTATGCTCATCCCACAGTTTTGTACTTTCTGTATAAGAAACAAAAATAATTTTCAAATTTGAATAAATACGTGGGAAGATATCTTTTCTTGAACAGCCAGTAGCCACTCACAGCATGTGGCCTAATTAATTGACTGGTGTCAGGTTTCAATGGGACATATTGCTAAACCAATTATAATTTCGGATTCCTTGTTCATCTAGCTTTAAAATAATATATATAGTTTGTCATGGTTCAGGTGAAATGCTTTTCTGTTATTGCAATTTTACTAACATTACTGTAAAATTGGGCTGTTCAGGTAGACCCCCGCCTTAATATATACACTGCTGTAGTGAATAAGGGAGAGCTCGGGCGGAAACAGACGATACAGTATATGGATGATTGTCAAGCAAGCTCATATCCTATATATATTTACTCATATCCTATATATATTTACTCATATCCTATATATATTTGATATTATGTATTAATTTTAATTAATTCAATTTTAATTAATTTATTTTTTTATTAATTTTAATTTTAAGTCAGCACTAAGACTTTTCTTTTTTAAAAGTAATAGTTTTTTGTTCATAGTAGCCTGCGTAGCAGGCGTTTAGGCCGATTGGGGGAGGGGGCCGGGGACTGGGGTGAGTGCAGATGGAACGCCTGCACGAAAGACCCATGTTTTTGGATTCTACGTCCACCAGAGGACGCTAAATTCTGATTGGCTAACTATTCCCCTGTCAGGAAATAAAGTATTCCCCTGTCAGGAAATAAACATTTAAAAATGGCGACTTTAGAAAAACCGTGTTGGTAGATTATTTTCTTTCGAAAGCTTTAAGATCGTTAGTGCTGGTCGTAGCTTTAAATTAAAACAGGAACAAAAAGTTGTTACGAGGGAGCTGCTGCCAGGAAAAGATGTTTTGATGGTATTACCAACGGGATTTGGCAAGAGTTTGATTATGAAATCCATAATTTTACCAGACGTTCGTGCGAGCGCGTGATTATCAGTCGGCAGGGGAAGCAGCTATATTATTGTGATTTCTACCTTGTTCTTGTCTTCAGGTGTTTCAACAATGCTCTCTGCGCCTTCGGAGAATTCCTTCGACGCTTCAGAATAGAGAGACTTACAGCTAAACGTATATAAGTGAGGGTTTCTAGCTACGTTGTCTTGCATATGAAATTTATTGGCCAAATCCCATTCTGGAGTTACGATGTTCGGCAGTCAGATGTCGCTTCATTCTATCAGGGCTATTAATGTTATCGGTTGGTGGAACATTGCTGTCTACTTTCGCATGTGTTAATACTGATTTCGTAAAGTTATAAAGTTCAAAAGCATTTCTTATTTTTTCTGCCGCAAGACCTACAAACCCGCTCGGAGAAAGTTTCACTGCGTAGTAAATGCAAAGCCGATTGATTCACAAGCCTCAGCCAGAATCAACTCTGTGCTTCCATGTCTACACGATTGCTTGAATAAATTTTAAAAATAAATCTTGACATGGATATTTCACCATTCGGCCCGAAGTGAAATGTTTTAATCATCGGGGAAAGCCCGCTATTTGCTGATTGGTTATTTTTGACAGTTTTTCATGTGGGCGGAAATCCAAAACCATGGGTCTTTCGTGCAGGCGTTCCCTCCTCCCTTCCTCACTTCGCCTTTCCGCTTTCCCCCTCCCCCTAACGCCACCACGCAGGCTATGTTCATAGTGGTAATATATGTAGTATAGGCTTTATCTTATCATGAAACTGTAATAAGTTTTATAAGTAAAATTAAGAATATATTATTGTAAGAGCATTGAGACTATTGTATAATGCTCCTAATACGTCTTTTATTTTTATTATTATTATTATTATTATTATTATATACGTTTTACAAAGCTATATAAGTACCTATCAATAATTTGAGCGCGTGATTGTCGGCATATATAGGGTGTCTGCAAACAGGTGTAAAATTGTTTTCGGAAAGTTCGTTTGTCAAACGAGTTCCATTTATAGAGCAACGTTTTACTTTCATAAACAAGTTTTCGAAAACATTTCGCACAGAACATTCAAGTGACTCGTGTACTTCTCTATATTTTTGTTTTATAGCTGATTTAAGAAAGTGGTTTCATGCTAATCTAGGATATTCAATTTCATCCTAAAATGAACAGATTTTGTGATTGGCTATATGGAACAAACAAAAGTGGTTAGGGTTAGGACATTCGTTTCTTTGTGGTTGATTATATTGTTTTATTGTTTTAATCAACGAATCACAAAACTTGATAGTATAGGTAGGTGGCGACACGGGTATTTCTCAAAACATCACAATTCTGCGTGCATAACTCAACTATTCAATAACAATAGAAGTGCGCTTATATCTGTACCGATGGGCAACCTTTACAGATTAAAGATTTAGATTTAGAATACAAGCGCGCTAAATCTTATTCTTTCAAGCCTTCGAGTCAAACGATAATAATGTAAACAATTTTTCGACAAATATGTCAGTTGTCAGAAGTATTCAGTTAACATTGTTCAGCTAAATTAAACTGGGCCCAGTTGTCAGTTGAACTGTTGTTTGGGTCCAGTTGTCAGTTGAACTGTTACTTGGGCATTTAATTATAGTAAACCTGTTTAGAAAATCTGGATTTCAATTAAGCGAATATAGTCGCGCGATCGACTTTCTCCTTTTATTTTAAGAGCGCTCATGTGAAACCCCTTCAATTTGTACAATAGAAATGTCATCCGCGCGATCGAAATCCAGCTTTAGTAAGAAGCTACCGCGATCGTCGGCGTACGTGTGCAATTTGGCATATTTATTATCTCAAATAATTAATAATTCATGAGATAAACAAAGGAAATCAGTGTCGAATTCAGTTCAGGTCCCTAGAGTTGATAGGGGTATCTAGTACGTATTCCTTATAAGGAAGCGCAAATAGAAGGCATTGACGAGCAAATAGAGTGAATTAACGAGCAAATAGCTGACACGTTCAAACCTCGTACCAGCCTCCTTGTTAATTGGATTGTAACCGACCCCAAAACAACAAAGGTCCTAACCCTTTGGCAAACGTTTTCTTGAGAAATAAACCACCCCCAAAGCTATAGAATATATCAAAGGAAAGTTAAATTATCTATTTAAAACATACGTACAGCTTTATCCAGGTAGCTAACTTAGTTCTCTTTAAAAGCGCGGATAATCGAACATGCCAAAATATAATTTTCCTAATACGGATACCATCTTAAACAAAATTACACGGCTGTTTTCGACGAACGTTTTCTTGAGAAATAATCAACTCCCAAAGCTACAATATATATTAAAACACAGATAAATTATCTGTTTACAATATGCGTACAGCTTATCCTGCTAGCGAACGTAGTTTTCTTAAAAAGAGCGGATAATCGAACATATCGTAACATGTTAATAATCCCACATCCAGCGGGCTGGTACGAGTGCCATGTATTTGTTCGTCAATGCCTTCTATTTGCTCGTCAATGCCTTCTATTTGCTCGTCGGTCACTTCCTTATATGGAATACGTACTAGAAGTACATATGGATGAGTTTCATCCTAACGTCATCGCGGGGTTTCCGCCATTCATGATCCCCAGACCTCTGCCATGTACTTGTTGATCACAAATCGGAAAAGGTGTTTCATGGTAGATTTTGAAGGTTATCTCGGTCAATATTTAACCGATTTCAATTCTGAAAACAGATTTGGAATTAGCAGTAGCGAAGTTGTCCATAGCAACTGGTCATGCTATGCACATTTTGAAACTATTTACATATTCAGATGTTTGAAATATATTGTTTTCAAAATATGCAGATGTTTAACATTAGTATATCATGACCAGTTGCTACGGGCCAGCTTCGCCACTGGAAATTACCGAGTCCAAATACATACAAACATATAAGTCAATTATATTACGCGAACGTGCATATCCATCGTAAAAATCTGTTTATGTACTTAAAAATTAATACATAAAAGTAAATTAATCGGCAATATTTCCTGGGAAATATTTACCCGATTTCAATTCTCAAAACATGAGCTATCAATTGACCCGCAACATGCCTCACGGTTCGCAAAACCTGACGGGAATTATTATTGCACAAATTTTAAAATTTGACGAACAACCCAAGAATAATGAAACCGATGCTCGTGCTACCACAGGTAGCCGAGTAACTAGAAAAACCTTTATTCATGTCATTTCCATTCGGTTCGGCACATCAAAAGTTCGACGTTCAAAACGGGCATAACCCCTTTTAAAACCGACTGATAGGTATCAGTTAGGTATTACGAATAAGAAGGTATTTAGGAGGTAAAAAGAAACAATTAAGCAATTAATTACAGATTAATTAAGACCGATCGACAATTATAAATTTCATACCTAACCGTATTGAATTCAAACTTAAGAAAATTTCAGAGCAAAATACATACATGCTTTATTCGTATTATGCCATATGCCTCCGTTGGCAAAACGATTACGGAGGATCAAACACCAATATACTACCAAAATATGTAAAATCATTCGTGAAGGCGCCTGAGTATTACTTTTATTTATAAGATTTCTAGAAATAATTGTATCTATTCGAGAAATAACAATACCTGCATGTGATATGCACTAGTATCTAATATCTGTCTTTTCTATGCATCTTTACTTAAGCGAAGCAAACCGCACTGAATTCGATTCCAAATTCCTCATCTTCACTGCCCACGTCGTACACAGCAACGTCACGTATCGGTAGGCGAGCTGTGTTAGTTGTCTTGATTTCAACAATCGTCTTGTGCCATTGGTCATCTTTTATCTGGAAGAAAAACATTTCGCCAGCAAAAGTCTGAGATTAGTAAATGACTTGCAATAATGAACTGCACAATCTATTAACAATGCACGCCAACATAGCAGCTAGGCGTTTTGAAATCGACGTAGCGACGCATGCAAGATAGTTGCATGACGAGGCTTATATCGAAACAGTAGACCATCGAACACATCTTTGATGGTCGCTAGCATCATACGTATAGAGAATACGTTGGAACTAAGTTTTCGATTAGACTTTGTTAGAAAAATGGTGATTTAAATACCATATTTTGTTCGAGTTTGACGAAGTTCGCTTCGTAGAATTCTTTAATATTTTGAGGGTTACTTTTCTTGAAATAGACTTCTTAATAATCGGATAATAATTTCATTGCCGAGATGAGTAGTTCATATGCGGTGTCTAACGGTGCAAGACTGAAGACCCAACGTCATATCTAAACACCAGTGGAAGTTTGTATCAAAATGTATAAAATTACGTTTTGAAAATATTTTAAAATAGGTAAGAGGTTCATTTACTAAAATCATGAAAATGTAAAAATCACTTTCAGCTGTTAATGCGACTGAATTATGCGGGCAAAAGCAATTGGGTGATAAGAAATGCATGAATGATGTCTTAACTCTTTCCTGTCCGGCGCAGTCAAAATAAGTCCTACAAGATTGATGAAGTCGTCAATCGAAAAACACGGTAATGTTTTTACGTAATTGCAATTTACGTAATTGTAAATCGACAAGCGACAATCGAGTTGACGCCAACTCACATGCAAAGTTTGATTTTATGTCGTAAAAAACTCTGCAGTTGGTGATATTTTGAATTTTCAGGATGATATGTGGGCGTGCAAGATGGGCTTTTATAGAAAAATGAAAGTTTTTCAACCTCATTTATGATAATTAATGCTAATTTATGTTAACATAATGTGACTTGTTCGGGAAATGTAAACGCATTGGGAAAAGCCCGTTTATTGGGCTATCAGAAAATGTATAACTTTCGCAATAGTTATGGTTATATCCAGAGATATCAATATAGAACAAAGAGGTGGTTCAATTTTGGATGTTTTTCAGCCTCATACAGTATAAAAGAGGTTTTTTTTTAAACTTTTAGCAACCTTTCGTTTATTCAAAAATGGCGGGAAAATTGCTAGAAAATTAATAGAAAGATGGCTTTTAGTCAATCAGAACAAACATTTTGAACAAACATGAGTTAAATTCTGAGCACTAATATTTGGCATCGACATTTCAAGCAATGGTTGACATGGTTCTACAAAGTTTTTATATTAGCCATCTACATACTTACACTGCACTCGTCTTTTTTAACCACGGGCCTGAATTTTCGTGCACTTTTAGCGTGGTATTGCATGCCATTATCTCCTCGAAGTTTGATAGAGTTCGTGTTGTTATTATGCTCGTCACTCCAGGCAACCGAGTTACGGCAGTGATAGGTGACATTTTGCCATCCGATAGTGGATAACATTTGCAAGAAACGAATCTGGCTTCCATAAACACTGTATTTGACCTATGGAGAGAATATAAGATACATAAGCAATGTAAAAATCATTGCAATGCTAAAAGATACATAAGCAATGCAATACGTAGGTTATATCGAGTCAGTAAATCACTGATATAAATAGGTGCCTGGTCATGTGAAGCTTTGAAAGTTATCAACAGTATCTTAAGAATAATTCTCGATTTTACTGGCAACCAGTGAAGATTACTGAACACAGGGTAGATGTGATCTGCTGTGATCCTAGTATGTAAACATGGTGACTAAACCAAGGATTTTAACCTTTTGGTCGTTGTGGTAGTTGTACTGAAACCATGTTTCTTTCCTAACAAAACTCTAACACTAACAATACGCTGAAATATCAATGATGTAAGATTTTGAAATTTTAACTTGGTGACGTCACTAGTTGTTCAAGCTTAATCAGTGAAATATTAAAGCATCGATATTTCGCAAAGTATGACTACCTCGATAACAAAACTCGACAGCAATATTAGTATTTTATTGTTTGACTAGCGGTGTTATAGTTACCATGGAAACACAATTTCTTCCAGAACCTTTTTAATAATCTCACAAAATATAATTTTATTAATCCCTGAACACCTCTTACAGACTATAGCTAAGTTGTGAGTTTGATACAACATTACTAATACGAAAAACAGCAGTATATTTGTCATTTATCTCATTCAAATATAAGCTATTTATCTAATTCAAAGTAGTATAGAACATGGCGGTGCGAGCTCAGCGACGCCAACCACAAATGCGAGTGCCATAGCGACGTTAATTTTTACGCCAAATCGCGATTTAGCGCAAAAATTAGCGATGCCACGGTGCCCACACTTGTGGATAACGTCGAATAAGCTCGCACCGCCATGTTCTATACTACTACAGCAGTCGTTAATTAGGCTTGACGCACCCCTCCCCACACTCTCCACCGATTAGTGTCAAACACGCGCGAGACTCGTGAAACAATACTGAATTTATACCAAATCACATTTCAGTCACGTTTAAAAATAGTCGCTTCAACATTTTCAGTCACGTTTAAAAATAGTCGTTTCAAAATTTTCAGTCACATTTAAAAATAATCGTTTCAACATTTTCACAAATTTGTCAAATCACATTTTAAAAAATAGTCGTTTCAACATTTTCACAAATTTGTTAAATCACATTTAAAAAATAGAGAGTGCCGTTTCAACATTTTCACAAATTTGTTAAATCGTATTTAAAAAATAGAAAGTGTCGTTTCAACATTTTCACAAATTTGTCAAATCGCATTTAAAAAATAATCGTTTCAACATTTTCACAAATTTGTCAAATCACATTTAAAAAATAGTCGTTTAAACATTTTTACAAATTTGTGTATCGTAAAAGTGTCTCACGCGTGATAAAATTGCCACCTGTTATGCAAATTAGATTATTGCCACCTGTTAATAATAGATTAGTCCGTTTGTTCACTATTTTCAGTGTTTGTCGCCTCACTTCTAAAATGGTGATCGTACACATATTTCGACGTTATAATTCCTCCCGACAACAAGCCCAAGAAAGGCACGTACGGCGTCACAATCGCGACAATGCTTTCAACGTCTTTCTTTAATAGCGGGTCTTTTTGCAACTCGTCATTTAGTTCCTCAGAGTTCTCAATAGCGTTCAACCCATCTAGTAAGCTGGCGAATTTGCTGATTAGCAAGTCGGTGAGAAAAGCGTTTGCGATTTCCATTCTCTTCAACTCGTATTGGTGCCATATCTTGTCGATAACCTTTGCGGACGCTTTTTTAATGTACGCTTCAGATTTGCTTACCACACCATCGCCAGACAGTCTAATAAGTTCAGATCTCCTAACGTCAATATTGTCTTCCACAGTCGAAGTACCATCAGTGTCCTCAACTAATTCCTCAATCGTGGGGTTTTCTTCACTTTTGCGTTTCACCATCACACTATTACTTATACCCATATTTTATTGCGGAATAACAACTTCGTGACTGTATGGGTAGCGCAGTGAGATTTCAAGTCTAGCGTATTTATTATTTTTTAATGCGGTCACAATCGCCGACGCTTCTTCTTTGCTAACATGCCCAAGGTAGTCGTCAATGACAACCTTCATATCACTCCTGCTCGGACAGTAAAAACAAACAAGCTTACTAATGTTTTCTCTATACGGTTTTGCGATCGACGTCAGTTGTTGTGCGATGACAATAACGCTCAACATAAAATGTCGCGCACTAAAAGCCAAGTTAACTAATTGACTAGTCCTATTCTTGACGTCCTGCCCACTTGCACAGTCGTCCAACACAATCAGAGTGTTAGTGCCTTTAAAAACATTTGTTACACACTTGAGAACAGCGTCAACACTATCCTGCGCACAGTCTATCGCTAACACGTCAGGGTCGCGCACATATTTCCAATCTTGATACGCTTTGTTCCACTCAAAAGTAGGACAAATCAACACAATGTAGTCAAATTTGCCGCGATACTCAGATTCCAGTGTGTTGAGTAAATAATGCGTCTTACCACAAGCTGTCATCCCAACAATTAGCGCATTAAACGGAGTCTCCATTAAATTGCGTTTGATTTAATACTGGATTGATTGCAACCCATTGTTCATAAAGTTGACCAACCCATCACTTATCACAAACACCCTGCACATAACATTTGCAGTCGTCGCTTTTTTAGTGATCTCAAGAAGCACACCGGATTGTGTGTTTACAATGTTCTTGCCAGTGGCGACATTGCGATTATCTTGAACACTCCTCAAGTCGATGACTAACGCAAAGCCATCTTTATAGAACTTCTGTATGGTCATGAACTGAGCGTGTTCTTCACCCAACCCAAACAATAGTTTCGCTTCTGCATAGAACTTCGACTTTGGGATGCCTTGTGAGTACACACTATTTGGCACACCTTCAATTGTGACTCTAACACTCTCGATATTTGGATAAAGAAACTCCTCACTGTCTGTTCGCACCTTATTCGTGAATAACAACACAATTGCCTTCATGCTTTTTCTTGGAAGATTAATGTTTTCATTCACAATGGTCGTGCCTTTGTCCCATTCGGTGGTTTTCATCAACGTGATGTGCTCATATGACAAACTACGACCACTTGCATAGCCCGACGCTATTTCGTCAGCGAGCTCCTGGTTATCAATCGTCTCATACTCAAGCTCGAGGTTCTCCAGAGTGTATCCGCCCACAGCGCTACCGGATTGCGCCACCATGATGTCTGCGGCCTTCGGAAGTGTGATCACATACTGCAAGTTGTTGTTCATGCTAAAAGGAGCGTACAACCCATGGTCATTCATGATCTTGCCAAGCTTAATCCGCTGCTTTGTTCCAATCACACCAAACATCAACGCGTCACTAACTTTAGCGACGTTCCCACTCGTCGCACCACTGTCATCCTTAGAAATTAGCTTTCTCAAGTTCTCACCACCAATACCATAGTCAATCATTTGGTCTCGCGCAGTAACACTTTCCCAAAGGTCGCGATAGACACCAATGTAATTTTCCCCACTGTTGTCGTACACAGTCTCCCCAGCTAGTCTCACAATAAGTTTCTCACAAAGCGACTTGCTCACATTATTCAAGAACCAGCTTTTGGCGTTTGCATTCTTAAAGTCGAACACTAGACCCAACGATCCAGGCACCAAACAGCTACTAACCTTGAGCTTCGGTATATCAATGTAAAGTTCCTCACCAGGACTGACTTTATTAGGGTTCAACGTGATCACATGCTGTGTTCTCACCCCTTTTATGACACCCATAGTTGCTCGTCTAAAACCAGGGCTCAACTCTGCCGACGTGACGTTCATATACCTTTACATATGTTTTATCACTACCGTTTTAGCTTGTAATAATCGTACACAAACCACGCAAGTACCACCGCAAGTACCCACAGATTCTGAGCCAGCCATGCGAGACCCTTCGCACCCAACGTCAACGCATTGTAAACTAAATTAGCCAACCCAACAGCCCATGGACCCATCTTTGTGATTGCATTCTTAACAGCCTGCGCGAACGACTTTGTGGCCACAGCGCCTCTCATAACAGCAGATCTCCCAGCGATAATAATAGTTGTTATAATCCCAGCCACTGAAATTGCTACAGCGCTCAACCCGACTACATTTTCTTTAGCCCATTCCTTAAATTTCTGAAACCTGTCAATGTCGATCTCTTGTTGCTCTCTAACCTCCTCTATTTGTCGCTGTTCAATAGTTCTGTCTCTGGCTTGCTTGAGTCCTGACTCTCTTTCAAACAAACCAGCGTGCTCCCGCTCTTCGTCAGGTGTGAGACTAGTTTGGTTAGCTTTTTTATCAAGCTCTGCCAATCTCCCACTCGTCTCATCTATCGTCTCTTGAAAGTGGTCTGCCTGCGCTTGCAACGCACCAGTGTCGCCTATTCTTGACTCACGCAACGCACTCTCACTTGGATTAAGCACACCACTCAGCTCACGGTTCTCGTTTGGTGTTAGCCCAGGTATGTCGTCGTGACCCACTCTTGTCTCAATTACTGGGAAGCTATCTGGGGCTACTTGCGTTGTGACAGCTGTTGTCTCTGCACTCTCAGGGATTTGACTAACTAACTGTTTGAACTGCTCAATCGCGTTTTTACTACTCACATCTTTACTAAAGATCAAACCTTTTCTCCCAGGTTTTAGAATTCGTTTGGGACTTCCATATTTACCATCTTTGTTTATCGGTTTGAAAAAAATAGCCCCCGAGTCCGCGACCTGCGACCTGTTGACTATTTCCCTTGACGTGTCATCACGACCGAGTTTTTTTTTATACAACTCACGTATTTTCTTATTTATTAGCTTGACTCTTTTCACGTTGTTTTCTGCTAGCTCTTTGTTGGACGCTTTTAGCTCACCCAGTCTTCTCTTAATTTCCTCCTCCTCTTCAAAAGCTATACTGAAACTTACGTCATCGACGTCACCATACGATTCCTGCTCAACAAACTCTACCGCTGGGACTTCTGTGTTGGTTCCCCTTATTGTCACCGTTTTACCATCGTCAGTGTCGATAAATGACGTCTCTTTTTGCCCACCTCGCCTCGCGTCTAGCTCACTCGTTATCTTTTTCGCATAGTCTTGATAGTCGTCATAATTAACACGGACATTCATCGACATGCTTTTTACAGCGTACTTAGTGCCTACGTCTTTGAGCCACTCCTCAGTCTTAGCGAGCTCCTCTTCTAGTCGCTCATCACTCATGTCTTTGTACTTGTCGAGGTTTTCCATCTCAAAGTCGTCGAAATCTCCCCCACCTTCAGCCATATTACATTAGCTCACGTTTTGAACATCGCTTTCTGGTATCCACGAGTTATGTTTGCTCTCGTAACCCAACCATTTGACTAGCGCCATCTTCTTCCCTCTGACTTTCTTTCTTTTCAACACCTTTTCAACTCTGTACACATCGTCGCCATGTTTCTTATTGACCAGCGATAATTCCTGTTCGTAAAATTTACCAATAATCTGTTCACCGGTGTGATCCTCAATTTCGTACACATTCGGATCACCACGAATAACCTTTACCACTTTAAACAGCTCCTCAGTGAAGTTGGCTTCATAGCCCTTTGTGAACACACTCTTGTACTTACTAATTCTCACTGATTGACCAACTCTAAACTTTGGCAATGGGTTGTCTGCAAATTGGTGACCAAACAAAGTAGTCCAAACTTCGCCTTCGTTTGACTTGTCAACATCCTTTGGCTTCATCATAATACTGCGATTCACACTGCTATTGTAATTGCTCACGAACTGGTCCAAAGCGTTAATCCATTTGTACGTCCCATGAGTGTAAAAGTACTTCCACATAATACTCTTCAGACTTCTATTAAAACGCTCAACAACAGCGGCCTTTTTATCGCTCTTAGTGCTGAAATATTCAACACCGTGTTTTTCCAACAAACTTTTCACACCAACGTTGTAGAACTCAAGTCCATCGTCAAATTGCGCTAACTTAGGTGCGGCCCCAAACCGATCTTTAAAGTCAACCAACAATTTTCCAACAGCCTTAGTCATGTTCTTAGTGTCTTTTCTATAAACTGCAACGCCAAAAGCATATCTACTCAATATTTCAATGCCTGTCAATATCCAATAGTAACCTCCATTCTGTTTTGAGTACTTACTCATGTCCACTAAGTCCATTTGGAGCTCCTCACCAAGAAATCCAACAAAAGTCGCACGGAACTTATGTCTTCTCACAATGGGTTTGTACCTAGTGTAAGTGTCCTGCGCTGTCAACCACTCTTTCACTGTTTTTCTAGTTACTTTCAATCCGTCTCCCAATGCACTTTGATACAACCTCTCTGCACCAGTGTACCCTGTCTTGGGATTATAATAGATGTCTCTCAACCCTTGCTCTGTTTCCACACCAAGTTCCATATAATTCACACAATATACAGTTCCAATAACACCGCACCAACGTCAGCGTCACCATTGTTTGGTTTGACGCGAAACGCCATACTTGGGTAAATACCTTTTTTAATTCTCACCTTGGAGTCAACGTATGCGTAGCGTTGTATCCCTCCATCAAGAGACTGCTCGGTGGGTATTGGCAACGTTGTGATCACATCGCTACGCTTCCCATCAATGCCCACGTTGCTCTCCGTCTCAACAGCGTCGCACGAGACCTCTACATACTTCAGACCTCTGTTCATGTCAATCTTGTTTGGACTGTCGTGCCACTTAGCATCTAGTAAAATTCCTGCATCCTTCGCGAAACCAAGCAAAAGCCCAATGCCACCTAGCCTAAGTTCTATTGTGTTGGTGGGGCCATACCCCATACGCCGAACTTTGACCCTACTTTTACCTGTGGCCACCAGTTTCTCCACCACGAAGTCCACATTAACCTCCCTGAGCGTGAGTCGTAGAGCTCTAACCAACGCGTCGAAGTCGTAATGACCCACACTCAATCGAGTTGTCGCGAGTCCTGGATACGGTGTTCCTAATCTAACATGTAAGAATCGAATATCATCACTACCCATCACATTATCATAGTTCCAAAACACAGTGGTCGTCTTGATTATAATGTGTGGGTTATCGTGTGTGGCTACTACACTATAGTCAAAGGTTACAACTTTCTCCACACCTTCAATAAGCACCGTCAACTTTTGATGGTTGTTGTGTGTACGTCGCTTTTCAGTGTAACCACCAGAGTCATGCCCATAGTTTAGACTCATTACTTTAGCATGCGTTTAACGTTAGCTACTCAAGCGTCGCATACAAGTCCAACAATATGTCACCAACGTTGACACCACTACCATCTTGGTCAGTCACATTAAACACCAGCTGCGTAAAAGCGCCTTTGTTTATCGACACCTTAGACTCAATGTTGAAGAAGTGTTGAACGGAGCTCTTCAGTGGTTGGGTGGTGGTCAATGGTAGCTCAACGATAACCTCGCTTTTGCTACCACTAACAATGTTCTCAGGTCTGTTCACAATGCTACAACCCACTTGTACATACTTCAGCCCTTTGTTAACGTTCACAACGTTAGGGCTGACCAAACCACTAGTGGTTATCGTTGTGTTATCGTTGAACCCTAAGAGTTCTCCAAATTTAAACAGCTCTAATTGTTGGTCAGTTTTTATCGCGCACTTTGAATTGTGTTTGTTGGCCACTAGCTCGATAGCCCCTAATCCTCTCAATTCATCAGCAATCATTTTAAAAGTGTGGTACCCAGACTCAAAAACGTGTTTGTTGCTGTTGTAACTTATTTCATCATTCACACCAGTCTCCACGTTAACGTAGTCCCAAAAGATGGTCGCTTTTTTTACTAGTAAGTGAGGATCTGAGCCAAACGTCAAAAGTGCCTCTGGTAGATCCACAGTTTCCGTTGGGCCTCTAATCAATACTACAACCCTGACCATATATAATGTAGCATGTGTCATGTGTAACATATGGTGTATTATATATGCAGAAAGCCCTTCACGACTACTATGGAAAGTACTACAAACGTGCGATGGTGAACACATCAAAGGCCACACACGATGCAAAGGCAGACCTCATCAAAAAGTACCCCCACGCCACTTTAAGCAAATTCGAGTTCTATCCAAATATTTCGCAAGACGGTAAGATACTAGGTGTCGATGTGTATTTCAGAAATAATGACATCCTCAGCACAGACATAACCAGCACAACATTCAAAAATGATAAAAACATGTGGAAGTGGTTACACAATAGTAAGTTCCCAATAATATGGCAAGGTGGTGGAACTATCCAACCACTACCAAAAGGTCATAAAAACCATTGGGGGCTTTGGGATGGCTATCCAACGGAAAACGTGTTGAATTACCCAGTGAATAACTTTAAAGTCTTTGTTAACCAAAATAGCTACTTCATGTCAAAGCCACCAGTCTTACAAATCACCACGTCAAAGACAAAATCAGAGTGGGACGACAACGAATCTTACTATCGTGTTGTGTTTGCGACGTATTGTGCAAGTTTCTGCTGTGGAGTGTCGTTGCAACATTTATCAGTGTCACAAGAAGTTCACCCTGTGGTCACAAGTGTGATGAGATTTCATGTGTACTTCACCATTAGGAGACTTCTCAGAAGAATGGAAGGTGGTGAGACCATGAAATCAATAAGTAGAGAATTCAACGCTTCCGAATTGTATGGCAAGATTTCCAAAATCCCCAGAAAACATTATTACCAGAATAAAGTCCTGAGCGATGGCACTTTAGGTGAATCCAGAGTCTTCACACTCAACGACGCTCAGAACGATTATAAACGATACGTCGCGCGATTGTCAGACGGCTTTACCAACATTGGGCTGCAATATCTAAACCAAAGCATAGAAGCCTTTGTGTACTCCACACTTGGTGCACAAGCGAGAACACGTGTATCAGTCGTTGGTGGTTCTGCAGGAAGTCTAGAGACCCAACAAGAATTCCGCAAGTTGTTTTCTGACAGTGTTATCAACTACGACGTGTCGACATGGATTCTCAACATGAATAAATCGATTAGAGACACCAACGTTGTCCAAAATCTCGCAGTGTCGCCAAGTACGTGGTTAATGCCAAGTAACCTAGTGATTCTCAAGAACAAAATCGCTGGGTACAACAACTTATTAAAGATTGCCACAGAGTCCATGAGATTTGGAGTGAACACTAGCTTGAATGCAACAACACCAACAATTACGGCTAAAAAAGTCCACCAAGAGAATGTGGTGACTCACTCATTAGTAGTGCCAACAACCGTGAAGAAAAAAGCTCACCAAGAAAATGTGACGGCGCCAACTAATCTCGTGGCTAAAAAAGTTTACCAAGAAAGTGCGGCACCACTTCCCACGAGAAAAGCAGTGGCCACAAGTAAGTCAGACACGACAACGTTGGCGATAATCTTAGGATTCTCAGCGGTCTCTGGCTATCTACTAACCAAATACACCTTGAAGTAGTAATGAGTCTAAACTACGGGTATGAGTCTGACGACCCTCACGATAAAATACTAAAGAGAACGAAAAGGCATCTGGATGAAGATCCTAAATTAAGCGCGACCGGTGGAAGGATGTCTGGAATAATAGACATGCAAGGCTCAGCGATAAAAAACGTAGCAGACCCAGTCGATGACTCAGACGCAACAAACAAAAGAACTCTAGAGCAACTACTATCAGGCTTCCTCAAGAGTCAGTCGTACAACATTGTGCTCGACTTCAACGTTAGCACACACGCCTTGAAAAATGTGGAATTTCACACCAGTGGTTCAAACAGAGTGAAAGCCATTGGTGAAACAAGTAAATTAGTGCAAAACAACCCAACCTATGGTCCTATTGTTGGCATCAGCAGTGTAAGCTAAAGTTTTCTATCCCCCGTGTTAACACCACTCCCACTTGAGTCGGGTCTTCATTTTAACTGTCCGAGTATGCAATGGTGTGATCTTTCCATTTTTGTTGTAGTGAGGTTACCTACTCGCACCGCTGGATCAAATTGGGAGACAATTATATCAAACGACGACGGTCAGTGGGATAAGTTCATAGGGTACAAGACTGGTATGACCAACGGACTCGCGTATGGTGGTAGCATCCCAGCAATGGAGAGCATATGCACTATTCCGAGTGGTGTTGACCTCACAAAAATGCATATGATATCGATACACTGGCAAATGAGCAACTCACATGTCAGGGTCAACAACGTTAAGTCAACCGACTCAGACTTCGTAGCGAATATGGGAAAGATAGGCACACCCTATGGAACAATTTTTGGAATACATCGACCAAGAATACCACTCGCACCTTATGCATACCCATCGTTGATAGAATTCTACGGTGTGAAAATTGTGAGTGGTTACATGACAAACCGAGACATCATAATCATGGGTGGAGAAATGATGAAGGAATATGGTGTAAAGTAAATGGGAGCATGTTTTTCAAAAGAACGTGAAATATATAAGATAAATAAAACGACTGACCACATGTTCAAAGCTGGTGGGTCATTTGGTCGCGGTGACGTTACTCTCGAGCTCCACGCTGATATTGGTATGAGGTCTAAAAAGACTTACGGCAAACCTATTATGTTACCAGAGTCAGACACTGTGGGAGTGGTAGGAGACGTGACCTAAGTTAAAATGGGTTGGTTTAGAAAGCTGGTTCGTAACATTAGAAACTTTTTCAGACGACGTAGAAAACCGAAGACTAATAAAACACATCTGATGCGTTGGTACACAACAAACCAGATCTATAAAAAACCTAACGCCCACATCGAGTAGTTTTTTCTCGTGGAGGACTATATAGTGATGACTTCCATAGCGCCTCAACTATTTGATTTCGACGGTCATCAAATCACAACGGTTAATCACAACGGTGAAATATGGTTCAAAGCAAAAGAGGTCGCGAGCGCTCTAGGTTATGCTCGACCAAAAGATGCAGTTAACGACCACGTCGAACCTGATTGTAAAATGAAGATGGAACAGGCCTCGTTTATCAACGAACTTGGGGTCTACTCATTGGTGTTCTCAAGTAAAATGGAGCGTGCGAGACACCTCGGAAGGTGGGTGCACTCAGAGGTCTTACCAAGCATTAGAAAGGGTTTAGCTGACGTCAGTCTCAAACACAATCAGTTTAAAATGATCACTGAGTTCGACCTTCATACGAAAGTTGTTGGTTTTCTTAGGAAATATTATCCAGAAGCTATTTTGATAGCCGCTTGTGGTGAGAATCAAGACACTTCGAGTAAAAGAATAAATTCGTGGAAAAAAGGTTACCAACGTGGAACGCCTGACTTGATTATTGCCAACGCAAACCGACAGCATAGCGGACTCGTGATTGAGTTCAAGAACCCAGGTGGCACAGGTAAGACATCTGAAGAGCAAGACTCTCTGCTGCTCAGATACAAATCCGCTGGTTATCTAACATTGTTGTGCGACTCATACGACGACGCTATTACCACGGTAATAAAATATTTCTTTGACGTTGGGTCTCAGTGTTCCCAGTGTTTTCGTAAATTTAAAAATAAATCAGCGTTGAGTAACCACGAGAGACACTATTGTAAAGAGACTTTTTAGACAGCGAGTAATAAGTCGAATTAGCACTCGTTCTCGTTGTTGAGACGACGTTTGAAGCGACAACTGCTCTAGCATTTTTTAAAGACGTTTTTTAACTCGATAAAATATCTGCGAAACTTTCTCTCTCTATTTCACAAACCTTCTGACCACTGTGTGAAAAAATGTTTCTATGAGACATTGGACGCTTCATGTGACCAATGTCTAAATTTAAAAAAGTGGGGTATCCGAGAGCACCCTTAATTTTGTGTGGAAGGATGATGACGTCTGCACACTGCGCGATATTGCTCAGCACCACCAACGAACGATGGCCCTGGGTTGTATCTCCAATTGAATGGTGCATCAACAGTTGTTCCGTAAGTGTCGCGACAAACGGCGCAATACGCTTTTAGAAATGTGATGTCGTCTGCTACTGGGAACAGTGTGTCGAGCTCACCAATTCTTTTTAAGCGCTCTGTTGTTATGAGACCACAAATAATGACGTGAATGCCAGCTTTAACGTATTCGCGAATAACTGACAGATCAGAGTACCAATGGCCCTCATCAATGCCAATGACGTCATAGTCAGCTATCTCGGAAGAACTTGGAAGGTTGGTGATTAACTTCGCAGGTAAACTGTCTGATCCGACGACAATGGTCTGACGATGCGTGGAGAACGCGTGGTCAGTTCGTCTGGTGTCGCCTGCGTTGTTCATGTAGAGGACTTTGAGCCCTGATTTACTTAACGTGATTAACCTACGAAGAGTCTCTGTTGTTTTTCCTGCAAACATGGGACCAATCACGATTTCTAGTTTACCGAGTTTCTTCATGATTACTATACCTCCAGAGAAATGTTCTCTCCTGTTGCGGCAACTGTTGTTCGTTGTTAAATATCCGCTGAAGCTCTAAGTTTTTAAGATGAGACCTCGAGCTCTCGTGTCTCAAGCGATGCAGTGGGTCGTTGGTGACCACACCGCATGGGTGACAGGTGTACACGTTTTCGTCTCTCGCAAAGTGTCTGTGGGCGGGCGAGAGTACGAGGTCCCTGATATCGTCCACACCTAGTATTTCCTTACACCCAACCTTGCAAACGTGAACGTCGCGGTTCGCGGCGAGATCTAGCCACGCTTTGGCTTTGGTTGGGCATGGTTTCCACATTAGGGTCGCTAAGAACACTTGGAGGAAGTTACCGAGTAACGTACCGTTGGACCCACTAGGGTTGTTCAAGTAGACATCACTTGCTAACATAAGGTACTTGAATGATGAGTAACACCACACAGGGATTATGCTAGCTAATCTATCAGCAATCTCCTTGGCTCTATCTTCTCGAAGATCGATCCAAGTGTCGTGAAGATGCCTCGCACAGTCGACCTGGGGGATAGGCTGTTTTATTAACACCTCTTCACGTCTGAGGTCGAGCAGATTGTATATTGAAAAGTACTCGTTTAAGACGTTGGGTCCATTGTCGACTCGTGGGGTAGACACACTGACAAAGGCCGTTCTCAGCAAGCGGTCAATAACTTCTTCGCTAACCTCTCGGTCTTGAGTCATTATGTTATACTCCCAGAAAAAATCCTAATTTTTTAGTGCGTTTGGTCTGGAACTGTGAGACACCTGTGAGGTCAACTGTGAGACACCTGTGAGGTCAACTGTGAGTAAGATAACACGTGATAGTGTATTAGATGGTTGAGGACTCACAGACGGCTGTTGAAGCGAAGATCACGGCTGATGTGAAAAGTGTTAAGGTGAAGGACCCAAAGCGTGTCGCTGCTGGTAAAAAGTTGGCTGAGATATCGAAAGCTGCGAAAGAAAAGAAAATGCGTGAAATGATAGTTAACGAAGAACAGGGTGGTGAGTGGAGCTATGGTTACATTGTCGGAACACTTGGTGTAATCATTGCTGGTGCTTCGCTATGGTACACAATTAGCAGTGAAAAAGAACCTGTGAGTACTGCACCAGCACCTGCGTCAGGAAGTCATAAAACTCGTCGTCCAGCGCTAGACACATTTGATTCTTGAACAAAACACACGACAATGTATATGGCTGCGATCGATAGAAAAGAACTTATGAACGAACTGTACGACGCGCTACTTGTTACGACTGGTGCTGTGGTAGTGAGTATGATTTCTAAAAAGGCTTTGGGAGAACCATTGGGAACACCAGAGACAGTGAGAGGCACAGTGAAACTTGCTGCAGCTGTTGGTGCAGGAACGCTGTTAGTAAAATGGTTGCAATCGAAAAAGTGGATACCGACAGACCCATTCAAATCAACGTAAGTTAATGGTGAGTGTTGTGGCTGGAGGGATTTTTAATGCAGTGGCTTTTGCAGGCGCTGGCTTTATGTTCTCGAAGTTTAATCACACAGGCTATGAAGCTGAGTTGAAAAGACACAACCACGCGTTGGAACAGTTAGCCAGTGCGAAAGAAGTGTGGTATGAGAATGAGGTCGCCAAGAAAGATAAGATCCAGCGTTTACGACAACGGCTCTCTGACGCTAATGCTGACATCAACGACACAAACCATGCGTTGGAAGAACTTAGAAGCGTAATGACCATACGGTACAGCGGACGAGTGTTCACTGACCTCCCGAAGATTGCGGATTACTACCAACCGAGTGCGGAAATGAAGGAATACCAATTATTGTTTGTTAGCGCGTTAGGTTTGGGTAGTGGAATAGCGGTGTGGGTACTAGTTCGGTGAAAAAATATGTTGGAGTAGTATAAGCGATGGACAAACTTATGAGGCAGATGAGTTATGGCTTGACAATTGACGAGATCGCGAGTGAGACGCAAACTGAGTGTGGAGACACCTTCAGAATTTACTACTGCTCGGATTGTGACGTTGTGAAAAACATGACTGACTGCGGTGGGTACGCGTGTCCAAAGTGTGGCGACATCGAATGGGGTTACACTCAGAGTTACAGCGACATGAGACTCACGCGACTAAAAAGCGTTCACAAACGGTCTTGGTGGATGGGGAGGAGACTACGGAACGTTGTGAAGGGTGAGCACCTTGAGTTGATAAAAGAGGACTTCCTGAAAGTTGTCAATGTGCTGCACTCATACAATTTGATAAAGGGTAGAAATGTCAGCAGATATGGATACTACATTATTAGGTTGTGTCATAGAAGGCAACTCGAGACACTCAAGAAGGTGCTTGACCTCAAAGACGGGAAGGTGAAAGACTTGTTTGACAACAATCTGTTTGGGGTGGTGTACCCAAAGCTGGGATGGTGTGAAAGTGGCGATATTTATTACAATGAGTGGGCTAAGAAAAAAAGTGTAGTGTAAGTATATAAGCCAATGAGTCGGACTGTGAAAAACCCACTGACAAAAAGACGGGCGCATAAGACGAGTGCAGCCGTTGTCAACTCACTAACAGATGAAGCGACCAACGTTCACGGCTTCTTTAGAGATCAAGAGGGACAACCTGTAGTCGAAGCCTCGCACCGTCAACGCATCTGTTGGATCGAGCACTGAGAGGGTTCACAAGGTCCTATGGAGTCGAAGTAATTGACGACAGAGACATCAATCAGGTAAACGCTAGTAGAAGTGCTGTCACTAACCTTTTGAGACGTGAGCTGGGTGAGACCAACGGAATGAAAGTGGTAGAGACAGTCAAGGTCACTTTTGAGAAAGTTTTAGAGCGTGATAAGACCACATACAAAACTGCCTACTTTAACAGCGAAACGTTCGTCGTCATTAACGAGCATGACATCGAGGGTGTCGCCAATCGTGGGTCGGAGCAGATTTTGACGCGGATAGCTGGGTGGTTATCTGAGGGGTCTGGATGGACTATCGACAAAATAGATGCGCACTACGTTAATGTCGCTATTTACAGACCTTTGCATGGGAGTAGCTACATTGCGTTGCCAAAGGAGCTGTGCAACAGTATGAAGGGTCTGATAAACGTAAATAACGGGGATGACAACGAGTGCTTTAGATGGTGTCACCTAGCACACAAATTTCCTGTTGGAAAAAACTCTGATAGAACGTCAAAGTATGTCAGACATGTCAGTGAGTTGAATTACGATGGAGTCGACTTCCCAGTCACACTCAAAGATTACAACAAGATCGAAAAGGCTAACGAAATTAGCATCAATGTTTTTGGGTACGAAAATAAGCAGCCATTCCCTGTGTACGTTTCTAAGGAAGCGTACCCTGACCATATGGACCTATTGTTGATAACCAATGACGTGGGCAACAAGCATTATGTGTATATTCGTGACTTCAACAAATTCATGCACCGGCAGACAAAGCACGAGGCGAGAAAGCACTTTTGTAGGTATTGTTTGCAGTGTTTTACCCGAGCGGGCGTGCTCGAACGCCATGTGGAAGTATGTTTGGTCATTAATGGGAAGCAAGCTATTAAAATGCCGCAAAAAGGTGCGAAAGTGAAATACGAGAATTTTAGCAGACAATTAAATGTACCATTTGTGGTGTATGCAGACTTCGAGGCTATCACACAGAAGGTGCACACAACAACACCATCGAGCAAGTGTAGCTACACAAACGCCTACCAGAGGCATGTTGACTGTGGTTATGGGTATAAACTGGTTTGTTGCTATGACAATGAGTACAGTAAGCCAGTAAAAGTGTATCGCGGTGAAAACGCAGTCAACAAGTTCGTTGGGGAGATGTTAGAAATTGTCGAATATTGTAAAGAGACATCTGAGAGTCACTTTAACAAAGAAATGATACTGACTGATGCCGATAAGAAGAACTTTGACGAGGCTAAGAGTTGTCATATTTGCAGTGTTGAGTACACTGGTGCTAACGTTAGAGTGAGAGACCACTGTCACGTGTCAGGTAAGTACAGAGGGTCTGCACATCGCGATTGTAATGTGAACTTTAAGTTGACTGACAAAATTCCTGTGATCTTTCATAACTTACGCGGCTACGATAGCCATTTCATCATGCAGGAGATTGGCAAGTTTGGTCAAGACATAAACGTGATACCGAACAACATGGAGAAGTACATGGCGTTCATGCTTGGAAAAAACTTGGTATTCTTGGACAGCTTTCAGTTCATGAGTAGTGGTCTAGACAACTTGGCGAGGAACCTACCAAGGGACGCTTTCAAATACACGTCAGAAGTGTTTCGTGATGAGGGGTTGGCACTAATGACAAGAAAGGGGGTCTATCCCTATGATTATATGGACTCCTTTGATAAATTTGATGAATGCGAGCTACCCTCCAAAAAGGACTTTTACAATATTCTGAATGACGAAGATATTACGGAAGAAATGCATGAGCGTGCTTGCGATGTGTGGGACTACTTCGACGTTGAAAACATGGGTGGGTATCACGACCTGTATTTGAAAAGTGACGTGCTCTTGCTTGCCGACGTTTTTGAGAACTTTAGAAAGACATGTCACCGTGAGTATAAACTAGACCCTTGCCATTATTTCACATCGCCTGGGTTGGCTTGGGATGCTATGCTGAAGATGACTGGAGTGGAGCTTGAGTTATTGTCCGACATCGACATGTTCCAGTTCGTAGAATTAGGTATGCGTGGTGGTGTGAGCTACATATGCAACAGACATGGCGTGGCGAATAATAAGTACATGGAAGGGTATGACAAAGAGCAAGAGTCGAAGTATTTGATGTACCTTGACGCCAACAACTTGTATGGATGGGCAATGAGTCGAAGTCTACCCACGGGCGGCTTCAAGTGGTTGACTGAGAAAGAAATAGAAAAAGTTAATCTGCACGACTATCACAACAATAGTAAAAAAGGTTTACTGCTCGAGGTCGACTTGGAGTACCCAGCCCATTTGCATGACCTACACAACGATTACCCGTTGGCTCCCGAGAAGATGGAGATAACCGTTGACATGTTGTCGGAGTACTGCACGAAAATCAAAAATAAGTTTAACGTGAGTGTTGGTGGTGTGAAGAAGCTGGTGACTAATTTGATGGACAAAAAAAAGTATGTGTGTCACTACGGAAATCTGCAGTTGTACATGGATCTTGGATTAAAAATCAATAAGATTCACAGGGTCCTGCTGTTTGACCAGTCCAAGTGGCTAGGCAAGTACATCGACTTTAACACAGTCAAAATAACTGCGGCTAAGAACGCTTTTGAGAAGGACTTCTTCAAGTTGATGAACAACAGTGTGTTCGGAAAAACGATGGAAAACTTGAGGAAGCGTGTGGACGTAAGATTAGTGACCACTGCGGAGAAATTTAAAAAGCTTGTCTCAAAGCCAACGTTTGTGTCTTGCAAGATATTTAGCGAGAACTTAGTTGCTGTCCACAAAGTTAAAGAAACGTTGACACTAAATAGACCTGCATATGTGGGTATGTGCATACTAGACTTGAGTAAAACGCTGATGTACAATTTTCACTACAATTATATTATGAAAAAGTACTCTAGCGACACCTGTAGATTGCACTTCACTGACACTGACAGTCTGTTCTACTCAATCAAAACTGACGACGTTTATTCCGACTTTATGATGGAGTGCGAAAAGTTTGACAATAGCGACTATCCTGCAGACAGCCCATTCTTTTTTAGAGAGAATAAGAAAGTTATTGGGAAGATGAAGGACGAGTGCGCTGGAACGCCAATTGTTGAGTTCGTCGGGTTGCGCAGTAAAATGTACAGCTATTTGAAAGAGGGTGGAGGCGGCGGGAAAACCGCTAAAGGAATTAGAAAGAATATAATTAAAAAAGTGATCAGACACGAAGATTACAAAAGTGTGTTACTTGAGCAGAAACAATTGCGACACACAATGAAGACCATTAGAAGTGTCAAACATCAGCTCGGTAGTTACGAAATTAATAAAGTGTCGCTATCCTGTTTTGATGATAAACGATACCTTTTAGAAAATGGTATTGACTCCTACGCGTATGGTCACAAAAACATTGAAGTGAGAGGTGAGGCGACAAACACTGAAAATAGTGAACAAACGGACTAATCTATTATTAACAGGTGGCAATAATCTAATTTGCATAACAGGTGGCAATTTTATCACGCGTGAGACACTTTTACGATACACAAATTTGTAAAAATGTTTAAACGACTATTTTTTAAATGTGATTTGACAAATTTGTGAAAATGTTGAAACGACACTTTCTATTTTTTAAATGTGATTTGACAAATTTGTGAAAATGTTGAAACGATTATTTTTTAAATGTGATTTGACAAATTTGTGAAAATGTTGAAACGACTATTTTTTAAATATGATTTGACAAATTTGTGAAAATGTTGAAACGATTATTTTTTAAATGCGATTTGACAAATTTGTGAAAATGTTGAAACGACACTTTCTATTTTTTAAATACGATTTAACAAATTTGTGAAAATGTTGAAACGGCACTCTCTATTTTTTAAATGTGATTTAACAAATTTGTGAAAATGTTGAAACGACTATTTTTTAAAATGTGATTTGACAAATTTGTGAAAATGTTGAAACGATTATTTTTAAATGTGACTGAAAATTTTGAAACGACTATTTTTAAACGTGACTGAAAATGTTGAAGCGACTATTTTTAAACGTGACTGAAATGTGATTTGGTATAAATTCAGTATTGTTTCACGAGTCTCGCGCGTGTTTGACACTAATCGGTGGAGAGTGTGGGGAGGGGTGCGTCAAGCCTAATTAACGACTGCTGTAGTAGTATAGAACATGGCGGTGCGAGCTTATTCGACGTTATCCACAAGTGTGGGCACCGTGGCATCGCTAATTTTTGCGCTAAATCGCGATTTGGCGTAAAAATTAACGTCGCTATGGCACTCGCATTTGTGGTTGGCGTCGCTGAGCTCGCACCGCCATGTTCTATACTACTATTCAAATATAAGTATTAATTTACACCTTACAGAAGCTTGGAACCTACAATCATGCACAAAATATATTCAGACTTTTCACACTCACCCCCCTTTCCCCCTATTTCAATGTTGTGAGGCTAGTTTATGTATCACAAATTATGAAGTTAGTCTGAAATTGTAGCAGGCACATTGCCAGTGATAATTCAGCAATAAGAAATTAAGATAAAAGATAGTTATCCCTAAATACAACATTGAAAAGGGGGGAAGGGGGGTTGTCTCAAATATTTTGTGGACGATTGTAGTAACCATGGTGAATGAACAAAGCAGTTTCACCTTTTGATCATTGTGGTAGTTATAATGAAACCATGTTTCGTTACTTTCCTAACAATACACCGAAACTAACAATACGCTCAATTTTGCTAATTAAGCTTGCACAACCAGAGATGTCATCGAGCTAAAATTTCAAATGCTCACATCATGGATAGTAGAAAGACTGGATAGGAAACTAAGATCAAGACTGGTTAAGGCACCAGTTGAAAATCGTGACGTCACAAAATCTCCATAAATCGCAACTTTTAGCAATAATACAGATAAAAATGATAGTCAAACTACTAAAAAATATAACAATGTCACTTTGCGATGGAATATCCGAATATAGAATACCCATTACTCATCTTAGGCGAAAAGTTCCAACTTTAGACGGTGAAAAACGTGTCGCAAATTTCAACTAAAACAACGGTAGATTTTGCGATGCCAGTTTCTTCACAACAAAAAGAAAACAGCTGAAACAAAGACGAACAACGTTTACCTCGAACACTTAGTCGTGGCTTAGGCAGATTTGTGAGACGATGAAACTTTTTGGAATCTCAATATAGCTACCTGAATACGAAAATATGAAGAAGTCGAATAGAAACTCAGCAAAATCTCCATAAAATACTCGTGACATCTTCGTGATATCACGATTTTCAACTAGGTTTTCACGCTGTAAGTCAGCTAGTTTCCTATACAGTCTTTTTATTATCCATGCTTACATCAACACAACAAAAAGCAATAATTGAATGCAGGAATTCTTCATTATTCAAAACATAGTTTTCAAGGTATATGGAGTGCCAATTATTTCATTTCATAAACACTTTAAAGTGCCACTACGATGAAATTTCACTACTTTCATTTCATAAACACTTTAAAGTGCCACTACGATTTAGATTTTCTTTAGCATTGAATAGTATTTCAGGGTCGAAAGTGATCATCGAACTAAAAAATGGTATTTTTAAGTACGTATTTTGAGCACTGAAATCACTAGTATTTAGGCCACCATTACTAAGAACGTGTTCCAAGTGAGCGCGCAATTTCAAAAGGTAATATTGTTTGTGACGTCAGATTCTCAATGCTACGCCTGAATTTCTGTCGAGGTTAATTGTTTTCTTGTTTTTTCGAGAAGTAGATGAAATGTCCAGCCTTTCAGACGAAGAATTTGAAAAAACGACCTTGATTTAATGAGGTTATGCAATAACCAAGGTTAACAGCTAGGTAACCGCGCGTGGTGCAAGCTTGGGGTCAACGGCCAGGGAAGACTGGCACTAGTCGAGCGTTCATCATTGCCGCGTTAACGTGCTAGCAGTCAGACGCAGTGCTGGAGTCGGAGAAAATACTATATCACCTCCGACGGGATAGCTGAACCGCCAGTTATCATAACGAACATTCTGAATCAAGAATAACGCATCTTATGTGAGTATGGAGTCTATAGACTTGGTGACGAAGCTAACGCAGCTTGGAATTGGCGTGAAAAGAACACCTAGCATTTTGGACGCAGGTAAGATTGAACCTATTAAAAGGCACCTTCAAACGCTACAATCAATTGTGAACGATGGGCACTGTCGAAGCGGAAAAAATCGCTCAAAAGGAAGATATTTCGAAAATAAACGAGTGGAATGACGAAGTCGACGGCAATTTAGAAGAGGCTGACGGTGAAGTTAAACGGCTTCAGGAATGGCTTCACGAACAGGAGCGTACACAAAAGATTGTAGCGCAAGAGGAGCAGTTTGAGTTTGAAATAAAATTGCATGAAAAAAAAAAAAAAACTACAAATGCAAGCTGAACTTGTGATCCTACCGAAGCCGGAAACACAGGAATCCGAAGCATGTTCTTCTAAAACGCAAGCAAAACTCCCGAAATTGGTATTTCGAAATTCGAAGGCTCATTTATGGATTGGCCACGTCTGGGGTCAATTCACTGAAGCGATCGACAAGAATTCGATTGCGGCAATCGCCAATCAGCAAATTCACCTATCTGTGCGAACTGCTTAGTCCAAAGGTTAAGCGGTGTATCGAAGCCTTGCCTTTTAGCGTCGAAGGTTACAACCGCGCGAAAGCCGTGTTATATACAAGACAAATACGGAAAGGAGTCTGAGATGGTTAAGTGTTATGTGACAGAGATTTTGGATTTGCCTCACATAACAAGTTCTAACCCACGAAAGGTAGCGGCCTTTTGCGAAAACTTAACGCACTGTGTCCAAGCGCTCGAGACAATGAAAAAACTCGAACATATCAGCGGAAATGTCTCGACGACACTAGAAAAACTATCGGGAATTCGGGGAGATTTAGTCCGTACCGACCCAGAATGGGAATCGTGGGATTATATCAAGTTGACAGAGGCACTGCATCAATGGGTAAAGAGAAATCCAGCCCCATTATATGAACCACGCGCCGAAGAAAACACTCGAAAGAAACTGTTTCACACGAGAACGGACGAATTCAAGCCCAGGGGTTGCGTTTACTGTGGAGACTTGGGGCATAAGGCCACCCAGTGTGACAAAATTACCGAAGTAACCGAGCGAAAACGCATTTTGGCAAAGAAGGGTTTGTGTTTCAATTGCGCAACAAAAATGCACCGCGCAGCAGAATGCGCTAGTAAATCGTCGTGTAACCATTGCCGTAGACGTCATCACACTTCGATTTGTGAGCAAATTAACGACGGGCGTAATAACACTTCCGCCAGTAACGAACAGCAGACTGACAAACGCCAGAACGGTAAGAAGCTGATGACGGATGGGGTGAGTGGCGAAGGCATTTTCCCTGTTGTTGTTATTAAAGTTAATGGGATTACCTGTCGCGCTTTGATCGACTAAGGCGCCGGTAGTTCCTATGCGTCTGCACCAAAACGTTATCACCGGATTACGCGAAGGCTTCTAGGTCGGCTTTCATGCGGGTTTCATCCAATTGAAAGCCGCCAAGACGAACTGCCCATCTGCGAACGAACACCCCGAGGTGATAGACGAGTATTTCGCGCACGAAATAGATACAGGCAGAGTTCTTGGCCCTCTAAAAACTCCACCGTATCTCAACATGCAAATTAATCGTTTTGGTGTCATTCCCAAGAAGTGCAAACCGAATTCGTGGCGGCTCATCTTAGACCTATCCTTTCCTTTCGATCATAGCGTTAATGACGGTATCTCCAAAGACGAAGTTCCGATCTCTTATTCTAAAGTGAACTATGCGATAGCAATGATAGTACGAATAGGAAAGGGCGCGCTCATGGGAAAAGTTGACATCAAAAGCGCTTATCGCATCGTTCCAATACACCCCAACGACAGATATCTGTTGGGTATGAAATGGCGGAATCAATACTTCGTCGATCTGGCACTCCCGTTTGGCCTACGCTCGGCCCCTTGCATATTTAATACTCTCGCGGAACTGTTCGAATGGGTATTAATAAACAATTACAATGTACCAAACATTTTACACTATTTGGACGACTTTTTTACGCTCGGATCAGCGGGTCCAACGAATGCGCCAATTGTTTACACGGTATCAACCAAGCGGCCAAGGACACGGGCATCCCCCTCGCCCCCGAAAAATGCGAGGGCCCTTCAACATGCTTGGTCGTTTTGGGAATCGAACTTGATTCAGTGCAAATGACGGCCCGACTACCATCCGAAAAATTGCACGACCTGATGTCCTTAATCAAACAGTGGGTTCATAAGAAATGGTGTAAACCCAAGGAACTTCAATCGCTAGTCGGTAAACTTAATCACGCATCGTCGGTCGTAGTACCGGGCCGTACATTTTTGCGTCGCTTAATTAATTTACTCCGAGATTCACAACACGGCAGGCGCTTTATCCGGTTAAATACCGAAGCTCGACTCGATGTGAAGTGGTGGAGCGAATTTCTTCCGTCATGGAACGGTGTTTGCTTCTTCAACCTACCTGCTTGGGCGCAGTTGCCTGATTTTCAAATGGCAACAGATGCTTCCAGGAGCAAAGGTTTCGGAGCCTACAACGACACGGCGAATGGTTCAACCAATCCTGGTTACCCTCACAGCGAGCCCTCGGCATTGTGTACAAAGAGCTTTATCCGATTGTTTTGGCATGTCACATATGGGGACCGGTATGGCGTCGCAAGCGTATTGAATTCTTGTGTGACAACCAAAGTATCGTCCATATTCTGCGATCAGGCTCGTCCAAAGACGATAACATTATGCATTTGATTCGTGAGCTTTTTCTCTTGACGGCAAAATTCAATTTCCGGGTATCAGCGACGCATATTCCTGGGAAAAGCAACGCCATTGCTGATGCGCTTCCCGTTTCAACTTACAGGTATAGTTTTCATTACTCAGGGCATAGTTTTCGTATAGGCGCCGCGACGACGGCTGCCGCAGTTGGTGGATCACCTAATTAAGACACTAGGGCGTTGGATGAGCGACGCGTATCAAATATACATTCGAACACCTCCGAGCATATTGGAAGGCGTGGCAAACAGGTTGACACAGTGATCTACCACCAACGAGGATTCAGTAATTCACCATAACACATCGGCACAAGGAGACTTTAAGATTGTAAATTAGATCGGGTTATATAAAAAACAAAAAAAAACAAAAAAAAAAAAAACAAAAAAAACAACAACAACAGAAAACAAACCTAAACTGTGTGGTATTTTTATGTGGTATATTAATATTATCCGGTACTGCCCACTGCTCTGCATAAGCCTTGCTAAAATGGCGTACTCCGGTACTGCCCACTGCTCTGCATAAGCGTTGCTAAAATATGGCGTACTCCGGTACCGCCCACTGCTCTGCATAAGCCTTGCTAAAATGGTGTACTCCGGTACTGCCAACTGCTCTGCATAAGCGTTGCTAAAATGGCGTACTCCGGTACTGCCCACTGCTCTGCATAAGCGTTGCTAAAATGGCGTACTCCGGTACTGCCCACTGCTCTGCATAAGCGTTGCTAAAATGGCGTACTCCGGTACTGCCCATTGCTGTCGCTAACATGGCGTACTCCGGTACTGCTCATTGCTGCTGCTAACATGGCGTACTCCGGTACTGCCCACTGCTATTGCCAACATGGCGTACTCCGGTACTGCCATTGCTACTGCCAACATGGCGTACTCCGGTACTGCCCACTGCTGTCGCTAACATGGCGTACTCCGGTACTTCCACTGCTGCTGCTAACATGGCGTAGTCCGGTACTGCCCATTGCTGTTGCTAACATGGCGTACTCCGGTACTGCCCACTGCTGTTGCTAACATGGCGTACTCCGGTACTGCCCACTGCTGCTGCTAACATGGCGTACTCCGGTACTGCCCACTGCTATTGCCAACATGGCGTACTCCGGTACTGCCCATTGCTACTGCCAACATGGCGTACTCCGGTACTGCCCACTGCTGTCGCTAACATGGCGTACTCCGGTACTGCCCACTGCTGCTGCTAACATGGCGTACTCCGGTACTGCCCACTGCTATTGCTAACATGGCGTACTCCGGTACTGCCCACTGCTCTACATAAGCGTTGCTAAAATGGCGTACTCCGGTACTGCCTACTGCTCTGCATAAGCGTTGCTAAAATGGCGTACTCCGGTACTGCCCACTGCTGTCGCTAACATGGCGTACTCCGGTACTGCCCACTGATGCTGCTAACATGGCGTACTCCGGTACTGCCCACTGCTATTGCTAACATGGCGTACTCCGGTACTGCCCATTGCTGTTGCTAACACGGCGTACTCCGGTACTGCCCACTGCTGTTGCTAACATGGCGTACTCCGGTACTGCCCACTGCTGCTGCTAACATGGCGTACTCCGGTACTGCCCATTGCTGTTGCTAACATGGCGTACTCCGGTACTGCCCACTGCTGCTGCTAACATGGCGTACTCCGGTACTGCCCATTGCTGTTGCTAACACGGCGTACTCCGGTACTGCCCACTGCTGTTGCTAACATGGCGTACTCCGGTACTGCCCACTGCTGCTGCTAACATGGCGTACTCCGGTACTGCCCATTGCTGTTGCTAACATGGCGTACTCCGGTACTGCTCTACATGAGCGCTGCTAAGGATTCCGTATTTTATGGATCCAAAGACGGTACTTGGAAGGGTGATATCCTGGCCCCGTTAGTTCCAGTACATCACTTATTGGTGGTCAGCTCAAGATCCTGCATGGATGGATCTTAACCTGGATCCAAGTACCGCTATTCGCCCCAGGCCCCCATCAGGCTACGGCTTGCACCAACCTTCCAAACGGGTAAGTAAAAGGTGAACGAAGATGTTAAATGAGGTTATGCAATAACCAAGGTTAACAGCTAGGTAACCGCGCGTGGTGCAAGCTTGGGGTCAACGGCCAGGGAAGACTGGCACTAGTCGAGCGTTCATCATTGCCGCGTTAACGTGCTAGCAGTCAGACGCAGTGCTGGAGTCGGAGAAAATACTATATTCCCACCGTCCCTCCCTTCGAACAAGGAGGTAAGTGCAATACTTCCACCAATTAATTGGTGTGATCGGTGCAAGCCATACTGAATGGGGGTTTAGGTGGTGGTCAGCTCAAGATCCTGCATGGATGGATCTTAACCTGGATCCAAGTACCGCTATTCGCCCCAGGCCCCCATCAGGCTACGGCTTGCACCAACCTTCCAAACGGGTAAGTAAAAGGTGAACGAAGATGTTAACTTGAAGAATTAGCCACGTGGAGTCTTCGCGTTGAGAATCTGACGTCACTTCGTTACGCTGGTCAAGAACATGAACGATTAATGGCGGACAAAACAAAAAAAATAATACTTGCCATCGTCGAATCGCAAAACGATTTCAACCGAGTAATATTTAGCAGCTCTGCTTTATAAATACGTAAAAATATCGATAGGTTAAAATTTGATCGTAGTGGCACTTTAACTGATTTGTAAACAGTAATTTATTTTATTCCACGAAAACATTGTCAATGTTTTTTTAAAAATATCGCGGGTTGGGAAGGGAACTCGGAAAAGCGCGAACTCGAAAAGCAATTTATTGATACACGCATGATAACTTATTTACCTAAAAAGTAATTTATTTACCAGTGTATTCTGATCGGCTAAATACAATGGTTATAAATATTTATATATACAGTAGGTACACTGAAGTGGATGTATGTACTCATGAGGGTATATACATGTACATGTCTGGAAAATGTACAGATGTAAACAAACTGCAAAATAAACAAGGAAATAAACAAGAAAACAAACAAAACAAAACAAACACAGCAAACGTTTCTCTACCTGGTCGGTCTTTTTAAGTTGTTCTACAAACCAAATGTAGCGATCTTCTCCAGAGTACCAGCTTTTCTTTTCGACCTAGCCAAATTAAGAACATGTACTGCTATAACAATGTCATATAACCGCTTTATGATGTCGTATCGATTTGCTTTCCGTAAGTCCATTGCGGTTTTGCAGGCAGTTATTTAGCTGTATGTTATACAGACTAGCAATCCGAGTTATGTTGTCGAGGTTAAAAATGATATCGGACAAGATTCCCGAGCAGGATTTGAATCTATCACTATTTTAATAACGTATAGTATGGTTATAAATCTCAATTTAAAGCAGGTGAAGCTGTTTTTTAAATCTAGAAAAATAACAAGACAGGAAATACGTAGAAGTTTACACAGTGCAAGTAATCAGGTCTTATCCTGGTGCATGTAATAACCACGAAGGATCATGCGTACGGAGCCCCATGCTGCAACCAATTTTACTGCCAGTGAAGTTGCAACTTAAATTGACAGTATATTGTAGATAATTGGCAGTTAATATCGGGACACTCACAAGCAAATGTCGCAACATCCTCAGGAGTAAATCCAATACCTTACATGCACTAGGATAAGAAATCGGCTCGATTATTCTCACGTTCCTTCGAGTAAGCGAAAACTCTTTCAACGATGTTGAGGTTACTCTTGTCTTGGGATTATAAAAATATTTTTATGAATCATTCTAGCAGAAGAAAAACGAGGTCAAGCGAGTATAAGATCTATATATAAAACTGGACAAAAAGTGACGGCAAATATGGCGGTGATTTTGGACGTCAATTTCAGTCCACTGCGCGGAATTGTACGTCAGTTTCAGTGTTCACCGCAACTTTCCTATTTTTTTAAAGTATACGTTCATTTTGAAAACTTACACAAAACATAATAACAAGAGGCAGAAATGAACCAATAATTACAAATATAATTTATATCACCAATATCAAGCAGAGTCAAAATGGCAAATACCGTACTGTATTGCTTTTGGGTGTAAGAACATGAGTAAAAGTACTCCAGCTGATGTCATCCTTTTTACGCAACTTTTTGTGAGTCATTGGTAATAGGATCCTGCAGTCCAGTTATATATAGAGGTCAATAGTCTTTCCCAGCCACGCAATGTTAAATTGATCTACATTCATTGATATATATATATATATATATATATATATATATATATATATATATATATATATATATATATATATATATATATATATATATATATATATATATATATATATATATATATATATATATATATATATATATATATATATATATTATACACTCACACAGAATCCACCAATCAATTGTCTATTAGCATCACGTGACAGCCAAATATTTTACGATGTAGGGCAGCTAAATATTGGGCAGTAACCTTTGGACTGTTTACGCGGGCTGTTCACGTGCAAAGCAACGTCACTCGCGTGCCTTTTATCTAAATCGAAATTTCATTGGTTGAAGTACTTCTCGCGGAACGTGATGTGTTTTCCGAGTTTTTTTTATTATTCTTTTTGACGACCAGCAACCTTTTGAGTCTAGCTTTTGACTGTTTATTTATTGTTTATTTATCAGAGGAATCCAATAAGTAATAATGTATACCCGACGATCAATTGTATATGAATATCGTTACCAATGTTTTTCTCATTCACATTTTTGCACAAACCTTGTCCATGCGAGGAAGAACACAGGTCGAAATTGTCTCAAAGTGACAGAAAACTAAGACTGCGTCGTTAATGACTCCACCATTAGGATCGATCCAGTAATTTCCTACATTTTGATAAAAAGATAGGAATGGAATGGAAATATGGTAATAGGTAGGGTTTATCGACAATCGCGATGTACTAGAGTAAATTAAGATACGGTATAAGGGGAAGTCAAAGAGAAACTCATGTACTAGAGTAATTAAAATACGGTATAAGGCTAAGCATTGGGTGACATTAATATAACAATTAAAAACGGGCGTGCCGATTTTGGATGGGAAATGTGTGAAGTGAATTGGGCAAATAATAATAAAAATAATAATGTTTATTCAGGATACCCACGTCACCGAAGTGTCTTTCAGTGGGGTCCTGTAATACTTCACAACATTACACTACACTACACTACACTACACTACACTACACTACACTACACTACACTACACTACACTACACTACACTACACTACATTACACTACATTACATTACATTACAAGTCAATGAGTTATCTAAAAGTGTTAGCAGGTGTAACAAGGTCATTCAAATTCCTTGATATCAAAAACAACTGCTCTTGGCCACCTATTCTTTCTTGTCTACGTGAATGGCTTACCTAATGTTCTTCAATACACTGATGTTACTCTCTGATAATAATAATAATAATAATAATAATAATAATAATAATAATAATAATAAAACTGTGGAATTCATTACCACGGGAAATTAGAAGCTTTGATATGTTAAGTAGTTTTAAGTCAGTACTTAAATTTTTAAAATTAATAGTTTTTTGTTCTTAGTGGTAATATATGTAGTAGGCTTTATCTTATAATGAAACTGTAATTAGTTTTATAAGTAAAATTAAGAATATATTGCTATAAGAGCATTGAGACTATTGTATAATGGTCCTATCCGTCTTTTATTATTATTATTATTATTATTATTATTACATTACATTACATTACATTGCATTACATTACGTCATTACATTACATTACGTCATTACACACGTCATTACATCACATTACATTACATTACGTCATTACATTACGTCATTACATTACGTCATTACATTACATTACTATTATAAGCAGTACAATGGCTCTCACATTCACTTTGAAACTAATTAAATTGGTGTTTTTTCAGTTCATTTATAAATATTGTTTGCGAGTTTGTGCTTCTTGTTTTATTGTCCAAGTTATTAAAATCCATTGATGCGTGATAAATAAAAAATGGCGTGTTTCAGCAGTATGGAGTAGATAGTGATTCTGAAAGCGTGAGATGGTATATTACTTATTGTTAGTGACTAAACATTTTTAACAAACTCTTAATATATAAACTCTTAAAACTCTTAATGAGTCATAATTTAGGTGCACATGGAGTTAGAATGGCAAAAAATCAATTATGTTAAACAACTGCGCCTGCACGAAAAAATGGATTTACTCAAATTTACAATATGCGCAAATATGGAGCAAATTTATTGAAATATTACATTTACCATAGCAGTAAACTTGGTAAATGCCGCATTTACTCGCTTATGGGAAAATGTGAAGCAAATGCGGCATTTTCCATTTTTGCTCCTATAGTAAATATAACATTTGAATGAATTTGCTCCATATTTGCGCAGGTGTAAATTTGAGTAAATCCATTTTTTCATGCAGTGTGCTACTACCGGTATGGGGACAATTTATAAAAGTCAGATTTACTGTTAATGCAAAATGTCTTTAGGGTGCCGTTAACACTTAAATCGATCCGAGGTCGATTCAGGTGGACCGATCCACAAGCGAGCTAATAGTCCGGGAGCAAATGTCATTAAATAAAGTCCCGTGGGAATTTTGTGCTGGAATCACGCCACTGGTCTAGATGTGTTAAGGTGACCCTAAAGACTGTGAAAAGTTTTGGTGGCAACTTTACAACTTGCTCAGACTGGATTTATGGGAGGTCAAAAGTGTGATGTATATAATCTATCATGGAAACGAGGCAGAAACATAAAATCGTCTATAACTCTTCAAAACGTGTGCCAAAACGCACCATAGTCACTCAGAAACTGCTCCTCGACACCTCAAATAATAATGTAAAGTATTTTAGGCATTAGCGTGGTCACATGACCAAGTTAGCATGAAAAGGAGTCTCGTACGTAAAGAGCTTGTTGACGTGTTTAGAACAACCCAAAAATGTTATAGTTGCAGGCCAATGCTGTTGCTGAAGTTGATCATGTTTACACAGTACGTGGTGTCACATTATTTAAGGCTAAAACGTATAAATATAAAGTATGCAATAATTATGCAGATGATGTCCTTTATACCATACTGCAACCATACAAAACGTACAGTAGATGCAACAATATGCTCTATTTCGAACCAAATATAAATTACTATATATTTTAAAAATCTTGTGTGTATCAGAGCTGTTTCAGAGCTGTAGATTCTGTGCTGTAAAGCCATTATTTGTTATCATCAGAATAGAAAGGGCGTCCCCCATATTTACTTGCAGATGATGTAGTTTTTTATATGGGATGCTGAATTTCTTCAAAAGGCAACAATTAATTTTCAAGTGTGTATCATTCGTCAGACGGAAAAGGAGCTTGTCGAAAAACCCAATGTTCAATGAGAAACTCTTTAACGCAATAAAGAATTAACGATCTCCATACAACATATTAGATACAGTGTGATAAAGAGAGCATGCAGAGAGAGGTACAAAAGAGAGCTAGTTGTGCTAAACGAATCGAGGCGAAAATCGAGTGAATTATCAGAATTTAAACATCCACTAATTCGTTCGAAAACATATCCTTACAACAGGGATGTGTGCTTTTTCTGTTCTGTGACGGGAAGGCAGGATACCGACAGCCTTTGCACATGTAGGTCAGTTCGTCTTCTGTAGGTAATAATCTGGATGCAGCTCTGAAGCAGCTTGGAAATGAGAAACTCCTTGTCAAACTCTGTACTGCAATTGACAGCAGACAAAATACGTCACAAGCGTCCTTTGCAAACCTGCTGCCACAACAATTAATCAAAATGCAAGTGAAATAGCAGCCAAGATAGAGTTCCTGACAATGACGTACGGGGTGGTACTGAAGAGTGGAAAGATAATGAATATTTCTCAGCTACATGCTGCATATGAGAATATTTCCCAGAAAAATAATGTATGAGGGAAGGTGTGCAGCCGGAAGGGCATAAAGAACTTATCCAGAAGATATTGGAATTATCCAGACGATATAGAACATATTGGAAGATGTGGAGTTCCACAAGCCAAAATGATCGGACGAGTCCGAATGGGTAAGCGTCAAAGAATCAAAAGACACTGCCATTCAGATATCTGAAACTGTTAATGAAAACAAGTAACATGAAGACCTTGTATGATGCTGCTTTAATCCTTAGCAAGTCCATCAATAAGTGTAAAAAGTGGGTTTGCACTAGCTGGGTCGCTAAACACATGGGTTACCCATGCAACAAGTTAACAATTTCCTTGCTTCTCATTGCTTGATGAATTGCCAATGTGCACTGTTAGCTGCTGTGGTATCTCATGGGTAGAGTTTATCGTGTCATGTGAGACTTGTTTTTGACTTGACGTTCCGATAAACACATTGATACTGTACTGTGAGCTAGATGCTCACCCGTTTATGTACCTTTGGTGCAATTTTCTTAAAAAGAGAGGGTGGAATTAGGACCTTGGGTTTGTGATGTCTGTTGAGTATAATCGTCTACTCAGAGTAGAATACATGGAAAAGGACGGAGGATTGTACCTCCCACAGATATTGTGAAAGACAAACACCTTTTCTTCACTATCGATAATTTGACTTCGCTAAAGATACTCACGTCATGAAGCGCACTCTACCTGTAGTACTTCTGAGCCAAATGACGTAGCGGTTTAGCGTTCAGTTGTCCGGTAAATTAATTATTTATATAATTTTCTATAACCTATAAGAATCTACGGAGCTGAGTCGTTAGGTATAGCAGCATCCAGTGTCTCTTACAGGCTCGCAGGCATTGAAAAGTTCGTCTGTCAGCTCTATTTGCCTAAAACAAGCATCACAACCGTTAAGGAGCTGAGGTGGTTCCTCTTCAGAAAGAAACAAGGCCGATCAGACAGGCTACCACCAACACAGGCTGCATTGTATCAGGATATCCTAACGACCGCATTATCAAATGATGGTGTGAAATAACGACGCGATACAGAATCCAGAGCTGTTCTCACCACAGAATTATGGATAGCAGAGGGATAAATATGAATGGATGCCTGTTATGACATCACGTAACACCTGAAGTTTACACAACTTGTAAAATGCGGATGATCAAAGGAACGATGTTCTACTAACTGTTGCTAGTGCCGCAAAGCTGCACTTCGCCGCATAGACCTCTGCAGCTGCTCCAACACTGGACAGTGCGAAAATGTGCACTAGGATGAAAATGTACTGGTAGATGAGGGAGTGAGACAGTATAATCGAGTGCAAATTTGTGAAGTCACACTGAAGATAAAGCGCAATGTAGGGCATTTTGTTTATAGTTTTAGGGAGATGATGTTAGTCTCCATGTAATGCTGTCAAATTAAGGATTACGTTTAAGTCCTGATTAATTAATCATGATTACAAGTCCTGCAAGGTTAGGCCCTAGATATATTTACGTTACATTTCTGAATGAAGACGTGAGACACTGAATGAAGACGTGAGACAGAGTTGTACTGGTTGTTCAAATAAACATATGACTCTTTATAGCTTGCACACTTTTTTATATCTAAAAGCATTCATCACTGCTCAATCTTTTTAACATTTTTGTGGATCTTGTTCGCGTTACGTTATGTTAGTGCACTCTTTTTGCCTCAGCCTCGTGTTCATACTACTGTAGCTTATTCACACGGCATTGCGTACTATATAAACTATATATATTCTATAAACATGATCAAGTTCAGCAACAGCATTGGGTTGCAACAATAACATTTTTGGGCTGTTCTAAACACGTTAATAGGCTCTGTTTCCCATTTTATGTACAAGACTCGTTTTCATGCTAACTTGGTCACGTGACCACGCTCATCCCTAAAACACTATACATTAGTATTTGAGGTATTGAGGAGTAGTTTTTCAGTGATTATGGTGCGTTTCCACGTTTGGATGAGTTATAGACGATTTTATGTTACAGCCTCGTTTCCATGCTAGATTGTATACGTCACACTTTTGACCCCTCGTAAATCCAGTCTGAGCAAGTTGTAAAGTTGCCACCAAAACTTTTTACGTTCTTTTGAGTCACCTTAACACATCCAGAACAGTGGCGTGCTTTCAGCACAAAATTCCCACGAGAGTACACGTGCTCCCTGACTATAAGTGTGAACGGCCCCTAGGATACCGATATAGCCATAGCTAAACAAAAGTTACATCAATTAAGAAACATTTAATTTATAAACTATATAGACTGTAATCTGTTTACTACCTACCACTTGTCAATGTATTGACGAACTTGTTATTATTACTACATGTTAATACGTCTTATCCATATCCATATTATACCTACCGCTTTTCAGAGACGGATGAGATCGATGAAGATCTTTGCACGTAAGTGCAGGGAACGTTTTGCTTCCATCTGGGTTCTTTATCAAGTCGATGTCATTCATGGCTGTAGAAAGTTTCCTTATAGGATCGATCTACATAGGTAAAACATCAGGCAATTGGTCAATAATGTAAATTCAAAAGTCTTAATACATGTATCGTATCCAAGGTAACGGGATCTGTAATGTTTACAAATAAATATCTCCGAACCGAATGGCCTCATCAGCTATTTTGGTGTCTTCTATACAGAAAACGAAAACTGTCTGGGCTTATAGGTATTTTAATAAATTAATCGGGACACATTGTAAGACACATCTCAACATTGCAAGACTCATCTCAACTGTAATACAAACTTTGCCTGTTTGCTAAAATGCAGTCCATCCAATGGGTATGGTAGATGTGATTTCTCAATGGGTCTGGGCAGTATTTAGTGTAAAATGTCCAGAAGTATAAAGGGCCCAAGAGCGGCTTGTTATTTGGCTGTGTTTAAAATCTAGGGTGGTTAATCGCATTGGGAAATTATTAGAAAAGGTGCGATAACTAAGAGCTATTAAGATATACACAAAGAAGAGCAGAATTCTTCAATTAATTATACGTACCTTCATTTTTAATTTTTCATCAGCAATGGAATTGGTCTCAAGGTAATTGAGGACATTGTTCTGAGAAGTAAAATGAATGAAAATAAAACATGAGAGGTCGACCGTAGTCGGATAAAATGTGCTCTATATCATATACTGTGCATGTGATTCAGTTAAAGAGGCGTTTGTTTTGAACCGCAATAAAAATTAAATTAAACGTTTGGTTATCAAAACAGATAGTGACGTTACAGTCACAGTAGTGTGTCATTCTCTCTTAATTTATTCAATTTGCAGTAGTTCAGCTTTCAACAATTCCACCTCCATAAACAGTGGCGTATACCAATCAATTTTGACTGGGATGTATCTATCCCAAAATTTATCGACAAACCCGTTCAGTAGAATAAACGCGGTTGGCTTTTGGTTTACATTTAATCTGTAAGTGTGTACATGCAGGCCGATGTTTTGGGTACTGAAGGTCGCGGGCGTATGCGCAAAATTTCTAGGTACGGATGCATGCTCCCAAGGGAACTTTTGGATTTCTCGTGTCTCTGACATAAATAATAATCATAATAGTAATAACAATCTGAAAGCCGTTAATATACAGACAGACGATACGTGGACGATCGTCAAGCTCATATCCTCAGAAAAATGTTTCTGAGTCCCGTACGGGAATCGAACCAGTACATCACTGTAACCTTCGCTCTCCATCTGAGTATAGTTAGCTCAATGGTTAGAGCGTATCACCGGCAATTATAAGGTTACAAGTTCGATTCCTGTACGGGACTCAGAATATTTTTTCTGAGGATATGAGCTTGACGATCGCCCACGTATCGTCAATCTGAAAGCCATAAATCGCCTATAATTTTGTTATTGTGAAGAAAGTTTTGCGATCGCGCATGATATACAAACCCCTGATATACAATCACTTTACAACAAATAGACAAGTGAAATGTTAACTACAAATTCTAAGGTTACCGACCGAGTACCGACCGTTTTTCTGAATGGTGGGGGTGTGAGACAAACCCGGTACATAAATAGTTCATGCTTTTAAAAAAGCCAAACTTTGCTATACCTTTGAAACGAAAATTAAGTTTTAGTTATTTAAATTAAGTTTTAGTTATTTAAATGAACTCCGAAAATGATTAAGAATGGTAATTTAGAGCTTTTAATATCTCACGTCACATTCTTGAGATATTTAACAATTATATGATGAGCTCGAGTCGTACATGAGCTGGCTATTAGTTCATATACAACGAGAGCGAATGGTATAATTGTTTTATTATATAACCAAACACTTGGTCAGTTCAGGGTTTCTTTATAAAACCCCCATCGATTTCAGATATAGTCTTGGCATTGGGGGTGGGATGTCCACGTGGCGGGTGCGAAAAGGTCCATGTGGAATGCTCCCCCGGAAATGTTTTGATTTCTATGACTATGGTCTTTGATTTTTATTACTAAATCTGAACATGGCACAATACATGTCAAGATATCTTGAAATTCATTGATAGATAACTGTAAAACGAAACATTGTAATAAGTACAGAATATTTTAATCAGTTAATTTTTCCATTCATGAAATTTTGTTTCTCTTAACGCAAAGTGAGTATGGTATTGATAAGTCGACAGATTTGGAGGAGCAGGAGCTTCCGCCATTTTAATTACATAATTGCATATATTAATACTCATGTATTATTCATTCACATGGCGTTAGAACATTGACACTTGGTAAGGTTTAGTCGCTGATGTCGATGTCATTGACAGTCAGCCGGATGCTCTTGCTTTAAATTTCCGTCTATGTCGAAGCACACACGAATTATCAGATAGCTGCGAGTTGGTAATCTATATGTTTTTTTTCAATTTGATAATTGGATTTGACTTGTTGTCAGACTAAGAACATCTACTCCCCCTCAAGTTTCTCCATGGCTTTAGCTACTGTAGCTTTTGCTTTGTTTCCGTTAATTAACTCGCCATGTTTTAAAACTTCAGTGAATTTTAAGGGAGTGTTCTCCCTTTTATGAGAACGCTGCCTGGTTAAAACGATTGAAGAATGATTCACGTTCGTGATTAATTGATTTTGCAACCCTCGCATTAGATGGGAAGTATAGTGTGTTATATATGTCCACTAACAAATAATTAAGGGTAATTCACTCTCAGTAATAATGAAAGAGTAATCCATACTAACCATTCGACTGCGATAGTATTCTGGCGGACGAGGTCCTTTCTCAGCTGATGTCGTAGCTTCGGCTATTGGTGGCTAGCAATTTAAAATCACATTTATTTAAGGACATTATACTATAATGCAACTAGTCAACAAGTGTATTTGCTTATATATATATATATATATATATATATATATATGTGTGTGTGTGTATATATATAACTGCCATACAATGCTGTCAACTGGCCACTACAATACAATGCTGACTGACACACCAGTGGACACAACAATAACCAATTTATCATTATTATATAATGGGTATAGCAACAGGTACACAAAATTGAAAATAAATTTTTTTTGTTTTATTTGCACGAGATCTGTTCTAAAACAAGACATTTGAACAAGAAATTGGTCCGTCATTACAAAAAATTGGACGAAAAATTTGTCCGCCAATTGTACGCAATTTTGCGTGCAAAATCTCACCAGCGGTTACACGCTGTGATGTCATCTACATCACACAAACCGACACAGCTATTGAATTTACCTGCCATTACTGTTTTCTGGCATAGTTTCGTATGGATATGAGTAATGGCGAAAGCGAACTTTATGTGTGGAGTAGATGATGTCGCAAGCGACTCCTCTTTACCACAGACACTGGTATTTTTGGTACCGCCCGAAACATTATCTATTTCATACTTGTTTAACATACTTTTACTTGTTTTTCAGTTTGGTCCAAAAGTTCATATAAGATCTCATTAATGCGGACAGTCTCTTGACTGAAGATGACGGCCGCTGAGGCCGTCGAAACGTCAGTCACCAACAACAGTCTTTCTCAAGACTACAACAACCTGGACGATCAACTTCACACATATAGTCTTTTATAAAATAAGTCGTGTCTTACGCACGCTGTGATTGGTCAGTTACCGTGTTTATATCAGGCTATATAACATGGATGGATTACGCCATCGTGATACGCCATCAATTATGGCTATACGCCATCAATTAGCCATCATACGCCATCAATTAGCCATCATACGCCATCAATTAGCCATCAATTAGACATCACGGCGCCATCATACGCAGTAAGGAGAATTTCCGTGTTGATAAAAAAGATATTTGTACATTTTATTCGCTTTCTACGGGTTATTTTATAAAATAAATAGAAAACATTTTTATCCGTGTTCCCATACGTTATATAAACACTCGTGGAAGTTTGGGAGAACTCGAAATCGCGTGGAAACACTCGCCGTACGGGCTCGTGTTCCCACTATGATTTCTCGTTCTCCCAAACTTCCACTCGTGTTTATATAACTGCATGTAAACACGGAAAATGTTTTCTATTTCTTAAATATATACAGTTAATACCTCTTAACGGACAATCTCTTAAGAGGGCACCTGCGATTCTGGTCATTTCTTTAGTAGGGATAAGTACGAAATCTACTGGGACTCACGAAGTCGAGTCACGAAGTCACGGAAATACTCAATGATTTTTTCTTAACTCAACTGATAAAAAACCTACTCGTGGCGCCAACGTGCTTGATCTCGTCATCACCAGCGTGCCAGATCGCGTGGAAGTCCGTGAAATAATCTCACCTGAAGACGCCGGCATCTTCACGGATCATTCCATCATCCTGTTTGACATACAAATCCGAGTTAAAGCTCCTGTCATGGGTAATAGATCTGTCTATGACTATCGACATGCGGACTTTAATGGACTTCGTTCAGCAATCCAAAAACAAAATTTAACGAGTATTCTTGATCCATAGCTTGACATCAACGAAAACTGGACACGCTGCACAAACACCTTTGAGGCCACCGTTTGCAAATTTGTAACAACCAAACGTTTGAAAGGAAGAAACGGCGCATCATGGATTACCAGCGAGATTCTATAAGATCTTCGTTCAGAGGTTAAACGCATGGTCTCGGAGGCTCGGGATAACTTCTTCGCTTCGCTTTCTACCGACTTTAAACGTAACACAAAACGCTTTTGGTCTGTGTTCAAATTTTTGTCGAAGAAAACCTCAATCGATCTCCATGGCAAACACCATGCACCAACCACTCTTGCAGAATTTAACCGATATTTCGCCTGTGTTCCACAGCGAAAAAATATCATCGCTAAACACGGCTCAGATCCATTCTCTAGACCAAGATACACTATCGGACATTGAACTGAAGAGATCTTGGACACTCTTAAAGCGTTAGACCTGCGTAAAGCTACAGGTCCCGACGGCATACCAAATCGAATCCTGAAGGAAACCGCAACACAAATAGCTCCCTCACTTTGCTTGCTGTTCAACTTATCCTTACAATCCGGTGCTTTTCCTGAAGAATGGAAAATTGCAAACATTGTTCCAGTATTCAAGAAGGGAAACAAAGAATGTTCCGAAAACTATAGGCCTATCTCCCTTCTCTGTAACATTTCTAAGTTGTTTGAACGTTGCGTCTTGAAAAGGATAAGAGATCACTTGCTGCGTTTTGTAAATTCTAATCAACATGGATTTATATACCTGGTAAATCTTGCACCACACAATTGGTAGAGGTTCTGGAACACATTGGCCAGCAACTTGACAATCGCAAACAAAGCGACATGATTTACTTAGATATGAGTAAAGCCTTAGACAAAGTGCGCCACAGTCAAATACTTGTGAAGTTACGATAATTTAACATCTGCGGTAGTCTCCACTCTTGGTTCGGTTCGTACTTGTTGGGGCGTAGGCAGCGTATCACCATACCCGGAGCTACATCATCTACACTCTCCGTAACATTTGGCGTACCACAAGGATCGATCCTTGGACCTATACTCTTCCTACTGTATGTCAACGACTTACCCAACTCTGTTCTGTCTTCAAATGTTGCCTGTTTTGCTGATGACACAAAACTCTTCAAAACGATCGATTCTAGTGCTGACGCAGAATCCCTCCATGACGATCTCAACAATCTCAATGCATGGTCACTGAGCTCTGTTCTTTTCTTCAACGAGATGAAAACGAAGTCTCAAAGCATTACCCGAAGAAAGGAGCCGGTCAACTCAAGTATACATATCATCTCGAAGGTAAACCAATCGAACATCTCGAGGCAGAACGAGATCTAGGTGTGTGGATAACCAACGACTTAAAGGGACACTCTGGCCCAAATACAAATGCAGTTCATATGAAAGATCTTACTGACTTTAGTTTATTTCCAAAGTTGCAGCATTCCTATCAATTTAGTTGAGAAGATATTGCTAGTTGAAGTTGAAAATTTGTGGATTTTGACGCGATATTGGTTTTGAAAATATGACGTCATTGAGTGATTCTTTATCGTCAGTGGAGTTGTTTTGATGGCGATCACATCGTGATCACATCGTGATCGCACCCTACTCCCACAATCAAGGTTCAAGGTCAAGTCAAGGGACCTGCGGCAAAGTAACCGTCTCGCTCTAAGCCTATATCTCGAAAAAGTTGACATACCAACACTCATCAACGCTGGTATAACATGCTCAGAGAAAGTATCCATACTTGAAACAGTTATTAATACTGGCTTAGACATTATATCCCCTATTCGAACTAAAACCATCCACTCCAATGAGCCGCCATGGATCAATCCTGCGCTAAAAGGTCTAATTAGACGACGCCAAAAAGCTCTCGCACAGGAGAATCTTCCTTTATTCCGATTCCTAAGAAACCGCGTCAACCGAGAGCGAAAGACCTGTCGAGGTAAATACTACGAAGCAAAGATTGCACATCTCAAAGAATGTAAACCATCAGTGTGGTGGAAAGAAGTAAAGAAATTGAGTGGCATGTCATCAGCCAGTCGACATTCGGACGATTTTGCTAAGTCTCTCCATCATATAAATGCATCATCTGACAAGCAAAACCTCGCTAACACCATCAACCAAGCATTTATAAAGCCAATGAAAGAATTCTCACCGCTATCTACCGATTTTGAACCCGATGTAGCTGACTTCTCTTCGTCCCCTCTCTTGGTGGTTTCCGCCCCGTCCGTCTACAGAAAGCTCTCGTCACTTAACCCCACCAAAGCGCAGGGCCCCGACGGCATTCCAGCTTGGCTTCTAAGAGAAAATGCGGATGTTTTAACGCTCCCTGTCATGAATATTCTGAATAGCTCATATCACGAAGGTCACCTACCACCATCCTGGAAAATGGCAAACATAGTCCCAGTGCCCAAACAAAACCCAGTGAGAGATATCAACAAACATTTACGGCCCATTTCTCTTACTCCAACATTATCAAAAATCGCCGAAGAGTTTGTTGTGGAAGTATATGTGAAACCAGCAATACTTAAGGAAATTAATGCTAATCAATTCGGATGCGTCCCCAAGTCATCAACGACGCATGCCCTTATCAGTATGATACACACGTGGACTAAATACACAGACGGGAATGGCGCAACCATACGAGTTGTCCTCTTTGACTACAGAAAAGCTTTTGATCTGATTGACCATACTATCTTGGCCAGTAAACTAAGTTCATTGGATATCCCATACGGAATTGCATGCTGGATCATTGACTTCTTAAAGTGTCGTAAGCAGAGAGTAAAACTAGATCATGACTGTAAATCAGAATGGAATGATGTCCCAGCCGGAGTCCCACAAGGAACAAAATTAGGGCCGTGGCTCTTTGTGCTGATGGTCGATGATATTCAAGTCACTGACAATGAATTATGGAAATACGTGGATGACACAACGATAGCTGAACTTGTTCATAAGGACGAATTAAGTATCATTCAGAATGCAGTTTCAGAAATAGTTACGAAGTCTCACCATAACAAGTTTCAGTTAAACGAAGATAAATGCAAAGAGTTAAGGATTTCCTTTGCTAAGAAAGAACCCGATTTCGCTCCTGTTGTAATTAATGAAAAAGCTATCGAAATTGTTCCAAATATTAAACTTCTCGGATTGAACATTACAAATGACTTAAAATGGAACTGTCACGTCTCAGAAATTATACGTAAAGTGTCCGCTAGACTTTATTTTTTAAGACAACTGAAAAGAGCGAATCTACCATCAAAAGAGCTCCTGACATTCTACACTACATGCGTACGTCCAATTACTGAGTACGCGTGTCCAGTATTCCATAACGGACTACCGCAATATTTATCAACCGACTTAGAACGATTACAGAAGCGTGCACTAAGAATAATTTACCCTCAAGTCACCTACGCTGATGCCCTATTAACAAGCAATCTAATAACACTCCACGAGCGCAGAAAAATGTTGACGGTCAAACTTTTCAATGAAGTAACTAGTAATGAGAACCATAAGTTGCATAGCCTGCTACTTGAGCCTAACACATGTGATGTGAACTTACGGCGAAAGCGAAGTTTCAATGTGCCAATATGCAAGACAAATAGACTCAAAAACAGTTTTATTTATAGTAACAGTATATAGACTAATTTAATAATTTTATATATAGACATATAGTAATATAAATCTTAACTATTTTATTATACATTCTTTACCCTGTAAAGTATTACGCAATTCAGCTATTTAGCTGCAAAAGTATTTACTAATAAATCTATCTATCTATCTATCATAGTTATTGTGAATGGTCTTTGGACGAAAATTAGTCGAAATAAACTATTTAGTTCATCATGCAGGAAAGTAGAGGAGCTTCTTAGGCATAATACGAGATCACGTCACTCAGTGACGTCATATTTGAGAAACAAAATGGCGTCGAAATTGGACAAACTCTCCAACTTCAACTAGCCACATCTTCTTAACTAAATTGATAGGAATGCTGAAACTTTGGACATAATCTAAAGTCAGTAAGATCTTTCATATGAACTACATTTGTATTTGGGCCGGAGTGTCCCTTTAACATGGTCAAGACAAGTTGTCCGAATTACTAAGGCAAACAAGATGTTATTGAGAGAGATCACTAACCATTGCGTCCGTCGCACCCTCTACCTATCGATCGTCCGATTTGCCCAAAATGTAATTCTGTTCGCAGTCTAATTGGTATCAAACGCTGCTGCGTCTATAACAACTAGCAACTCTTGAAAAGGAACATTCTTAAAACTATTTACTTTAATTAAATTAATTCTGCAACCCTGCCACTTTCATTATGTACTATAGAGTTGGCGAAGCATAATAAATAAATACGATATGATAAAATGACAAAATGTTTTATGATTTGAGCTTTACGTTGATGTTCTATAAAGCTTTGTTTTTCAGATATACTAATGACTGTTACGTCAAACCAGTCATAATTACGGATTCATTATTCTACAGCTAGAGAAATTTGACCTAATTATTAAACAATTATTTGATGAGATGAGCATGATATCAATAATTATTCAGACCGAGGTCAATGTTATATGCCGAAGCCGAAGACTTAGGCAGATAACATTGACATAGGTCTGCATGCATAATTATTGATATCATGTGTAAGCTAAATCCAATAATTATTTTATTTTACAATTATAAATGTAGAAGCATTTTGGGAGTATAGGAAGTAAGCCACGCAAATACAATTACGTCACCTACTGTACATGTACAGACAATTTTTGATATTTTGTAGGGCAAGACACCAATAATTGTCTGAAGGTTTTTTAGCCAATCACAATCGATATTTCGCATTTCGGACAAACAAACGTTATAGAACATCAACGTAAAGCTCAAATCATAATACATTTTGACATTCAACTATTCACTTCATGTACAATTATATATTAGTAATATCATATTTGGAGTTATAGGTACTTTAAGTGGAAGTGGATACATATCTTAAGTTCTCTTAAAGAGTGAGTGTCAACTGTCGTGCATTGCGCGTTTGTGTTTATCTTTTTATACGATAACGAAGTGTTTTGAAGTGCTTCGTAGTCAACTTGATATTTATTTATTTATTTATTTCGATTCGCCATTAGAAAATTAACATATAAAATATAAGTCTGGCAGGGATACCACTACAGCTTACGCCAATTACTGTGGCCCCGTGTATAATTAAAAAAAAAAAAAGAGTTTAAAAAATTGAGGTTATATTTACATAAATACTAAGGTGAAAAGAAAAATCTGTAGTAAAAACAACAACAACAAGTGAGGGATAAATACTGATATGGTATAAATACTTCGAAAATTTGCCCAATCTTCACAGAAAACCCTATAGAGGCTTTCTTATTCGTCCACAATCCAAATACGTCGATTCCGAACCTGATTTTTTTGTTTGAACCTCGTCACTTGATCTTCCACGCTTCGCGTCAGTCGAGGCTGGCATAATTCGAAACGAAAGTCAAGAAAACATCGAGTTTTGTGAAAAATACAGAAATATTTACTTTCTAAGGTATATCTAAGTAATTTAAATCAAGGATTGACAAGATATTTACGGATACAGTTCACCAAGGGAATTTTGTCCTTCAAAAATGGCCGACCGAGCGTGCAATGCGTCACGGTAGACACTGACTCTTTAAGTGAACAGATCTTCAGTCTTTGGTAAATTTTGTGGCCTCAAAGAATGACTTTGTTAGCTTTGACGCAAACATTTATTAATTATTTCTTTAAACTTTCTTAATGCTTGTAATGAACCTAATCACTGTTAATGATTTTTTCTTTGTATTTTGAGCTATTGAAAAAACCCGCGATATATATACAGAAAAAATCCCAAGATATATATACAGAAAGCATTTTTATCACCATACAGGTTATCAACCACTCATAGGTCCCCCCATGACTGGAATCCTAGGCGAGATCCTAAATGCGCCCGCTTAACAGAGGTTCGACTGGAGTTTAATCAATAATTGCACATGTTAGTTCCCTCGAGCATTATATTTCATCAATTATTCTGATAGGCATTCATCGAGGGGAAACCCTAATTATAGTTATCTAGTATTGTATTGTATTGGAAATATTTTAGCAGAGGTGCCCAATTCAGCAAAGCTGGTTTAAATGGGACTCTGCGTTCAACTTAATTCATCTTAGTACATAAACTATATAAAACTTATATAATTAATACAAACAAATTATATTAACAAATACAGAACATTATTAACAAAAAGAAAGCGAGTTCAAGTGTTGTTTCAAGTTAGATTTAAATTTGATAAAATGTGTTCTTTCCTAAGGACCAATGGTAACAAATTCCATATTTGGGCTCACTTATCCTAAACGAGCCCTGACATTTGATATTTAAACGACTGAAATTTGTTTTGCTCACACAATAGTTCACTTATGTCAAGAGATAATGTATTTGTTGTGGATTATTCCAGACTTGTATTAGGGTCTGCTTAAAGGGATGCTGTCCAAAAAAATTTTTTTTTAAATAAAAGGTCTTCAAGTATAATGTTCAGAAATGTTAATAGTTTGGACAGTATCTGCCCTTGTACTTTAAAAATAACTTTTTCATTCTCGTATTTTATGCTTCTGGACGCCGCCATTTTATAGTTTCCTCGACGGCTCAGACTCGATGTAAAGCGGTGGTTTTCTTTTCAATTTTGACGTCACTCTGAGTGCTTGTCTTTTAATGACGTCAAAATCGAAAAGTATCCCCGCTGTACATCGAGCCTGAGCCGTCGAGATAACTCTAAAATGGCGGCCTCCGAATGAGAATGAAAAAGTTATTTCTCGAGTACAAGAGCAGATACCGTAAAACTATTATAGTGCCCATAACCTCAAGATGTTTTATTGTCTTGTTTGGAAGAACTTTTAAAATGATAAAGTAACTTCTATTGAAGATTTTCGTTTCTTTGCTTTCTTTTTGAGATATATCAGTTTGCTTGATATGCAAATGTCTGGAATTTCGTCACACATGCATAATGATTCATTGGAGAAATGTGCATATCTCTTTCACTCTCGAACGAAATCCTTTAAAATCAAGAAGTTTGGTGTTGTGGGAGAAACGCACACACGTGTTATTCACACTTTAGTATTTTTATTTCATGAATGCAAAGATATATAGCATTCTCTGATAACTCATTATGCATGTGTGACGAAATTCCAGATATTTGCATATAAAACAAACTGATATATATATAAAAAAGAAAGCGAAGAAGTGAAAATCTTCAAAAGAAGTTACTTTATCATTTTAAAAGTTCTTCCAAATGAGACAATAAAAAATGTTGAGGTTAGGGGCACTTTAATATTTAGAAACATCATAGTTAAATGCTTTTAATTTCAAAGTAACTTATTTTTTACTACAGTTCCACATTAAAAACGACGTATCCCTAAGGCAGCCGTATAAACGACGTAGACTATTAATAATAACATTAAAACAAACATACCGCATCTGCGCGTCCAGGAGGACCTGCAGGTCCAGGTGGGCCCTGACAACAGAGAAAAAAGAAATATATACATAAAAAACATTAATTGATAAAATTAACAAATTTAAGAATTGATAATACTGATGATCTGGCATTACTCATAGTGGCGTTTCTTGGAGGATTTCAATAAATGAATAATGGGAAAGACTAATTAATTCCGAGTTGGATGGAATACTGCATCGTTAGTAGGAGTTGCGACCACCAACGTATTTTTCTTTTCGCATTGAAAGGCAAAGTAAAGAAACATAAAGCAAATAAACAGTAACTTGAAAACCAAAGTCTGAGATGTTATATTCCCTTTCGCAAAAGGTCGTTACCATCGCAACGGTCGCAATCTCGTTCCCAGAGTCTTCACCGCCACGCAAACGAAGGCTCTGGGACAATCTAACGACTACCTTTAATTATATTAACCTTTAATATTTTTGCGAATGCTTACGTTCAAAACAGGTAATATTAATAACATGTCAGAGGTTACAAGGATGCATGGCAAAATATATTTGACTTGGTTGCCTGAGTTGGTCGTATAATGATACCGCACATGTTATTTGTTCGTTATTTTTAGTTTAAATTATTTTAATTTGCTTCTCTGATCAACCATCAGATCATTCAAGGATGAAATAACTAAAACAGAACATTGAGTCGTGTAAAAATAGCAAAGGAAGAAGTTGAAAGATAAATGATTATCCGTACCCTGTAGGGAGGATATAAACTGTATATTTTATCTCGACTACCAGACCTCAAAGCGTCGTATTGCTTATCTTTATTTTGTAGCCCTTCTCTGTTTAATTTTTGAAGTGACTTATCCAGTAAAACTCGAAAATTATCGGCGCCGTCATCGTATGAATGCAAACAGTAATTTATATCAATTCATACTGTAGGGTAGTTTTTATATGGACAATTTTAACTTTTAATATTTTAAGACCTTTAATAAATTAATTAATTAATTAATACAAGCACTTACCGGAAGTCCACTAATTCCCTATTAAAAGAAAGAAAGTCATCAGACATAATATAACAGTAATCGCTATATTACAGCATTCTTACGATAAACTTTGTTTGTTGACGTGATAATTTAACAACATCCTCCCGTATCCCCAAAACGATCAAAGTTAAACAAGCACATACAGCGTTAAATAAGAAAATACAGCGTTACCTGTGGTCCACGATTACCCTATTTAAAAGAGATAGAAAATATGTAAATTGAAAAGCGGGTTTTTAGGAAAACGAGAAACAAATGAAGGTTCCACCTTTGTGCTCGTAAGTAGCACGTACTTCAATAGTAAGTGTAAAACAAACCAGTACTCTTATTTTGAGCGCAAAACAGATAACAAATCACATTAAACTTATTCACTTATTCCCTTCAAATCGGGACACAAACTGCAATTTTAGTGAGTATAGATTTACGCAGCTTACAATTTGCTTAAAGTTTGACAAAGTAGAGTTAAATCTAAGACAGACTGTTATGTAGTTAAATCTAGTGATCAGATTGAAACAGGCTTAAATTTTGCTTAAATTTCGCCAAAGTGTAAGCCAATTTCAAGACAGACTAAAATATAGCTTAAATCGGGTGAGTGTAGACAAAGCCTAAATCCAGCTAAATCTTTATCTTGTGAAGAGAACAGGCTTTCATTGATAATATTCCATCTAATAACGCAATATTTATATATAACATAATGGTACTACACGTACATTCGGTCCAGGACTTCCTTCTTCGCCCAGGATTCCCTAAAATACAGACAACTAGTTGATTGTGATGTATGCGTGACTGTGAAATCAGTTGTTGGCAATATATTTAAATGCTACCGACGAACATTGCAGTAAGATTAATAAAAAACTATTAACCTTACTGCAGCATATGTTCAAACTCGTCAAGCTTTTGGTTCATAGCATGAAGTTAACAGTTAAACCGCTTTACGTTCCATCCATTATATTTTATTTTAGGAAGTGGTTACAGGTCCGACAATTTGTAGGGATATTACGGGTTAGGAATAGGTAAATTTAGGGTTAGGGTTACGGTTAGGATTTAGGTTTTTTAGGGTTATTTTGTCGCAATTGCGTTTATATGTATGTATAGTAATGTCGGACCGGTAGCATTTAGCTGATGGGGACCTGTATCCACGGCGTTTATTTTATTTGCAGAGAGTGAGATTGCAAAGGAGAGTGGAATTGTAAAGTAGAACCATTCCAAAAATTAACGCTGTGTCTGGTGGTATAGTTATAAACAAACGAGGTATATGGATCACTGTCTTATTAAGAATATTATTCAGTATTGCGCTACCTATACGGTTGGAGAAATATGAAAGACCTTCACCAACGTTATCATGGATATCACTAGCCTTCTTCGCAGGCATCTCCGCGCTCCACTGAACCGAGTTGTTCCGGCGGATGCAAATATATAGACAAACCTGTTCCCCTATAATTCCTTGAATACCTGGTGGTCCAAGGTATCCTGCATCACCCTATTGAAGGCAAACAAAACACACTTACATGCATGCAAATCGGAATTGGTAAATCAAACTGACAATTACATATTAGGCAATAACCTAGATTTTATACGTATTTTCATTGGTTGTTGCTCATGATCTATTAGATCATGAATAAGGTCAACAAAACTTCCAGTCAACTCTGGTTAATGCTCGTGAAAAGATAAGCCGATAGCGTTATTTGTTTTGTATAGATTATCACGCCAGACGACCGTTTTCGTATTTGCCATGCCACCTATGAAAACGGTCATCTGACGTGATTTTCGTATTTACCATTGTTTGTTTTAATTTTGTTATTGTGTAAAACAAATCGGTTACATTTTGCAATATGTCTGTTCAGTAATAGATATACAAAAGGATGTCACTGAGTGGTGATCAGACAACATCACTCTACCATAAGTTATACTTTCTCTTTGACGCCATTAAGCATTATGCGCGTCCTACGCATCTAACCAACGGCATGGCAATGCATTCGTTTTATCCAATGCTTATTCTATACTAACTACCTGTGTGCAACTTGCCCTCTGAACAACTTTAATGTTGTAGGAATTTCAACTGAATGTTGCAGAAATTTGGTGCGCGACAAGCTCATGAAAGGTGCAACTTCCCGCTGCAATTTGGAATGCAACAATGTTACAAATAAATTACTATATATATATATATATATATATTGTTGTTAATCATGAGCGGACGTGCGCAATTTGGTTGGCTACAAGAGCGAATGTTTTTTTGCGATATTTGATCACGGTCACGGTTGATTATGCTGATTTTAAATATTAACACAGAATTTGATCAATTAAGCTGAAAATACTTCATGTTTAAAATACTTCATGCTGAAAATACTTTGTGCTGAAAATACTTCATGTTGAAAATACTTTATGCTGAAAATACTTCATGTTGAAAATACTTTATGCTGAAAATACTTCATGCTGAAAATATTTTATGATGAAAATACTTCATGATGAAAATACTTTATGACGAAAATACTTCATGCTGAAAATACTTTATGCTGTAAATAAAGTACTGTACTTTATGCTGAATATACTTTATGCTGAAAATATTTTATGCTGAAAATCCTTTATGATGAAAATACTTCATACTAAAAATACTTCATGCTGAACATACTTCATGACGAAAATACTTCATGCTGAAAATACTTTATGCTGAATATACTTTATGCTGAAAATACTTCGTGATGAAAATCCTTTATGTTGAAAATACATCGTGATGAAAATATTTCATGATGAAAATACTTCATGATGAAAATACTTTAGGATGAAAATACTTCGTGATGAAAATACTTGATGATGAAAATACTTCGTAATGACGTCGCAAGGTCGACATGCTGTACTAGAGAAATATTAAAGTCTTGATATCTTGTGAAGTGTTTTCACGAGAGCTACGAAACTTAGTAGCATTACTGCCACAATAACCTATGTGACAAACTACTTGGTAATATACTAGGCCCAGGCCCCGGAATGGAGTAAATAAAAATTTGCTCTAGTTTTAGTACGAGGCTTTGTTTAGACAAACACTATCATTTCTCATAGGAAAGATGTCATGCCAAATACATAACCAGAACAAAGCCAACAGCAGGAATCCAGAAAACAAAAAAATTACATTTTATTAAATAAGGATAAAAGAGTCTGGAACCTGTTGTCTACTTATTAAGTATTTGGAATTTTAGCGTGATGACGTCACAAGGTGGACCCGCTATACCTGAGAAATATTAAAGTGTTGATATTTCATAAAGTATGACTTGGACAAAGACGAAACATGGCAGCAATGTTGACTGCAAGTGCTTGACTCCGCTGATTTTTGTATAGTTACCATGAAAATATATTATGAATGTTAAAGAAAAAAATTTAAACAGTCTGTTATTCTTCGTTATTCAAAACCTACTTTCGAAGGAAACGGAATATGGAATATCGATTTTTTTCATTTCATAGGTACTTTAATGCTGAAAATACTTTATGCTGAATATACTTCATGATGAGAATACTTCATGATGAAAATACTTCATGATGAAAATACTTTGGGACTCGACTGAATGTATCACCTTTAACACAAACTACAAACAGCGACTTACATTAGAAAGTTGGTATACCAACTTGGAATATAAACCACTTAACAGATCACAACAATTACCAACACCATACAAAATACTTCTTCGCACACACCAACGAACAATAGACCTACCGACAAACAACACACCCACGCTTAACGCATGACGCAACACCCACTCACACTAATTATGACACAAACAAACTATCACGTAATGAACCAGACGTATATATAGGCGAACCAGACGTATATATAGGCAAACCTGACAAACACGTTTTACTCGACTCTGAAGATGACCGCGGCTGAGGCCGTCGAAACGTCAGTCACCAACAATAGTCTTTCTCAAGACTACAACAACCTGGACGATCAACTTCACACATCTAATGATACTCCTAGGTTCCAACCATTTACTTTATGATGTCATAAGTGATATAAATAAATAAAACTTAGGTTTTTTAAATCGGAAAAGATATAAAGTTCTGACCGTTAAAAGTGATCTCATGAGGTCTGCGAGCATGCGTGGTGAATTTGACAATAGCTTTATAAATAATTGTTGAGAGGCACCAACAAGATACAATCCAACATCAAGTGCACCTATTTTTGGGCTTATGTTTACTTTTCGTCATTCTCACCTGAGGTCCATTCAGACCAGGCGGGCCCAATGATCCGTCTTCACCTGTTGAACCCTGTTGAAAAAACGAATCACAATCAAACCAGACATTACATATAAAAATATATTTATTTGGCCTTTTCTGGTTATATCATTCTTAACAGTTGACGGTAGCTTGCTGCGCATATGTTTTAACAATCAGAGTTTAATACGGGAAAAACTACAGCGTATCAGGAGTTTATGGGGTACAGTTAACTGTCAGGATATAACTAATTGACTGCCAGCACATGGACTTTACTTACTCGATACATTGTTGTTCTTTAGCCTCCCACCATAACCACACTTTTCTCAACAGCAGAACTTTGCCTCCCACTTATAAGTACAAAAAAATCAAGACAATACAATACAATATTGGTACTCACCAGCAACCCGGGTGCACCAGCGCCGCCTTCTTCTCCCATTCTCCCTTTCTCGCCCTAAAAATTATACGTCAGAATATTACCTTACACGAAAATAGTATTTAACCGGTAGTGTGCTATCCGTATAATCATTATTTCGTTGGTTATGGGAAAGAATTTTGCGAATATAACTCAAACAACCTTTGAAAACGCATTACTCAATTACTATCGTTCTGCAGAGCGCCATTAAGGCATGACTACGGACTTACTCTCACATTTTTGTTTATGCAAATTAATTCCTACCATTCAACTTAAAATAATAAACGTAATTAATGTTTGAATGAATTGGGGTGTTCGTTTATCCATGTACTCAAGAAGGTTTTAGGTTTTCATCCAATATGGCCGCTAATGGTCACGTGACCTTGTTGTCATGGAGACAAAATTGTGAATTAGTTTCTACTGTATGATGAATATGTTTGGTAAGTTTGACTTAGTTTGGACATCATTTCTGGAAAACAGAAATTTCCGTCTTCAAGTCAAGAGCAATGCCTTAACTTCAGTGAGTGCTCTAGAAAACATTTTAGATGACCCTCGCTGGTGGTATATAACTTAACAAAACTGCTTTCGTGTTGTTTCTAGTTTGTATCTGTATTTGTATACTGTAATCATTTGTATCTATATGTATAATTAGTATCAACCAACTAGTGGTCTATTACAAATTCGGCATTCTGATTGGCTGAGATACAGTACTAGTGGTCTATTGGTGATAGACCACTAGTAGAGGTATCCAATCACAAACCTTCTTATAACTGGAATATCCCTTTTCTGACCAATCAGAAGGCACAACATATTCACGCTGCAAGCAAAACCTGAAATCTAGTCCAAAAATGGAGTCCGCTAAAATTTATATACGAGTGAAGAAATCATGAAAACATTGGCCCGAAAATAATGGAAAATTGATCAGTTTGACATTTTACAATAAGAAAATGAATTCGCTTATGCCTATGGAGTATATCTACATCAAATTTGAAGCAAAGTAATGATAATCTCATTGTGAGCGATTGTCCATCATGTGCCATCGAGGTACTCTACATTTTGAATGGGGAGACTTCTAAGTTAAATAATTTACGTTAAAGAAAGGTTGTTTATGGTTGATACTAAAACAATTAGACAACTCGCCCTCGTTGTCTATTTAACAATTAGACAACGAGTCCGAGTTGTCTATGAGCGAATAGTCAACGAAGGCGAAGCCTGAGTTGACTATTCGCTCATAGACAACGAGGACGAGTTGTCTAATTGTTTTAGTAGAAACAAATTAGTGGACTATAACAAATCATGCATTCTCCAAAAAATTATCTAAAAACTCATGTGAAACCTCCTCAAAACGAGAGTTTTCTGCCATTGTTTTGAGCGCGTTTCCCAAACGTTGTCTATCACGAATATAGGCAACGGTTGAGTAGCACATCAGAATGCAGCATTTGTAATAGACCATGGTCAGTTTCTACTAAAAGCAGATAGTCAACTCAGGCTTCGCCCTCATCTTCTCATAGACAACTCGTCCTCGTTGTCTAATTGTTAAATAGCCGACAAGATCTCGATTTGTTAAATTTTGCGTTGTTTGTCTGTCGGCATTAGGTCATCCATATATGAGCTCGAAAGTGCGCATGTTCCAATACATCGTGTCTTTGCTTTCTCGTGGAGGTATTCATCAAGGCCATAAAGGTTTCAGTGGCCAGTCTCGAGGAAAGCAGTGTTCTTTCGTGCGTTTATCAGCAATGTTAACAGCATAAACTACTCCAGTTATCGAGTGGAACTCGACAACCATCGACAATGTTTCAGTACAAGGAGACAACGTGTACTTGAATGCTTTTAACAATGATCTCATTTCTCGTGAGGGATTTCTGTCGCTGAACAACTTACCAACAAATAAAACGTGTTGTGCTGCGTAGGCAGTGTAGAAAAACAAATCAAATACCTAAAAAGGTTGGTGTATTGCCGAAATAGCGTGTAAGTGGTCTAACGTTTCGAGCGAAGGTCCTTCCGTTAGAGAGTGAAACGTGTTTGTTGCCAGATAGTGAAACGTGTTTGTTGACAACCGCAGTTTGTTGGCATTGCATGGTTAGAAGACAAGTCAAACAACACCCATTGTGGCGGAGCCTTTGTGTTTTCTCAGAAAACTCCTCGGGGCAGCATTTGCCTAGCCTGCGTACAGACGCTCGCGGGAGCAATTAGGCGGCGCTAAGTAGCGTCTGTGCATCAGAGCCAAATTGTGTGTTCTGTGATTTATGCCGGCTACGTTTGCCTTGCGATAGTAACTCCTAGTTCTCTAGTCTAGATGTGGCAAAGCTTATACAATAATGCAAAGCGTACATGGGTCTACTGATGTTGCTCGAGTAATATATGCAATATGAGCGGCCGATCTGTATGGGATTTACAAGTTGAGCCGAAGGCGAGCCGTTGTAAATCCCATACAGATCGACCGCGAATATTGTATCGTATTTAAAGTACGAATGCATCTAAACTAGAACTACGTTCCGCAATGACCCCTCGCCCGCCTTTTCTACCCCCTACGCGTAATATGATATCCCGAGTGCTTTGCTTTAATTAATAGTGAGTGTACATATTTGATGATGATTTTATGGAAGAGAATCGAAACACAACTTTTCATCACAGTAGCCCTTCAACAAATAATCTTGTCTCATTCTCGTGCTAAATACTTTGTTAGCGGTTGCCTTACACTCTTGCCTGAGGCGCCTGCTTCACCTGCTTCCCCGAAAATTCCTTGCGATCCCTAAAACGAAGGAGAACAGCGTATTGCAGTCAGAAGTATAAAGTGTCACATTCAAAATTTGGCAACCCTGTAACAATATCAAAAACATTTTGACAATAAAATTGGCTGAAAAAAATCAAAGATAATTATGACAATTTCGTTAAAAATAGAAGGAATTTTCAGCTTGAAATTTTATACATCCATCATCGTGGAGATTCGATGACGTAACGGGATTGCCTTGTTTGATATGTAAATAAATATTACGTCACACTAGAAAAATCCTGTACATCTAAGATTTATGCGTTCTTATGCCCTTGGCTGTATCAGCGGTCCTTTAAATTCGGACCTTAAAGTTATGGAAGACTTAGGACTACTCCCATTAAGTGCTTTATAAAATATCTTAAATACAATACGATAGTAGATAGGAAGCCAATGAATTTCAACCAACACAGGGGTGATATGATCAAACTTGCTAGTACGAGTTACAACCCGTCATAGACCTCTTTCATAATGGCGCCCAAATTAAATATTCTTTTATATTCATTTAAATTAGCCTTTCTGACCTCGTTCGTGTGTCTGTAATTCCAAAGAATCGTCGCTTTGTAACGAGGCCAGAAAGGCTAATTTGCATGCATATAAAAGAATATTTAAACTGGCCGCCATTATGAAAGAGGTCTATAATACCAATGATACACAGGCGCCTTGAGTAAGTTATTTTACAGTGTGTCGTCAAGTTATTTTAGAGTGTGTCGTCTAAAATTATGATCAGTTACCAATCAAACAAGTCTAAATATCTTATTATCTAAATATCAGAGATTTTACCAATGAAATATTGACGTTTCGAGCGGAGCCCTTCATCACAGTAAAACGTGATGAAATAAAATGGTGACGTAAGTTGAAATTAGACAACCAGCTACTTTTAACTTACGTCACCATTTGGGAATATATAAACCCTATTTCATTGATTTCATTACGTTTTACTATGATGACAGGCTCCGCTCGAAATGTCGTTGCTAAAAAACCACTGGCTACAGCCCTCTACTTGTTGCACTCTAAGATATGGAAGTGTTGTAAATGGAAAGTCTTTATAATTTCAATTAGTACACGTGAACACGCCGTGGATCGTTTTTCTATAAATCGATACCATTGTAAACAACGACGGTCGTCAAATGACTGATGCTATCTTAGATTAAGACGAGACGATAATATTCGTATCTCGAAGCGGCCATGCGATATTGCGTTATGAAATAGCCATGTTACTATCCATATCTAAATTATTATAGGTTAAATTATTCTAAAGTGCCCATGTTTTACGCCATATTGAAATTTTTAACTCGTTTAAAGCCATGCATTTTACCTTGATTCCATCTTCTCCTCGAACTCCAACACCTCCTGCTGGTCCTCTACTACCCTTAATACAGGAATCGTAAATGTATATTATTAGCACAATGAAATGCAGCAATAAAGGGATATACCAAAATGTTTCCGTGTATTTCCGTGTATGCATGAAAACGTGATCCAAACACGCGCGGGACGTTGCGAGACTTTAAAAAAGCGTAAAAAACACGAGCCAATAGGCGAGTGTTTTTTAGCTTTTCGAAAGTCGAGCAACATCCCAAGTGTTTGCATCACGTTATCTAAACACGGAAACTCGTTAGGTATTTCTTTTATAAAATAACCACAGAGAAATATCACAAGTTATTAATATAATTATAGATCAACATTGCAATCTCCCAAAAACCGTCAATGCAGATTAATCAACCAGGCCAAAAGTAACCTAGGAAAAGTTAGTAAAGTCATCTTAGACCGAATAAATTCCACCATCCGAACCAGCAGCGGTGTAAACCAATGAAGGAATTCTTCAGCAGTTATAGAATGGTTCAAGAATTTAAGCAAAAAAATTTATCACACCTTCTTATCTTTCGACATCGTCAACTTTTATCCGTCCATCACAGAAGACCTGTTAAGCAAAGCGATTCTGGGCCAGTAAATATACCGCCATTTCTGACCAAGAAATTTCCATCATTAAGCATGTAAGAAAATCCCTGCTATTCAACGGAGAAAAAGCTTGGGTGAAAAGTAATAAAGCATCCATGTTCGACGAAACCATGGGGAGCTACAGTACGACGGGCAGAGATCTGCGAGTTGCTTAGCCAAAAGATTCGGAAAGGAAAACGTAGGACTGTACACAGACGATGGCCTAGCCTTATTAAAGAATGCGACTGGCAGACTTGCTGACCGAGCAAGAAAAGACGTTATGAAAATCTTTAAAGAATTCGGACTAAAAATCACTGCTCAAACCAACCAAAAAAAACCAATTTCCTCGACATCACCCTCAACCTAACGATGGAAAATTCCACCCCTACCGAAAACCAAACAACGAACCACTTCCACAGCAATTCTAACCACCCACCATCGATTATAAAAAAAATCCATCAATGATCAACAAGCGAATCTCTCAACTTTCCTCCGACCAATCATCTTTTCAATCAGCTGCGCCAATCTACGAGGAGGCACTTGGACGAAGTAAACAAACCTCCAATACCTCGCCAACGATCATCAAACGCAATAATCAAACCAAAGAAAACAACAAAGAAACATAACCTGGTGCAACTCCCCATTGTCAATTGAGTAGAAACGTGAAGACAACGTAGGCCGCACTTTTCTTAACCATCTGGACAAACATTTTCCAGTTTCGAGCAACTTTGCACCGAATATTCAACCGAAACACCGTAAAGGTCAACTATAGCTGCATGCAGAACAAGGGATCAGTAATATCAAAGCACAACGCGCGCATCATTTCTAAACAAAATAAACAGCCAATTCCGACCAGAGATTCTAATTGCAACTGTAGGACAAAAACGAATGCCCGCTTCCAGGAAACTGTTTAACAACGAAAGTAATCTATAAAACCGTAGTAACAACCACCGACAACCCACAATCTAAAGAATACATCGGAATGACCGCAAATGAATTTAAGCAGCGATACAGCAATCATAAAAATCATTCCGGGACGATAAATACGAAAACGAAACTGAACTTTCAAATACGTCTGGAGCCTAAAAAAGAACGAACGCAATTTTGATTTTCAATGGTCGATATTGGGTCATACTGCAGCATACCAAAGCGGCAATACAATGAACCTTTGTCTCGAAGAAAAGCTTCACTTAGTAAAGGCCGACAAAGAAATTATTTTGAACACAAGAGCCTAGATAGTGTCGAAATACTTATAGTTGCCTGATGATCGTGTAAAGCGTGAAACTCCGAGTAGCGACAATAAAGTTTTAAGTTTATTGTATATATAAGTTTATATAATTTTAGGCTCAGCTATTTCTACTGTAAATCTAATATATATTTTATCCTTACGTATTCGATATATCGATACCTAGTTGGGTCTTTATATAGACGGCCACAAGTTTATGTAAAGGATAAAAGCATCGACCCAATCCATATTTGAGAAAACCGTGGATTGGTTTTTAGACTGCTTAAAACCCAGCTCCCATAAATTAGTTTCGAAATGAATTGATGCGTTTGCACATCTAGTGCTTAGCAATGCGTAACAAGTAATGGACATTGACTGAGTAGAAGTATTCACGTGAAGTTGTTGAGTGCGAGTTTGTAAACAAATCGCGGAATCCAGTGAAGGCGGTGAAGTATTATTTATAACTCAGCCGAGATGTTTAGTAGTAGAGATGTGGGAAGTGATATTGCAGATGGTATATTTGAGTGGATTGTAAGTAAAAGACATACATTGGAATTGAATTAAAAAGGATTTTATGTGTTAATGTTATTGATGATGCATGAATTAAATATACATTGCGTTATATTGAAAAATAATGGACAGCGTCCATTATTAGAGAAATAATGGACGGTTGTGCAAAATAATGGATAGCTTCTAGTGCATTACGAAAAATAATGGACACCTACGACAATAGGGTCACAACACAGCTGGGTTTTAATAGTCTGTACCTGTTTGATGTCATGCATGCTCGGGAAATTTTTTTAACATTATAAATTCTTCCCTATGCTACGCAGGAAAATTGAATGGTTATTTTTGTATGTTGAAGATAAAAAAGCTGTTCAAAAGCATTTCTCTACTTTCATTCTTACTTCCCCATTTTTGCGAATTTTTTGGAACATGGATGTACACTCAATAATCATGGATATATATATCATGGATATATACTCACTATATAATGCTATTATCGTTACCTCTAGTCCGGTTTTCCCTAAATCCCCAGCCTGACCCGTTGACCCAGTGTTTCCTAATTTACCAGGATACCCACTAGGCCCCTTTTGGCCTACGTCGCCTTGTTCACCCTGTAAGAGAAGGAAAAGATAACTTGGAAATGTCGGTTTAATTACTAGAAGTTGATTCAGGAAAGTTATTTTGTACATAAGTACCAAGTGAAAGAAGCATTTTATATGCAGTCGATGCTTTATTAATTATTATTTCATGATTGAGTTGGTTTTCTTTGATGTACCGCGGGCTGTATATAGCATACAATCTTATGAATACTAATTTGATAAGAAAATAAGAAAAAACTAGGAAAATCTTTATCCAAGGTGGAAAAATAGACAAAACTTTGTTGCAAAACCTCCTCAATCTCAATCACGAAATAATTCATGAGTTAATTACCTCGAACATTGGGATGTATGCGATATACTGTACAGCCCTCGGGGTTGTATATAGCATACAGTACATCCTCGTTCTCGGTAATTAACTCTAACTTATTTTGTAGGTACCTATATATGAAAAACATACGATGCTGTATTAGGCAGGGTGAAACGTAAAAACAAAATACGAAAGGTCTAAGATGATGTATTATGGCAACAATATATATGTTACTAGGTCGAGGGTCGTTTACCTGTATGAGACCGAGGGCAAATATTTTTCTATACGGACCGACCAAAGCGGTAAATAACAATTGATGAAATTCATATGATGAAATAACACAAGATAAAATAACATAAGGTGAAATTCTTAAGTTACTTTAGTACGGTAAAACTGCATTTATTTGGAATAAAAAAATTAATGAATTTTATGTTCAAGCGGCAAGAACATAAAATGGTGTCAACATCAATGACGTTGTGTGTCAACTGAAATGGTGTTTAAACTGTTTAAACAACAAACGCTTTACCTAAAACGTTCAATAAATACAAATAGAACAAGTCCACGATGGCTTGCTAAATAAGTGATTTAACAAATTAAGAAAAGTCAAGAAAAGTAATGTGACTTGTCGATACGCCACTTAGTTTATCATGGATTCCACGAGTGTTTTAGTTGCTGGTAAAATACCCTTCTCCAAATGATATAACAGTAAACTGACAAACAAGTATCGAAAGAATGAAGTTTTAGCTTTCGAGTAAAAGCCCTTCATCAGAGTAAAGTGCATTTCACTCGATACGTAAGTCTTTTATAGTATTTAGCGTTTAACATTTTCAAGTACAGTGGAGGCTTAACAGACACACGGCCATTACTTGTGTTTGTCCAGACGAAAAGTTTAAACATTTCATTTTTAATCAGCCTTCTTAATACGGACACCGGTTAATACGGACACCGGTTAATACGGAAAATGGGCGCATTTTCTTGCCCGAGTACGATATTCCCATAGCAAAATAACCTGGTTTATACACGCACACTATTTGATACGTTATGAAATTTTTACGTTACAGACATGAAAAAGTCTCTTCAGAAAGGAAAATTCATGCTGTTGTGAAATTACACGAAAAGTCAAAGACATTAAAATTGTTACTGTTGGTAACACACTTTAGTATTTTATTCCAGATCGCATATTAGTGACGTCATTTCTATGAACCATGTTATTACGGACACCGGTTAGTAAGGGCAGTTTTTCTTGACTCTTCAGTGTACGTATAAATCGGGTTCCACTGTAGTAACCCATCAAATTCTCTCCGACACGTGGAAAGATAGTGTTACCTGAGCACCTTCGGGTCCTGATGAACCCCGATTTCCAGGAGATCCGCGAACACCCTGTGCAGAGAAAAATAAAAAATTGAAAACAATAACTAGTATATAGTGTGTAAACTCGTAATCTTACGTTTATCCAATAATCTTACGTTTTGTCCAGCTGCACCTTCAGAACCTGACAATCCTTTTGAACCTTCAGAACCCTGGATAAAATGAAGAAAATGAAATGAACTAGAAAACATTTTTTTACAAAACTCATCAAGAAATATAACATTTTGTACTGTTTCCAGGGCGTTGAAGCGGTTGGCAGCGAGGTTGGTAGAATACCGTGGGGAAACGCTCGAGATCGTCTCGCAAAATTTTACGATATATTTGGAAAATTTTACAGGAAATCAAGTAACAATACGTTAAATTCCTCGGACTATTCAAATATTTAACACGAAGTAAAACTGTTTTGTTTAGAACATTTGCAAATCAATGGAGACCAACATACTTAATTGCATTACAAAAAATGAAAAAATACAGGTATAAAAGTATATTCAGCTTAGAATCTTCTTATTGTATCATACATGTACATATGATTTCTAGTTAACACTGAACTGATACGAATGGTTTCTTTTTGTTTTGGCTTTCTTCTGTCTTCTCATGAACAAGAAGAAAAATATATTACCTGCTTTCCCACAACGCCATCGCGTCCATCTTGTCCGGATTCTCCTTTACCACCCTATAACAAATGCACAATAATAAAAACAACATTAAATTAAGTTAGAGGAAGTAGAACGCCTCATCCGAATGGTGACGTTATCGAGAGTGTTTGGTCTATGTTGTGTCGACAACTTTTTAGCCCTGACTGAAATCGCGAATTGCCTTTCGGCATCCCTGTATATATAGGCTATTCGCGGTCTATGAACTGGTAAGTAATCGTGGTTTGATTTCAAGTCAAATATTCTATAGTTGAATAGTTATACATGTAGTTAATGGCCTCGTATTTTGATTTATAGATGGCAAATAAGAAAGCTCTTAACTCAAGAAAGCAAATACGAATTCTCAGGTTCGGCTCTTATATATACTTATTAATTGTTTCATATTTGTTGACATTCAACTCTTTAATACTCTTAATTCTAATTAACTTATATCTTGATTATTCCTGGTTGTACTGTAATTCTGTAATAATACATCATATTTCTTTATCAACAATATTTCTTGGTCAGGACATACAAAATATCTATGTATAGAAAGACATCATTGAGAATTGGCAATGCCTCCTTACGTTGCAATTAAGCTGCTCAAACCGTTTATAAAACCATCATTGAACCTCTGTTTGACTACTGCGAAGTGGTCTGGGACACATGTGGCGACGTATCTGCATTAAAACTCCAAAGACTACAAAACAGTGCGGGAAGAATTATTCTCTCCACTGATATTCACACTCCATCTGTAACAGTACATGCGAAACTGAAATGGTCTCAGCCTTAATGTACAATTGCCTAAGTAATCAACTGGAAGGAATAGACGCAAGCTACATTCGACATGTCGATATTCATGGTTATAACACAAGACAGAAAGATAATATCATTCTCCCAAAACCAAGAACAAATTACTTAAAATGTACATTTAAGTACACAAGTATATAAAGCTATGGAACTCAATCCCTCCGCACATTCAGAAATAAGACTCAGTAATAACCTTTAAGAAACATCTATATGACGTTGATTGTTGAATTGAACTAATGATTGAACTCGATTTTTAGTATATAGTTTTATTATAATCATTATTCTGATATTGTAATTAGCCTATTTATAATTTATATAATTTGTATTTTATTATGTATGTATTGATATCAGGGGCACCATGGAGAACAGCTTCGGCTGAGGTGTGTTCCCTGTATAAATAAAGCTTTTATCTTATCTTATCCTATCTTATTGTGAAATAACTTTTGTGATGAAATAATTTTTTATTTATTTATTTAGGGTCTATTATAATTATTCTGAACTTATATTACATCATTTAATTCTTACCTATGGTAAAATAGATAGCTTGCGTGTTATGTCACGGCGTCCATGGATTGGTGGAGCCATAACGAAAGAACACCAAGCTTCTCTAATTTATAGCACGAACATGGCTGCCAAAACTTTGTCTTTTGAATCTTATTGATTGGTTGTAAACCATCAATATGTGTAAGAAATAAATAATCGGAAAAGCAACACTCCTTTTTATCTAAACACAATATCTCCAAGTTCAAAGGGATATGTTTGTTTCCATAACATTGCCATTATAGATGGCCACAACATCTAGATTGGTCAACTTTATTTATCGCCTATATATACTTTACATGGCCATATAAGTGTAGCTCAGATATACAATTACAATTATAATACAAATACAATTCCCTGATACAACAGGTGAAATATCTGTCACCAAATTGGTTTTCAAACTTAATTGGGTTAAATTTAAACCATTTTAAAATGCCATTGTACCATAGCAACCACTGAAACACTCAATTTGTTAACATAATTTGATACCCTGATATTTTCTATGCATAATCTTTGCTATTCCTAAATATTCACGCACACTTTTAGAGGTTAAAATTTCATTTTTTCACTTTTTAAGAATCAGTAGGCAACTACCTAACGATAAGGGTCCATCAACTCATCGGGTAATTTTTTCTGATCACCCGGAAACTAACCTGTTCACCAGACGGTCCTGGTTTACCAATCGCTCCTTGTAATCCTGTGTCTCCCTATAAGTGTAATGTAACTGTAAGGGTTAGCAAATGGTTAATGTGCCTCCCTAAAAGTGTAATGCAGGGGTTAGCACCATCATTACCACCTCCACCATTACCAACACCACCTCCACCATTACCAACACCACCACCAACATTACCACCACCAGTCTCTTTTCGGATAACAAAAAACTCACATATATATCTTTCAATAGTTTGAGTATATTTTCAAATGTTTTTAGAATATTTTACGGCTTATAAAACGCTTTTAAAACTGAAATTATGTCGAAATTTTCGAAACTGAAATTATGTCGAAATTTTTTTAAACTGAAATTATGTCGGTCCGTATGAGCTCACACGGACAACCACCATTACCACCATCATTATCACCACATTCATTCCAGAAAACATTAGACAAATAGATAGATATACAGTAAACTTAAAAACTTTATTGTCGTGTAAAGCGTGAAACTCCGAGTAGCGACAATAAAGTTTTAAAGTTTCCTGTAAAAAACTGTGTACATATACATGTGCAAAATGATTACCCTTTCTCCCGGAACACCTGGCACACCAAAACTTCCCAAACCTCCAGGTGCACCCTAAAAATATGAAACAGCAATTATAGGATAGAAAATTGGTATAAGGAATTATTAAGAAAACATTTGTAAATTAACGTTATACCGGTTAGCACGGTACTTGTATGTGATGATGCAAAGCTTTTGTAATTAGATGTGTGAAGTTGATCGTCCAGGTTGTTGTAGTCTTGAGAAATACTATTGTTGGTGACTGACGTTTCGATGGCCTCAGCGGCGGTCATCTTCAGAGACAATGCCCTTACAAATGTTATTAGCATCGAAGGGAAAATATGACGCCAAAGTTTGGCTTCCAGTGATAACAGACAAGAGATTTCGTCATGCGTAATGCTCATAAGAAAACAGCCACAATTACTTACAATATATCCAGAATCCCCAGAAGGACCCGATAGTCCCTCTTCGCCAGCCAGACCCTATGGGGAAAGATAGCTCAAACATTAATAAAACCGGTAATTTTTACGGTAAATTGAGGACTAAATGCAGACGGTGACTTTCTTAAGTTACGTAGATCGTCAGGTAACTGAGTAAAGTTCCGCTTCTGTGCATATTTTTATCAAGTTGAATGCGTGGGATATCTCATGGTCATGATATGTCACCTTGTTCATCAGGCGGCTGAGATTTTTGGCGTAAAATTTATTTCCGTGACGACACTTGGAAACCATTTAAGTTATTTTATTGAATAAGTTCTGTTTCTCGCTTTATTTGGAACTTTACCTCTAGGCAAAGATTGCACCGTGTTTCTCCGCTTGTATATGGGTCTTAAGATGGGCCAGTTGCTTGTGAATGGTTTTTTACTTCTATTTAACTGCCAATGATATTTAGAGAGTTAAATTTCACGAGAAATATTGAAATGAAACTATCTAAATACGTTTGGCAGTTGAAAAGAAGCAAAAAACATTCGCAATCAACTGATCCATCTAAATGTTGCGCCAAAAATCTCATCCGCCTGAAGAACAAGGTGTCATGTCATGAACAGCGATCCCACATATTCAACGCGATAAATAGATGAACAGAAACGGAACTTATGCACCGATCAATTCGAAGGTGTAACTTCCCCCCCTCCCACCCCGGGCACATACCCGGGCATTTGACTTTTTGGACGTTTTGATAATCAAATTCCCCACCCCATTGGCAAAAACGTTGTTACAATGCCCTACCTTCCAAGTCCAACTAGCGGTCAAATGCCCCACTGACAGTTATATCAAGCTTGATTTTGATAGAACTTGGGGTTTTTTGATAGGCTGATCAGTCTCTCGCAAGGGAGTACAATGGACAAATACAGTGTTGTTTTTCTTAGTGTTGTTTTCCTTTTTTTTTAATTTGACAAATTTTATATCGATGTTTGCATATTAATGAAACTGTGCAACTTGCTGAAACCATAGTTTCATAGAAAATTGTTTGATGTAGTTCATTAGGATAAATTAATATTCAAATTTTATTTACGCAACATTTCTTTATGATTGTCATCATGGCTACAAATCTCTTTTGCTCAGCGTCACAGAGTCAATGAAAAGGTGCAAATTTATATAAGCAAAAATTGATCTATATGTGGAAACAAGTCCATATGCCAGCACGACAAATTAGACAATCTATCATAAGAAATGTGTATTTTGCAGCTAAATTGTCTTTTAGAAAAATGGCTTAGGTTTCAAAACTATTTAAGACAAAAATATTTATATGAACTAAAGAAAAAACAAAAAAACAGTTATCTACATATAAACTACATAGTATTACTCCGTTACTTGGAATTGTAGCGTCTTGAAAATTACGTTTCAGTTCTATAAAGAAAAGCCTAGTAAAAGTAAATACCTAAGATTGAACTTAGAACCGCGAGGGTCAATATATATGCACAGTACCCATACGCATAGGGAAATAGTTACATTGCGTTGGATATTATTTTTCTTGTTGTTTTGATCAACAATTACAAATCCGATTTTTTTGTCATCATTCCTAAAAATGTTTTTTGAAATGTTTGAGAAACAATGACCAGAAAATTACTTGATACGATGACTATTATTAACATGATGTGTTGTGATTTATCACCTGAGCACCCTCGCTTCCAGGATCTCCAGAATTACCCGAGTCTCCAACTTGTCCCTGAAGAAGAATATATTAGAAAACTAAAGTTAAATGTCTTTTCTAGAAAAAATAAGGAAATTTAAAATATCCTTTTAAAGTAACTTGTGTGCCAACTTTTACTACTTATGATAAATAGAATCATCACTATTTTAACCATTATCATAACCAATTCATTATCGTTATCACCACCACCATTTACATTGCCACCATTAACCGTCACCTTTTTACTATCATCATCACGATCATCGTCATCCCGTCAGCATGGGGGCGGGGGGGGGGGGGGGGGGGGGGGGGGGGGGGGGGGGGGGGGGGGGGGGGGGGGGGGGGGGGGGGGGGGGGGGGGGGGGGGGGGGGGGGGGGGGGGGGGGGGGGGGGGGGGGGGGGGGGGGGGCGGGGGGGGGATGACGGAGATAAGACCCTGGGATCAACATAATGGCTCCATTGTAATTACCACCACCATCATTATCATTATTATCATAATTATTGCAATATAGTTATCGTTTGCATCATCATTATTTTACATTATCAAACAAGCAGACATAAAATAGGTTCACCTTTGCTCCATCAGATCCTGATTGTCCTGGAGAGCCTATATTACCAGATTCTCCCTAAATACAGTGACAAACATGTTACATATGGACAAAGTTCTAACATTACCATTGTTACATTACAGAAGATATTGAATTTTATGTTTCTTATTTAGACCAGAAACTATAACCAACTAACAATTTAAGAAGCAAGGTAAAACATATACCGAAGAAAAACAACTTAAAAACTCAACAAATACCACATAGTATAATTGTTAAATATTTAGACTATTACAAAGTCAGTGTCAGAGCTTTTCTTTATATAAAGTAATATTAATTTTGTTGTCTTGACTCATATTTTAAGTTTTCGAGATGTTTTCTTCGGTTTTCCATAGCATGTCACGCATTTCCCCCTTCCATCAGTTTGGCAACGATACTGTCTAGAAACGCTCTTAAATATGTAAATTGACGGTGCTATCAAATGATAAATCTATCATACATACCTGTATCCCATTTATTCCATCCCGTCCTATTCCACCAGAAACTCCAGCATTTCCCTATTAACATCAGGGTAAAATTCATAGTAAAATCATCGATCAACGAAGACAGGCATTTATCTAATGCGAGGCGTTCCAAAGACATGGCCAAATTATAGAATAGGCACTGGAAAAATATACTGTATTTAGAGTCTAGGGTCTACTAATGTAAGGGGCAGTGGTGAATTAACCGATAGACACACTGATGGCATGCCCAGGACAACACGATAAGAAACTTGTTGACAACGTTTGACTACAAGATAAGAAACGTCTGGAAAAACTTGTTAAATTTGTTTCAATTTTATAAATGTCGCTTTTGTAGCACATTTAGCAAATTGTTTTCCGGATTTAGCTAGGCAACACAAACCACGTTAGTGTGAGTGATCACTGCCACACTCGCATGTAGAAAAATACGCAAGTACTCTTACTTAAGTATTTCTCGATATATTGCAGTTCTCTTATTTCTCTTTTTAATGATATACACACTAGTTTTGCATGTAGAACCGGAGATAGTCATAGACTCAATTGATTATATTAGTTGTTTTGCCATAGAGAAAATACGCAAAATGTGAAGAAAGAATATATTTCAAGTTGTGAAGCAGACAAGAAATTTTAAATTTTCAGCAGTATCCAAGTGGATACTAGAACTACAGAATCTGGTATCCCACTTGAAATCTAGTATACCACATTTGGATACTAGTTATATTCCATTCAATTTGCAGTATCCAAACTAGATTAAGTAACCACTAAGCATCATTTTGCGCGAATAATACTGTAAATATAATCTGGGGCTGCGGAGAATATACAGTACGAATACATGTAGAAGCATACATGTACAAGCCCATGAGTAGTTGCTACAGTGATCACCTCCTAATAAGAACCTTGCACATATAAGTACCACAGCTTGGAATCTAGACTGACAGTTGTGCTCCTCTAAATTAGAACCTTGGTGAGCCTAATATTAGAAATAGGTACTTATTTCTAACAATCAGTTTTAAATGTACTATAGCAAGGTCCGAAATAAGGATAATACCAACATCTAGGTGTTTATAAGTGTACTTGTGCAGGTAAGTTTACAGATAATCATTCTCAAGAAAATGCTTATTTCCTTAGCAAAGAAAAAGATGAAAAACAGTCAAGTACGGTTTCAACAGCAACTGTTCGTTCTGAGGTTACGTTAACTTCAGTAGCGGGTCATTTGGCATCTTTGGCTAATTCTTGCCTACTTGTTGATGTGCATGTCTGACCAACGTCTGTTGATGTGCATGTGGTCGTTGTCGTTTTTTTAGCAATTTCACTGTGTGTTAGTTGTGGTCTTAGAAAAAAAACGAACTTAGTTGCGCTTGCTTTTTGTTCCCGGTTTTCATTTTCTTCTGTGGCAGTGGCTGATATTTCGCAGGTGAGAATTGATTCACATTTCCCGTTGGACAGATTTGGCATTTCCCAAACCGATAATTTTCTTCGCTATAGCCAAGATCGTTTTCGCTAGTGCAGGGCACAGAACACACATTACAAATGGTAATGGTACAAATAAAAACCGAACAGCCTGATTTTCATTATAAATCAAATAGATAGGAGCCTATTTTCCTAGGTTTCAAAAGGCCGGATGCGACGCAGGCTAATTTTCCTATCAACATTAAAAAAATTATTTTTAGACGTTGTACACAAATGTACCTACCAGCTCACCACGGTCCCCGTGTTGTCCCTTTTCTCCCCTTTCTCCGCTTTCACCCTTGAATGATTATAAAGAGAACAACACAGATGAAATTGGCAGAAATCTCGAATTTTACAGCGTATGGATACGTTGATACAACGTTAAAGGTGAATAATGCTAATGCTGGTTATCACGTATCTAAGAGTAATAACATTGCTATTTGAAATACCAATTAAGTTCATCAACCAGTTAAGCTCATCAACCAATGAGATTGGTCAAAAATAATAGCATTAAAAAGACTGAAATAAATTTTCAATCATATCGACATTTTAGAAAAAATATTTAGTTTGAAACTTCAAATATTAAGAATTATTATTATTCAGTTAATATTAATTATAACTTTCATAATAGAATAATGAAATTAGCCAAAGAACTCAGCAATGCCTTTCAAGTCAAAAATAATTTAAATTGAAAAGATATATAAATCGTTTCCCTTGTACAATGCTAAAATACTGACCTTTGCTCCTCCTTCACCAGCTTCCCCTATTGCTCCAGGTGACCCCGCATTACCCTATACGTCAAGGACATGAAAAACATCATGTTAGATAACTATACTTATAATTGTCATATCATTGAAATTCCTTTCAGTAAATAAACTCTTCCTAAAAGAATACTCAAGCGTAAAAATAGTTTGTGTCTAGAAATGTTATTAGTTTAATCATATCTCAACATGTTTTCGAGAAAAAAGTCTTTAGAGCAGATACAGAATAAACCATATCATCCTTTTATTTTATTTTTGTGGCTACAGTTCTCCTATAAATGTTCAACAGCCAAAGACAATTTTTCCAATCTTCCTGCTCAAATGTGTTATTGTGCCCACAATGTGAAGATCGTCTTAAATCTTACCGTATCTCCGCGGTCTCCAGCCTCTCCACCTTCACCAGCAGCACCCCTGGGACCCTGAAATAGAAATCGGTATCACGCTTTAACTTAAACTCTATCTATCTTTTTTACCGGCACAAACGGCAAACGAACGTTAGACCAAATTATGCATAAAAGTTATAAACTATGTCTGCAGTTATTACCAAACTTCCTAAATTCCCGACTCTTCCAACTTGTCCTTGAGGTCCAGCTGAACCCTTGAAGAGAAAGGAAAACATATCTTGTATAATATATTTATGGTTACCTCTGTTTCTATTGTTCTCAAGGGGAGATTTAGTCCCTAAATTCCCTAATCAGCATGCATATTTTACGATTAAAAGAACACAAGAAAGCTTTATCGGCAAAAAAGATTACAAACTCTCAATATTCAAGAGTTACAGAATTGGTTTCTAACACTGTTTGCGAGACAAGTTATTTATTTCATATACATGACTAATGGTAGTGTTAGTGGAAGTACCAGCAGACTTTCCCACTCATGTTCTGTTCAGTGTACTACCCACAAATTGTACCCACAAACTGCACCCAAAAATTAAAAATCTGAAATAAACAAATTAAAAATTGAAAATATGTTCAGATTGCCAAATGAATGTTTTACTTATTTTCAAGTAAAAGAACTGAGCAGTAAGCGGACAAGGGGTTGTTGCGTACATGCATTCCTAGTACATTAAAAACCCCATCTTTGATTTACGAACAAGTATAAGCTGATAACGTCTTCCGACGATGATATCTTTTGAATTACTGCATTAAAACTCAAGCTATATATGTCAAACGATTAATAGACTCTTTTATATGTACAGCATATCTTTGCAACTAAATACAAACGCCTATAAAATATCGAAAACGTGTTGGTCTTCAGATGCCATTTTAAACTTACCAACTTCGAAAATATCATTCCGAATTCCGGTGTTTTTCCGTGCGAGGGGACCATAACATATTGGTAAATTAATGACTCAATGTCCCTCCAGCCTCGGGAGGATTTGTTAAAGTTTTTTCCGACTCCATCGTAGGCCCTCTGGACTTCCACAAATCCTTCCTTGACTTTCGGGAATATTTAATCATTAATTTCCCATGAAGATGCAGAAAATTTCGCAAGGGATAACAAAATCGCTAAGCTAACCAGATCACATGCATGGCTGAAAAGAGATTAGACGTTTAAAATGAAGAATATAACTAACTAATATAACTAACGTCGGGCAATGACACTTATAAGAGGAGCATATTATGCTAATTTATCGCTCTTTCGATGTATATGAATTTCGTGGCGATATGAGCAGCAACAGTCTGGCAAGAGTGGATTTTCGGATGGCGTTGTCGTTAAGTGGCCGTCAAGTCTCCAGCCTTCTATATTTTTATGCCGGTAGAGGGCAGATTTTCATATATGGGAAAATATACCTCAGAACAAACTAAAATCTCGCCAGATATTAAAGTAAGGTAAATAGAAACTAGAAGAAAGATTGGCGTATTTTATCATAATATTACAATAAACACTATTTACAGCATCCCTATTAGTCACATATTCTCTATAACGCAAAGATAAATGTTTTGTTTTGGCCGCCTGTGACCAGAAAATATGCTCTGATCCAGAGAAACGAAAACACTCCAGAATCAATATAGCCACAAAAAAACCTTCGATCAGAAGCATTTTAAATATAACCAAACAGTATTATTCGAACAATAAACGACATTTGACACGTAAAATTCACTACAAAAATTCCTTTGAATAATTGTTAATTAAGGCCATGCCTCTGGAATTTTATAGCATCGTCCTCGTCAATCTAATTTGTCGAAAATCAAAGATTCAGAATGATTTGGTAATGTCGGATTTCTGTTAGTTTTATTTGGTCTGTATTGTTAACACAAATATTGAAAAGAGATTTTGCTCAACCGCAATGATTTGTATTACCAAACCAGAAAACCCGTCTATAAAATACGTACTTTCTTTCCAAGTGCTCCACGACGTCCTGCGAAACCCTGACTGCCGCTTCGGCCCTACAAATTAGGATAATCGGATCAAGGAGAAATTGAGTGCTATTAGGGATGTACATGTACATACGATGTATTTGTGAACAAATAACAACAATGATATCATTCAGTGGTAATGACGATGATGATAGGGAATATGTTATTCTCCCTACTCTGCTTCCACTTGGACCAGCTTCACCAACTTCTCCAACAAGACCACGTAATCCCTATTAACAATAAAAAAGGAAAACATCTTCACGGAGAGCTTATCGACCCATATATAGCGAACTTGTGGCTTAGCTCACAGCAACGAAGGGCAACGGATGCCGTAGCTCAATCAGTGAGCTCTATATATAACTGGAAGAATATGTTCTGGTCTTTGGCCGGTAGAAAAGTGAAGGCAAAACAAGGCGGGATGGGAGAGGAATTTGTACATCAGTTTCACTCCCCTATATGTATATATTTTTCTTTTTCTGGACAACAACTCTAAGAGACTGGATAGAGCACCTATCGTTCTGAAATTGAGGCCGGAAGCTCACGACCACCATATCCGAGAGAACACCTTCGGAACCACTATCTTAGTATAGATGACATAAACTATCTGTCTTTGATCTTTTAAGATACAAAATTCAATCAGTTTTCGAAGCTTTTTCCGTAGTTAACACATAAACTGTCTCTGAAAGTACATTGCGTATGTGCAGGTATCTCCAAGTGGCGACCGCGACATGATTTCGCTTATTTTTTGCAGTATTCAAACTCTGATCTTTTACGATGCTAAAGTAAATCAATTGTCGAAGGTTTTGGCGTACTTTAACACAAACTACGGCTCCGTGATAGAAACTACATAGTGGAGGTCTCTCCGAGATGGCCGCCACGAAATGTTTTCGAACAATGCGTTGCTCGATCCAGTCTCTTACGCAGATCAGTGTTTAAACATCACTCACAGGTCTACCATTCTTCCCTGAATTTCCAGAGCTCCCTTTTCGTCCAGCAGATCCCTAAAATGATAAAAAATTCCCATCTACAATTATTTCAAAGAAGACGAGTTGATCATAAAAAGTAACAAGGATCACTGTAGACATTTACGCCATCGATTAGAATGAGAAAAATTACACGATTGATGGAACTAAACCGATGCGAATGACAGAATGAAAGTAGCAAATGTAAAAAAGATGAATGGTTGCACGCTCAAAAACAGATGTTATACAAATAACATTCTAAAAAGGTGTGTTCTGATTGGATAAAAACTGTATAGAAACACAAAATATTTACCCGCATTTTTTATTTTGAACGAAAGGTTGCTAAAACGTTTTTAAAGTATTTTAATACATCATTTATGTATTTCTTTTCGCCCGATTGCTTTCTGTCGCATTGGAAACTAATTAGAGTGACTTTTGCGTAAGAAAGCAGAATTTACAAAATGTAATTTTATAAAAGAAATACAGTTATAGAAACACTGGTGAAGGTTTTCCAGAACTCGAAATCGCAGTTGAAGCAATCGCTGTACGGGCTCATATTTCCACGCAATTTCTCGCTATCCCAAATGTCCATTCGTGTTTCTATAATCTACCAGGGTAATAACTGTATGGAAACACACAAAATGTTTTCTATTTCTTAAAAATAACATGTACACAAGCACTCTGATTGGTCAATACCCGTGCAGGATCAGAGTATCCAACACAGAAATCTAACCCTTAATTATTTAATAAAGTTAACTGCTATTTCTCTGTCGTTATTTTAAAAAAATACGAAATGGTTTTCCGTGCAGCTAGATACTGGGATCCAAATGGGATATTGCTCGACTTTCGAGAGGCTAAAAAGCACTTGCCTATCGGCTCGTGTTTTGTTTTGTTTTGTTAAGTGTTTCAAAAGTCTCGCAAGATCCTTCGTGTTTGGATCACAATATCATGTACGGAAAACATTTGGTATTCCTTAATTATTCATAATTATTAATTATAATTATTCTTAATTATTCTCAATTTTGGACGACACATGGACGATCAAATGAACTCAAATCACATGAACTCAAATCCCGGACAGGAATCGAAGCTGTAACCCTCATGTGATTGCCGAACATTACTGATATTACAGTAAGAATTCGTCTCGGTAGCTCTCATCGGTAATTAGAAGATTACAGATTTAATTACTGTAACTGTACTCAGAAACATTTTCTGGGGATTTGAGCTTGACGATCATCATGTGTCTTCAGTCTGCTCCGAGCTCTTAATTTCACTACATCAGTGTTTAGTATCAACCAACTAGTGGTCTATTACAAATTCGGCATAGTGGTCTATTGATGATAGACCACTAGTAGCGTTATCCAATCACAAACTTTCTTAACTGGAATATTCCTTTCCTGACAAATAAGAAGCCGCGATCAATTTTCTAAACCGGTTTTATGTTGTACTCCTTAATACCCGCAAGAGGATGGTACATGCCTTTACGGATTCCATAATAACGAAGTCACTTTGAAAAATATTTATTTTATTTGGTACTTACCTCTTTGCCTTTTAAACCTGGTTCTCCTGGACGTCCTCCATCTCCATCTAGACCCTAATAAAAGGAATAAATAACTTATAAGAACTGACATACCATTAATGTAAAATACAGATAAAAAGCTCTGTAGAAAATTTTATGCGGACGATAAAGGGCTCTGTTATGCTGCGCGTATACTTTATATAGGTTAAGGACGAGATGTGAAATATGGAGCTGGATAGAAATTCTTACAAGAATTTTGAGAATATATAGTTAATATGGGAGGGACATTAACTAGGCTAAGATATTATCATGGGGTAGTAAGATAAACCATAAGAACATCAACAAATATATTGACTGAACAAATACGACTTGCAATTCGATAAAACGCGAGAGTAAAAGCCTGTGTACAGCCGGCACTTTGCGCAAAGCAAATTGCCAGTTGCGGAACAATTTTATAAGTTTTTTCAGAGTCAAAGTAAGACAAAGCAGGTGTTGTGTTTAATTGAGTGAAAAATTAATAAACCCGCTTACACAGCTGGCGGATGAAAACCGAACAATCATTAAACTGGTATTATTTACGCTTTAATTCTGCAGGTTATGTTTGATAGCCTTTACGTGATTGTTTTCATACTGGAATAGTACATGCAACTACTCCCGTTGACGTCCGTTTGCATTCACCTATGCCACATATGAATCTGTAAAACGCTGTTTCAAAACAATGATATCTAATTTCTCGATACCTTGCAGTTGCAAGTTCCTATATCATTGCTGTTTTAATTTTGAAATGTTTAGTTAACATGTGTTCATCTAGGTAGACAATCGACTGCATGGCCAACCAAACAATTTTGTCATCCTCGAAAAACTAAAAATTAATAAAAAGTGAACGAGCAGTGTTCTCTTTATCTTCTCGGATAACGACCTTAAATCGTAGGCCTTCGGAAACCATATTAATTGGGCTTCTAGACAGTTGGGGTATTCAGTTCACCTAAGAGTGATAAATCTAATAAACTAAACTGAACTGAACAGTTAAAGATCTCTTTATTTCTTTATTTATAAATAAAAAAAATTAATAAATATATATATAATAATAATAATAATAATAAATAAATAAATAATAAATAAATAAATAATTAATTAATTAATAAATTAATAATAAATTAATAAATATATATATAATAATAATAATAATAATATTAATATATTATTATTAATAAATTTTTATTTTTATTTTTATTTTTATTTATTTTTATTTTTATTTTTATTTATTTTTATTTTTTCTTTATTTCTTTATTTTCTTTATTTATTTCTTGTCTTGTCTAAATCCGCCTCTTTTTTAGCTCGTGCATATGCGATGTAGCCAAAGGGGGCAAGGGGGGCGTCTCCCCCCAATCCCTCCAAGACCGTTCCTGTGAAAAGTCTAAATCCGGGGAGAAATTTGAGGAGGAGGGGGGGGGGGGGGGGGGGGAGATGTCCTGAGCATCAAGTCAAATTATCAAATTACAAAAACTTATCGATGAGCAACTCGCAGGTATCTGATAATTCGCGTGGTCTTTGGCATAGATGGACATTTAAGGCAAGGCTCTCAACCCAGTGCTCAACCTCATCCGCCATCTTGCCTAGCACCGCGAAGGCACTGGGGACGAGGTTGGGCGAGGCTGTCACAACATTTAAAATGTGTTGGTCAGCGGCTAAACGTAACAAAGTATCAATGTTCTTGCGCCATGTGACTGACTCATGTGTTATGCAATTATGTAAAATGCCGAAGCTCCTGCCCCTTCAAGGCTTGAAAGCAAAAGGCTTGAAAGTTTTATGCTGATGTCCACGGACGATGATTTATTTGAAGAGCTTGATTTTAATTACCAAATGTGACGCGTGATCATTACAGCATTATCGAACATATCCATTACTATGAAGAGGGGATATTTTGTATCTTTCAATCTTTGTCTGCATGTTTGTCAAGTCCATCTTACTCTCTCTGACTCACTTTGCGTTAAAACCCACCCAAAACAAGAGAAACAAAATTCCCTTCATGGAAAAATTGATTAAAATATTCTGTACTTATTACAAAGGCCTATGATTCTATGAAATGTCTCGATTTAGAGTTGTTTATCAATGAATCTCAAGATATCTTGACTTGTATTGTGCCATGTTCTGATTTAGTAATAACAAAATTTTCCGATTTATGGGCTTCAGCTGTTACTTTTAAAAACTCGCCTCAGAATGCGGGAAATGGTGTTTCAGAGACCCTAGAAATCCAAAAGTTTACTAGAAAACTAGCGCCTTTGCCACTCCCCCCTGAAAGCCAAGACCCTGGCTACGCCACTGCTGTGCCAGGGTTAGGCTTAGTGGAACAAGAGGGCTTGTTATACATTCAAACGTCACTGTCGTTCCATATTGGTCCACATACTCCAGTTAATTCTCAACGTCCGACAGCTGTGTCATCATTTCCGTCAAATACTGTGAATTATTGGACGAAAGTGTTCAAAAAATTATTGGACGCCGATGCAAATAAAGAAAATATTTTAGTGAAGCTCTGTATGTACTTCTGAGAATCCTTTTCTTCAAGCAGATGAAGGTCACAGCATGGTGTAGGCGTAGCCAATAAAATAAATCATTAAATGAAAGTTTTTGTTCTTGACCAATAAACGACAAAATCCATATTCTGGACAGAATTGGCTGTTTCACCTTTCTTATTGGTGCAGCGAGATCAGAGAAAGCGCGCTCTACACCAGACGCTCTCCATCCCGCCCCATTCTCCTTGCGAGTACGGACGAAGTTGATGAGAACTATTTTAAGTATATATGCAGATTGATGGTGATAAAAATAAACTATTTCTAGTGCTAGCTTTACATTGCAGCAGTGGCTGAATTGCATAAGACTAGTTATTTACATGATTCTTCTATTTACATATTAATAATATAAAATGATTAACAGCTAAAGTTATGATCATTTAAAATTGTTCGATGTTCTTCCTTAGGCAACTCTGTACTATAAAAGTATTTCTGAACCGGTTAGTACGGCATATTGGCAAGTTCCTCCTCATTCTTCTCCAGACATGTTGACCAACTCGAAACTTGGTGTGATGAAGTGCAGGATCACAAATTTTACGAAGAAACATAGCAGAATAGGCAATACGTTCCATCAAACTTTATCTTAGAATAACAAGGATATTACAAACCAAGTAAACCACTCTAATTTCGCAATAAGAGCGTTCAGAAATACAAATTACACGGAGACGAAAATAACGCGTGCAGCCATTAGGCGCTACCTTATTATTCGGCCTTGGGTCACCATTCTTTGGTGAAAGAAGCGGTGAACTATGCAGAAGAATTTGGATTGGTTCTTAACTTAGCGTACCTCTCGTGCTTCAATGACGAGGGGGAAGAAATACCTGCTACAAAAAAACAGGGCGCAGTTCAAGAAATCTCAAGAAAGCTGGTGGAAGTAGTACTATAGAGTGAGATAGGACGATAAACAACTGAGCAGATTAGGCTTGGCTTAGGCAATGGGGTTCGTGTCCTTCACATATGATCGCAGCAATGTTTGAGTTAATGAGCAGCTTTTCTAAGCGATATTAGAGTAAGAATGTACAGATCGTGTAATATACCTAGAGTATCCCACTGCATGTGTTATCAGGATGTTATTTTCTGGCGCAGAACAAGTATCTAGCCAGACATAACGCGGTCCTAAAGATCCTGTTTCAACTTGCTTCTCGATGTTTGGAAATCCGAATTCTTACTCGTGTTTGAACTACATGTATATATTACTTCAAAGTAATATTTGAATACCAAGCACCGCTCCTTAAGTATAGGTTAGTTACTGAAACCGAGGGATTCGATGTTATATAACTTATTCATGAATAACTAAGTTTATAAACTATAATTTATTGGCTCAGCTCTTGAATTCAGAAACGTGCCCTCTGCGGCATTTTAGACAGTCCAATATCTATAGGTAATTTTACAGGATTGATGACCTGCACGGTACATTTTACAGAACCTTATTAAAAATGAACTAAGAAGGTTTACACGCCTACGGTGAACAACCAGAGGTACATGTAGCTTTATAACTCGCTTTTTGTAGACAGTCTGATTTCTATAGATAATTTAACAAGATTGATGACCACGGTTTTTGCTATTTCTTGGAAAATAATTTTACATACCTCTGAACCAGCGCTTCCTGGAGAACCATCAGCTCCTGCTAAACCAGCATCTCCCTATTAAACAAAACCATATTAGTGTCGCAATTTTTTTAGATCGAAATTATGATGAGGAGCAATACAATAAAGCTAACTGAATGTGACTGTTTGTTGTTTTCAATAAAGAAAAAAACCCAACGAAATTAAGAAACGAAAACACTGGCTTCTCAGTTAATTCCGTTGGGCTTTTTCTTTTCACCTCCCACCTATTAGCATTCCGTGTTTCATGATTATTTTACATATAAAAGCTTCACGTAGTTTTCATTTCTCTTTTATACGTTTCACTCTCTGACGAAGGGCCTTCACTCGATATACGTTACACTTCCTACACTCTATTTTGCAATACTGGTACACCAAACGTTTGGAGTATTATATATTTTCATTTTGAAAATTCACCAAAAACAACAAAGAAATAAGAATGCAAATCTAGGAGATACTGTATCATGCCAGTGTAGGGATGAACATTTTCCTATATATTGGCTCAATCTGCATCACCATATGGCTTTCATGCAGTCTCGATCTTGCTTAAAATTTATGCAGAAATTTACATACAGCAGCACCGTCTGTTCCACTAGCACCCTCAGCCCCTGGACGTCCTGGTTGTCCCTGAAAAAAATTAAAATCATTTGATAAGTACTGTTACAACATGAAAAAAGCCATGGAAAACGTGCGGTAAATAGTCGGATATTAGGCTTTTACCAAATTACCACGGGCCCGTGTTGGAAAAAATAAACTCCTCATTTTACGTTCTTTTTATAACAACCCAGGGAACAAAAGACGTCATTTGGGTCGTGGTTATGATTTCAATTAACAGCATTTGCTACGTTAAACAACGCTTTTAGAACAAAAATTTCAACAGTTTTTAGAGACAAAATATGTATTTCTAGGGAAGTGCGCAACAGTACCGACAATGTAAAAACATGCAAAATCAAAGAAGAAAAGTTATTAAAAATAATTGTTAGGTGTTTGATCATGTTTAGACAAAATTTCAAACATACTTCTGCTCCATCAAAGCCAGCTGCACCTTGGGATCCTCGACTACCCTGTAAAGTAAATATTATATTTGTCAATAAAATTGATTCCCTGCATAATCAATTTATACCACATAGATTTAGATGTGAAATAAAATTAAAATATTACCTGATTTCCTGCACGACCTTCTTCCCCTCTATCACCCACAATACCCTACAGAAATAATACAATTCATAGACTTTTCATAACTATATATATGCGAAGATATGTGATCTCACGAACTACGTAACTGTTTTTTACGAAAAACTGGATTTTGCGAAATATAATAGGTACGTATGTTATGTATTTCGAATGGCTAATTCCAAATCTATTTTCAAAATTGAAAACGGTTTAATATTGATCGAGATAACGTTCAAAATAATACGACGAAGCGGGCCGATTATTGCCGATTATAAATTTCTTGGTACACAACAGCTTTTTACGAAGGTTCTCGTCATATAATAGACATGTATATTATGTATTTAGACTCGATAATTCCAAATCTGTTTTCAGACAAAACGGCCTTTTGCAATTTGTTTACTAAATACACGACGTGCGAGGTCTGGGGACCAGTGACCGATAAAACAGGCGTGCGAGGGGTTATTGCGGAATACGTATTTTTAGTATATCTGTAAACTGATTTAGGAGTACTTCATTAAAGCATTAAAACATGGCGCGAGTAATCGGTAAATGAAGTTGCTAGTCAAGTTCTATAAACTCAAAAAATCTACTAACCCCATATGGAAATAACCAAGCTGCAACTTCGCAACCTCGTTCCCAGGGCATTTTGCCTCCACGGCGGAAGGTCGGCAAAAATGGCCCTGGAATCGGCTGGTCCATTCTATAATCCGATTGGCTTGTCTTAAAACTCAATTAATTCAGCTGAGTATAATTTATTCATCTAAATCTGAATGCTGTCTTCAAATTTTACAGCAAATTAGAAGTGATAGCTTTCGCTAAATTGGATATATTATTCTTCATGCCTTTTGTAAGAGATAACCATGGATTTATGGGGGGTTATAAAGCTTGTTAGCTGTTTTTATGCCGACGAATGCTGACATGAACAACTCTGAAGAGCATTGAACATTTCTCAATTATTCAGGTCAACAAAGTAGACAAAGGCAATGGAACAAAGACCACAAAATTATCATATCTAAACACTCAGAAATTCTGGGTGTCAGGTGACCAGCCGATCCCAGGGCCATTTTTGGATAGGGGTATCTAGTACGTATTCCTTATAAGGAAGCGCAAATAGAAGGCATTGACGAGAAAATAGAGTGAATTAACGAGAAAAATAGCTGACACGTTGAAACCTCGTACCAGCCTCCTAGTTAATTGGATTGTAACCGACCCCAAAACAACAAAGATCCTAACCCTTTGGCAAACGTTTTCTTGAGAAATAAACCACCCCCAAAGCTATAGAATATATCAAAAGAAAGTTAAATTATCTATTTACAACATACGAACAACTTTATCCCGGTAGCTAACTTAGTTCTCTTTAAAAGCGCGGATAATCGAACATGCCAAAATATAATTTCCCTAATACGGATACCATCTTAAACAAAAACACGGCTGTCTTCGACGAACGTTTTCTTGAGAAATAATCAACTCCCAAAGCTACAATATATATTAAAACACAGATAAATTATCTGTTTACAATATGCGTACAGCTTATCCTGCTAGCGAACGTAGTTTTCTTAAAAAGAGCGGATAATCGAACATATCGTAATATGTTAATAATCCCACATCCAGCGGGCTGGTACGAGTGCCATGTATTTGCTCGTCAATGCCTTCTATTTGCTCGTCGGTCACTTCCTTATATGGAATACGTACTAGAAGTACATATGCATTTTTGCCGACCTTCCACCGTGGAGGCAAAATGCCCTGGGAACGAGGTTGGCAACTTCGCTACTAAAAAAATCTGCTGGCGTTGATCTAAAAATGTTGCACTGTTTCTGTATATGTTATTTACCGGATGGGAGGTCTGTATAAAAAAATATTTGCCCGAAGTTTCGGAAACTGCCGTCGGCCGTCGGCCGAGCATAGTCGTTTACGAGACCGAGGGTAATTTTTTTCTATACGGACCGACCAAAACGGTAAGCAACATATTTATATTTTTATTATACAAGGTGAAAGACTTGAGAAAGAGTTCAGTAAAACTGCATTATTTGGATAAGGAAATGGTTAGTTAAAATATTTTAGTTTTTGTATGATAAATTATTTCCATCTTACAATTAAGATGATCAAATTATGTGTTAGTTTCAATTTGCCAGTTAAAAATAAAGCAAAATAACGATAAAAAATTTTAGCATTTAGGATTCCGCGACCGTGGTCAGATATCGCAAAAAACCGCCCTCGCGGGCAACCAATCAAATTCAGGAATGCCTAAGGATTCCGCCTGCTCATGATTAATAAAAATATAAACTTTCATATTTCTAGCTACCACACTGGGCATGTTTGACATCAACATTTTATTGGGGACCGCTATTAAAGTGCCAATAAAGGAAATTTGTTTTGCAGTACTGCGATGAAAATTCGGTTACGATTTTTTTCACAGAATCAAAGTACAGAACCAAATAAGTACATTCATTTAATATTAATGCCAAATAATCAATGTAAGGCTGCCAAATGTTCAGCTTATTATAACAAATTATCGCCATTTGTGAAAAGAAGCTCAAAGTTTGCACATTTAAATTTATTATTTTGCATTAATATTAAGTGAGTGAACTTATTTGGTGTGGTACTTTTATTTTCTGGAAAAATTTGCAACACAACCTTTAAACATGTAGAGAACACAGGTTTAGACATGTAACCAAAAGATCGCTTTGAAAGAGACCGCATTACCTTGCTTCCAGAAGCTCCTCGTCTTCCAGGATCTCCGCTCACTCCATCAACCGCCTATAACAAGTTAACAATGAAGGTATCAAAAACAACCTTTAATTATACATATATTAATTATGTATATATACTTATGCATATATATATATATATATATATATATATATATATATATATATATATATATATATAATATATATATATATATATATATATATATATATATATATATATTATATATATATATATATATATATATATATGTATATATATAATATATATATATATATAATATATATATATATATATATATATATATATATATATATTATATATATATATATATATATTTATATATATATATATATATATATATATATATATATATATATATATATATATATATATATATATGCATATATATTATATCTTACATCACGCCCAGAACTTCCGTCGTCACCCTTGGGTCCTTTGTTTTCCTCCTTCGCCCTAGAATAAAATACATGGAAATGATATTCATCAACATTACATTTTGCCTTGTTGAAACATAATGAACATCTAATAGTAACCAAATTTCCTACCTTACCAATACCTGACTCACCAATGACTAGCAGTAAACTAAAGATTAGTCGATCAACATAAATTACCGATTAGCCGATTCGATTAAATTCATAAATTATATAACCATTTATGTTAACTTGTACCACGATTCGTTACATTCGCAACTAAATTGAGGTCACATCTAAATATTATTATTTACCTCAATGCCATTTAGTCCAGCGAGGCCATCATCTCCATCCTTTCCAACACTTCCCTAAAATTGTTTAAACAAGTGTAAATGTTGTTTTCTAATCCCCGACAATAATTGTCTTCTTGTGGAGAAAAGAAAAGTATAGGAAAGGAAAAAGACGACAAAGAATGAGAAAGAATGAGAAAGAAAGATCGGCGAGCGAAGGAAAAGTAATAAAAAAGAAGATAAACAACAGATAAATTGGAATGAAAAGATGTAACAATGAATATAAGGATAAATAACCAACAATGCGTACATTGTACAGTATATCATTTAGTGGCGTTTAATCAGCGATGATCATTGAATTCAAAAGGAACAATGTAATATACATACACGATCCCCTTGTGATCCTACTTCACCCGCTCTTCCTTCGTCTCCTGTCAGTCCCTTCACAAAAAAGAAAAAATACTCTGCATACCATAACTTTAAGCATAATCTTATGATAAAAAGGACAGTTAATCTTGCAACCCACTCTGGTTTAATCGTTTAATATCAAGGTTATTTAGCTATAGATAAATAGAATTCACATGAGGATGCGATTAACAAGACGATTTCTGACCAAACCTGACTCAACTCTTACTAAAACAATTAGACAACTTGCCCTCGTTGTCTATTTAACAATTAGACAACGAGTCCGAGTTGTCTATGAGCAAATAGTCAACGAAGGCGTAGTCTGAGTTGACTATTCGCTAATAGACATGAGGACGACTTGTCTGATTGTTTTAGTAGAAATAAATTAGTGGACTATTACAAATCATGCATTCTCCAAAAAGTTATCCAAAAACTCATCTGAATCCTCCCCAAAACGAGAGTTTTCTGCTATTGTTTTGAGCGCGTTTCGCCATCATGGTCTATCACGAATAGACAACGGTTGAGTAGCCAATCAGAATGCATCATTTGTAAAGACCATGCTCAGTTTCTACTAAGAGCAGATAGTCTACTCGGGCTCGTTGTCTAATTGTTTAATAGCATTTTGTCTGGATGGGTGAACAATTATATTATTCTGTACTCGATATTTGAGTCCTAATTCTTTAGTAGCCTATATAGTAGCCTATTTTATTTTTCAAAGCGCCGTGCTATTATAGTTTAAAATAAGTACAGCATAAACCTAACTATATAAATATATCAATGCACGATACTAAAATACAAAATACAAATCTAAGTCACTATATAAAATATTACAAGCCGTCAGCTATTCAATTATGAAAAATTCTTAAGTCGTCGTTTGAATGACGAAATAGATACACTTTGAAAATTGTCAGTTACTTCATTAGACAGTTTGTTAATTCCACGAAATTGCTGCCCTATATGAGTAACTTCTTTTAAGGTACAGTAATTAGTATTTGGTTTTGCCAAAGTAAGTTTAGTGCCATTACTTCGTAAGTTGTAATTTTCATTATCATTATCACAAGTATTGAATAAGTCAACAAGATAATTTAGTAATTTCGATGTTAATGCTTTAAATGTTATCAAAGTTTGACGATTTCCTAGAATCTGGTGAATTGACATCCAACTGAGTTTTTCTAATATTTCAGTGGAACGAACATTGTAAGTATCTCCAGTTATAACACGTGCGCTCTCCTTTGAGGTTTTGAAAGTTTATTAACACGAGTAATACATCCATCATTCCAGACAGCTAAGCAATATATGAAGTGTTAAAAAAGCATTATACATATTTACTAGAATTTTTTGGGGAACAAATGATTTCGCCCTTCGCAGTAAAGCAATGTTTTTCGAAATTTTCTTACATTGTACTGTACTTCATTGTGTTTTCCACACTTCAGCTGTTCATCAAGAGTTTCACCAAGTAATTTCTTATGGGGGACTCATTTGATTTTATCACACCCCCCCCCCCCCATGCTTATTTCGTGGCTTTCGTTAATTGAGACCAGATGATATCTGGAGCCAATAATCATAAATTCGGTTTTAGTTTTATTAAGTGTGAGTTTATTTGCGCCACACGCCACTGGTGAACATTATCGAGATCGTTATTAAGTTTATTTTGTATCTCATAGGAATTATTACCTTTACACATGAGATTCGTATCATCAGCAAATAAAGTCGCCTCATTTTTTTCCAAACAATTCGGTAAATCATTTATGTAAGAGAAAAAGGACGAAAGGAAAAAGAAAAAGAGAAAAATGATGGGACCAAGGTTAGATCCTTGATTCCTTGTGGTACTCCACCATCAATTTCTCATGTATCGGATTATCTGCCGTTTATTACACACATTTTTTTTCTGTTCCCGATATTTTGAGTTCAGGATCTCATGATTAACAGTATCGAATGCTTGTTTGAGATCTAAAAACAGAACTAAGCAATGTAGTTTCGGTAGAATGTTGTAACCGGAAACCAGACTACTGTTCAACGAGGATATTATTTTCAGTCATAAATAATATCAGCTGTTTGCATACCAATTTCTCAAAAAATCTTTTGCGATCGCTATTTCTGTTACGCTGATGATATTTCTTAATGTACATATATTCAAATGAGTCATGTTTATCACTACGCATGCATAATTAGAAATGCGATAGCAAAAATTTGATCGTGCAAACAAAAGCACCGAATGGAAACTCGCTTTTATCCAGACGTCGAAAGACCTTGTTCGCGCAAATCGCTACTAGTGGGTCAGCATTAGAAGTAATCCAAAATGTCATCCTAAACTCCGAAATCGAGAGACCTGAGAACGCAACTTACAGAAGCTTGTCCCGGGGCCGAGATCGACGGATGGGATCAATGCTGAGCAACTTGCAGCGAGCTGCGAACACATAACTTCCTTGCGATGATTGGATAAGAGTCTTTATACCAAGCTCCATGTAACACCAACCTAAAGCTAATTTCTATGATTATACAGACAAGACTATAAATGCTTGCACTTTCCAATGGCCAAACAAAAACATTTTCATTATATAAAGTTGTCCATCAGTTTCATATTATTTGTGAAGGTAATATTAGTCAAATGAAGCCAAGTTTCTACTGTGTAATACAACATCATCAGAACAAGCGGGAATTACATGTAAGACAGGTGTATATCCGTAATTGACAAGGGAATACAGCAAAAAGTATAAAATATGTATAATATGTCAAATACTTGGAAAGACATGTAAATTAAAGATATGTAAAATTACGTATGTAAGGTAGTGAGAATACAAAATTGATAAAAAAGAGTAGTTAAACAATAAACCAATCAGTCCAATTCTACATGTTTAAATTTAAAATTTGCCATAGCTTGAATGAAATAATGACTGAACAAGATGGGAAGGTGTTGATTTGTTTTCTCAATAATAAAATTGATCAAAAGTGATAAATCGCTGAATTATTAATTTACATACCCGTTCTCCTTTACTACCATACTGTCCTCGAATTCCAGGAACACCAGCGTTGCCCTGGAATTTTCAAATTGAAAGTTGATAAATAAATATGTAATTCAATACCTACTAGTTCCTTTTTATAACGCGGTACGCAACTTCATTTCTACAGCTTTAAATTTACAATTTGCCATATATTTCTCTTCTAGAAAATTCAACAGTTGAGAACCCTAATTTCTCTTCTAGTTTTATTTCATTGGAAAATCTCGCTTTCACTAGTCATCCTTCATTGCTACGACGTCTCATTTGCGAACTCGACGCAATCCTTTTTGCTCTTGGACATTTTAGTAACGGCATGATATTTGCATCTTTATACTTATAGCTAGTACCTTTCGATATTTGTAACAAAAACACTATTTACGAATTGTGGTTTTAAGCAGTTTGATCGCAGTAATATATTATAAGCAATATATTAAAAACTTTGTTTGAACTTACCTTTTCGCCGGATGTACCATCGGCGCCTTCATCACCAACACTTCCCTACAACAAAATGAGAGAAAAACGCAGTAAAAATATTTTTTTGTTATTAAGTATATCCAATTTTATATGTTTATTAAGAGAATCTCACAGGTTTTCCTGGTGCTCCAGCATAGCCACTACGACCACGAGCTCCACTGAGACCCTGAAAAATATTAATAATAATAACAATAATACCGTTTATTTCAACTATTTTGCGGCATATAAGCTGAATTATCGAGCATAATACAATAATACAAAATAAATACAAAACACTTACACATGCAAACTAAAATAATACTATACACTAATTATACATGCAAACTAATTATTAAAATACTTAAAAGTAACAAAGTTCTCAGTTCTCAACATTTCCTTGTATTAGCGAATAAAATGACATCGTCTGAATGCGATCTCAAATTATATCGAGTGTTTCTGGTCAGAATTTTAGGATTAAGAAAGTGGAGAGGATGATGTCTTAACTTCATATATTTACATAATTTTACAAATTTGTGCCCTACCAGTTAATAAAAACCGTCACAATATTACTAGGATTTACACCTGATCGTTTTAAAATAGTTATCCCATTTAAGATTATTTCGCAATAATCTTATAATTCTTATAATTTTAATAATTGTCAGGATCTTATAATTTTTAACTCTGTCAATCGTATTATTTCCAAATAAAATAAGCCATAGTGAAAATTATGGTTATGCATAAAATTAATAACCATATCTCCTTACATTTCGCATGATTAAGCTTCATATTATGCTCTATGGCAAAGTTATAGATATCGAAGACAGCTGTGTTAATAATACTAATAGCATTTCTGGGCATCACTTCCAAAATAGATGTATCATCTATAAAAATATGTTTTAAACGCCAATCGTATAAGAGCCTATTTTTTATAATTGTAAATAGCATAACTGCAAGTTTGTCTAGTTTGGTCCCTGTACCATTCCTACCTTGGGTATTTTCCACCCCGATAGTGAGTTACCAATCTTCACAGCTTGATTCCTATTTGACAAAAACTCAGCTATACAGTTGGATATACTGTAGCTGGATGGACTTCCAACGTTTACGATTCTTGCATGAGTAAGTTGTGGTCAATCAAATCAAAGCTTTTAAAGTCCGCAAAAAAGATTATGGCTCCAGCTTCTCCATTATACTGTAGTTCCATAGACAACTTGTAATAAATATATAAGGAATCGGTGGCAGAATGTCCCTTACGTGCAAACTGTCTGGGATCGATTTTTCCTATCACTTGGGGGAAGGAGTCTTTTTATGTGAAACTTTCCATAATTCCAATAATTTCCATAATTTTGGCTAATGTACATGTTAGAGAAATAGGTCTAAGATCGTGTTCTATGCTGACACGTGGAGATTTCTTTAGTATGGGATTTACAATAGACATCTTTAGGAGATCAGGGACTTTGCTCTCTCTCTCATTGATTGATTATAAATGTCACTTACCACAGGGGTGACTGCGGTAAGTGGTATTTACATACAGGATGCGGTAAGTTATATTTACATACAACAAAAATGGATAAACAAAACTCCAAACAGTTCGTTTTTGCTGTCGAAATAATGTGTATATGCGAGGTCTAAAGTTTTCAGCGAAGGCCCTTTGACCGAGTGACTCGAAACAACGTAATTTCTTGTCAAAACAAAACGCACATAATTTTATCAAGAAAGTATTCTCGACGCCGGAGCCAACCTAGAGATCATGAAATGATGAAACATTTAAGGTACGTACTGCTTCTCCGACTTTCCCACGACTGCCACTAAATCCACTCGGGCCCTAAAAAGTGTATATAATAAACCAATTAACTAAAGCATTAATGACTCATTGTATATTTTACTACTTATATATAAATATATAAATATATATATATATATATATATATATATATATATATATATATATACTATAGACGATGTAGTAAAAACCGTTGGAAGAGTGCTCAATGGAAATCCAGAGCATATTATAGTAAAAATTCAAAGACTCAACAGTTGTGACTAGACATTTTATTACTAGTTAGTTTCGTGCCACACACAAATGGTGTAGTACTCTTCAGATAAAATGGTCTAAAGTCTTTAGACCATTTTATCTGAAGAGTACTACACCATTTGTGTGTGGCACGAAACTAACTAGTAATAAAATGTCTAGTCACAACTGTTGAGTCTTTGAATTTTTACTATATATATATATATATATATATATATATATATATATATATATATATATATATATATATATATATATATATATATATATATATATATATATATATATATATATATATATATATATATATATATATATATATATATATATATATATATATATATATATATATATATATATATATATATTGTCAAATACATACATGGAAAAAAGTGACTGCCCCAACCGGGAATCGAACCCTGGTCTCCGAATATATTAAATATATATATATATATATATATATATATATATATATATATATATATATATATATATATATATATATATATAAATATATATATATATATATATATATATATATATATATATATATATATATATATATATATATATATATATATATATATATATATATATATATATATATATATATATATATATATATATATATATATATATATATATATATATATAACGAACGAACGAACGAACGAACGAACGAACGAACGAAACGAACGAACGAACGAACGAACGAACGAACGAACGAACGAACGAACGAACGAACGAACGAACGAACGAACGAACGAACGAACGAACGAAAACAGATAAGTTTATTTGGAGGAAAACATAAATGTATAAAATAAGATTAAGATAAATGTACAATTAATATAAACTTTGTTTAAATGATTACCTCCTTGCCTTCATCTCCTTCTTTACCAACAGGTCCCCTCTCTCCTTCCACACCCTGAACATAAAACACATTAATTCATCAATTAAGAAAAAGAAAATATTTTCCGTATTTCCATCGAGTTATGGAAATATGAGTGAAAGTTTGGGAGAGAAGGAGGAATCGCAATGAGAACAGCCCAAAGGGCGAATGTTTTCACCGCCATCGTCTCCTAAATTTTCACAAAGGTGTCTGGCACTCAATGCAAACAAGGAAAATTTTCCATTTCCTTTACAAAATAACACGTAAAAATAATACTACGTGGAAATAGCGTTCCTTTATTATTTCGTTTCCAAAATGTCATTTTATAAAGCTAAAGGGATTAAATAAATTAAAAACATCTTCATTCGTGCTATTGTAAAGTCATCTCTCATACCGATTTTCCCTGGATTCCATCCGCACCAGCTGCACCTTCCGCTCCTCCTGGACCCTGTTAAGTCAAACATGTTACCTCACTATCTTTTACTATCATTAGCATCATCGTAATTATTATTATTATTATTATTATTATTATCATTATCATTATCATTATCATTGTCATTATCATTATCATTATTATCATTATCATTATTACTATTATTATATGTTTATTTTCAAAGTCCTCAAGATGTTGGGGGCTTGAAATACCTCATCGACTAAAATGGAAGGTTTGCTATATCGTACTCACTGAATCTTAATATCTTAAAGTCTCTTACTTTTTACCAACTAAAGCTAAATTAGTAGACTTCTATTTCAAAGTCATATTACCATCAATAACGTACGGAATAGCCATATGGGGTTCTAGTGGAACGACCTTATTACGAACTAGAACGTATTCATGTAGGAGCTGCCAAATGTATTGATAATTTCGATTGGCTAACGCCGACACATGAAGTGCTTGCTTACAGGCAGTGGAAACCACTCAATACCCGATGTTGTTACACTTAGTTTTTAAATGTTATCACGGTTATTCCACTGCAACATTGCAGACTTTATTTAAAAAGAAAACATGCTATTTTGCCACCGAAGCGTAGAAGCTATTTTTTAAAGAAATCAATCTCTTAATCAAGCCTATGTTTTATTGAACTCCTTGGACAATAGTATCTTTGTCATAACTGACAGCAACAGTTTTAAACGAGCGATAAAGACGTTATAGGTTAACATTTTAACTTTTGTATGTAATCATTTTATACATGAAAATACACGACCACATCAGCTTTGCTGTAATTCGTATCGTGTTTAATTAAAATGCTTTTATTATTATTTATTATTATTATTTAACAACAAATCCTCGATTTGAAACAACACAACAATAGTATTTTATCTGGATGGAGTCGAGTGAACAATTATATTATTCTGTACTCGATATTTGAGTCATAATTCATGCGGCAACCCATGTGCCATAAATGTGTTAGATAATATCTCTTTGCTTCTGACCAACTACTCAACCACAAAGTTAGCCAGAGCGTTTGCTTCCAATTGAACCTTTGCGTGAGAATTTGAAGATGTGTTACGAAGGAAAGCAAAAGCATGACTCGCACACGCTGATTGGTTAAGCTACTTCGGATTATTTCACGATAATCACCTACAGCGTTTAGGCAAAATGGCTGCCAGCCGATTTGTTGACAGATGAGGAAATAACCAATAAAAAATACTATTTAAATAAAATTTAAAGAAAATGCTATTCCATAAAGATCACCTGTGTATTTATACTAAAAACAATTATTGACCTCAGTGTCGGTGAATATCCACCACTATTCACCTCGACTTCGGTGAATAATTGTTAAACGTGGCTTTGCTGTTAGTGCATATTGAGCAGTAATTTAATGGAGGACTTGTTTAGAAACCTGAGAAACCTGAGAAAGTTTCTCAGTTTTATTTTTGTATGCGTTCAAGTCACGTACCGCTACTAGCACTCTTTTCCCGAGTGTTAATAAAGTGTTAGAGTCGCATAATACAACATTTCCCCTCAGTATCCCAATGCGCCCTATTCGATGTTGATGCCTATATGAACATCCTGTTTTATGTTTGATCTGTCCATGTGGAGGTATCCAAATTTGAATAAGGAGGGAAAGACTTTATTTTCAGGGATAGACAAGTACTGTATTCCAAGTAAAAATATTATAACTCTAACATACCCAAAGGTGTTTTATTACTGATTATAGCATATACTTCCACATCCATCAGTATTATTTTATTAACTCCATTACCTTTTGACCTGGTCGACCTGCGGCACCCTGTAATCCACTGTCTCCATTCTTTCCCTAAGTTAAAAATAAACAGGCGTTCAATTACATTTTAAGTATGTTTAAGGAAGCATTTTAGACAATCTACTACACATTCTACTGTACCAATCAATGTATTGATTATGTCAACTGACAGAAAAATCGGATGGATGATTTAAAAATTTTAATTATAGAATTAAAATCATAAAAAATTTATAATTATTTTGAATTCGAATCCTAGCCAGTTCTTTTATGCTGAATGCAAGGACTGAACATCTTAAAATACTGTATATTTATTACTTTTAATAGATCAAGAAATCTTCTCACAGTTATGATTTTGGCGTATTGTACATTCTTGGTAACATACAACATTGTGCAGTGGTAGAGAATGTGGTTACCATTGGACAGCGAAGTTTATCTGCATGCTATATTCAATACGCACATCAACTATTCACATCACACAAATAGGAGTGCATTGGATATGTTTTCCAGGCTATCAATTAAAAAACTACAGTATAAAAGTAAGTGTTGAACTGCGTAGCATACGAGAGTGCACCGTCGATGGCTTCATAGTATAATAGTATAATCATGTGGAATAAGCACAATCTCAAATGTATTTTCATAAATAAGATATGGCAATACAATTTTTTGCCTTTCTAATTAGCAAATTGCCTTCACAGGATAATCCAAGTAACCAAAACGACTCTTATGCAAAACAACATCACTAATTTCGACAAAAGGTATTCCTGTTTTCCACCCTGATCCGCCATCTTGGATAATTTTTCGATATGCGTGTGACGTCACAGCGTTAAAGTGAAAATTTAGTCAGCCATACACGTAATTTCACGTATATAGGTCTATATATGTTTTTCTTTCTCAGTTGAACCACAATACTTTTAAAAGTACACATAAATTCAGGTACCAGAAAGGAAAGTTTCATCATATTTACCCTGTTTCTGACGTCATGTTAATCAGGTAAGGTATTAAAACAAGAAGGCGGATAACAAGATTTTTATTTGTGGAAATTAGTGATGATGTTTTGAGCAGAGTTGTTTTTTCACTTGGATTGCCCACGTATGACCGTTTGTTTATCAGAAAAGCAAAAAACAATTTTTATTGCCATATCCCTTTAACGAACAAGTCACTGAATCGATAAACACAAACGAAAGAATAAATACAGGTTTACACACCGATTAACATGGCTAATCGCAGTGGGTAAAATGTATCTATTAATAAAATATATCATCATCGTCGCTCGTTTGAGATTTTCTACCATCACAAATGGACGTCTGATGTCTTCAGCCAATGTATGGTGGCGTCGTCCAGAGTCTTGATTCCATGATGGAAGCCATTTGGATACTTGAATACCCAGAGACTTGAATATCCCGAGACTTGAATATATTCTTCAACGAGGTGAATATAGTTTGCCGCATTCCGTATTGTATTTGACTTAGGCGCTCCGATTTTGTGAGCGGGGGTGATAACGTGACGTTACATATATACGGGAGCGTTACATATACAGGTTGTCGATGTCATTGTGGTGGTAACCCGATGTTACATATACGGCGGTGTTTAATTTTCGGCTGTTTTAAGCATAAGATCGGGTACTACGTACGTTGCATTATATATGGTTGCGTCTTACGGATAACATCATCTCATATATACGGGTAAGTGGCGCATACCGAATGTTACCTGTGAAACACTGCGAAAATGTGTATGTGTGGGGGGAGGGGTGCTTAACAAAACTCAAATTAGAGTTTCTTAAATGAAGACAACATTACGTTTCGTTGTTTGGCACTTTTGAATGTTATGACATGTTTTGCTGTTATGAGCAGGACTTTAAGATTGAGCTACTGATGACATTTTCTCTAGCGTCTATTCCGTTTTAAAGAGATGGTATCGTTAGAAAAAATGGACAAGGTAAAAAAAGTTAGCGAAAACGACCGGTTCAAATGTACGTGAAAGCCTGTCTTCGAAAAGGTGCTCCGTCAATACTAAAAACCAGTTCGTGGTTTCTAAACCATAGAATGTAAATAATGGACATAAAGCTAAGGATTAAAAAGATTGCATAAACATATATGAATACTACACTATATTTATTACTAAATCAATCCATAATCATCCAATGTGTGCCTTAAACCTTCGCCCGTATATGTAACGCACCCATATATGTAACGTCACGTTGCCACCCCATATGGATTTTGTATTTGGAATGGCAGGTGTTCGCCCATCGTGTGCGGATTCGCTTAGCTCTTACCCAAACGCGTCGGGACGGTTGGTGTCCTGGTAGCTTGTTTAAGGTTCGTTTATGTATAGGTAAACAGGCGTGTTGGTGTTACCCCATTCTCCTTCCATCGATCGAGTGCCAATCTCGGTGTTAGTGGTGAGGTTTCTGCTAAGGTTTTGGTGCATGTTGCGAAATGCTGCCGTTTAATTCTAAGTGGCGTTGCATCGACGGGAATGCTTGGTGCGAGCGTTCCACGTTGGCTAAATTTTGAAGCCAACTTCAGCAGTTGGTTCTCACGACGAATGTTGGAAGGTGATGACGTCAACTGTTTTGTTGTGGTAGCTGCGACTCTATGCATGGCTGGCAGAATCTGCTGTTGAGTAGACGAGCGCAAGGGCAGATCGATGTTTGTAGTGTTGACGTGGATCCGAGATATACTGGATTGGGGTCGAACTTAACCTTCTTGTCATCGACGTATATACGCAGTTCTTCCTTGGCTTTCCTGTTGGCGAGATGTCATTGGTGGAAGTATTGGCTTAGGTTGGCCAAGTCCTTCTCCAGCACACTTTTTATGCGGGGGGAGAAATATTTAGTCGCCCAGTGAAGAGTCATCTGCGTATATGTATTTCTCATATATTGATGTATATGTTGAAAAGCCCTGCGGATGATCTTTTCTGAGTTTGCGCTTCCTGCTGTGTTCACCGCTGGATATTTATAGATATAGAAGGTGCAATTCTGCAACAAATGCACAAAATGACGAAAAACCTCACGAGTTTACATGAGGGACTGCTTGGAGAGACTTTAAAAATAAACCTCGTTACCAGACGGTTCGTAGGTTCCCAGAACGATATACCAGAAAGATCTACCAGAACGATACCAAGTTTCTATGATTTCGTTGACCTTTCCATCAACTTGTATATGTAATTCATTAATATCGGAATATATCGTAAAATAGATATACTATATATATATATATATATATATATATATATATATATATATATATATATATATATATATATATATATATATATATATATATATATATATATATATATATATAATATATATATATATATATATATATATATATATATATATATATATATATATATATATATATATATATATATATATATATATATATATATATATATATATATATATATATATATATATATATATATATATATATATATATATATATATATATATATATATATATATATATATATATTCCAAGTGGTGAAGTATAACGAAAAAGTTATAGCATTGGTATAATATAAAAGAGCGCTCAATACCATTATAGGTAGAGCGAGGTAATATATTTAAAATGAAAAGTTTCGGTTGCTACTCCGAGTTTCACGCGGTTAAGCGATCGTCAGGCAACAGGTTGCCTGACGATCGCTTAACCGCCGTGAAACTCGGAGTAGCAACCGAAACTTTTCATTTTAAATATATATATATATATATATATATATAAGAATATATCGAAATATATCGTAATTATAGAAAATAGCGTAGATCCCCTTACCCTTGCTCCACCTGCTCCATTGGCTCCTCTTGCTCCATCAACGCCCGAATCACCCTAAACGTTAAATGGAGTTATCAAATATTAAAACAAAGAAGAGAGTACCGTAGTTGGGGCTATTAGGAATTGGCAGAGTTGCCGGTCGTGCCCTTGTAAATTTTTATGAAGAAATGCGCATCGCTAAGGCTTGACTCTGGCAATGTGGCTGATCTGCACTTCTGGCAGTTAGGGTTTTTTTCTGCGCCCCGATATTTGGACGAAATTTGCGGATGTACCAAGATCAGAATACCACTTTGGTTAAAACAAGTTATTTGCAACTAAACTATCAAGTCGTTTCAGTTCAAACTAGAATCACGAACAGAGTTCATGTATGTAAGGTTCATATATAAGAATGTTACATTGGTCATCCCTTAATTTGTATCAATAATTGCTAAACAACTACCCTCAAAGTCGGGTGTGAGAAGTTCGTATTAAAATCGGAAATTAACCAGGAGTTTAGCTTGACGATGATATGAAGTGGTCTACGAATACTGAATATATTACCAAAAAAGCGGCTAAACGGCTTTACTTATTAAAGATCCTTAAGAAATATGGCGCGTCTAAAAATGATCTAAAGTCCTTCTATTGTGCTGTCATAAAATCTACCTTCGATCAGTATGAACTCAACTGTGGAATGGAAACCTGACTCAAGAACAAAGTAACAATATTGAAAGAATCCAAAAACGAGCACTTAGGATTATCCACCCAGAGTACGAGTGCAATGAAGCTGTAAAAGAAAGTTAGCTGAAACCACTAAAAGAGCGAAGGAATGACAATGCATTGACTTTATAAAGAATATGTTACAGCCCACACATAAATTACATGGTCTATTACCGGACAAATATTCGAATATAAAAATGAGGGAAACTAGAACGAACATTAATAAAATTGATAACTTTTCTGGTAGAACAGAACGTTTTAAACGTAGTCCCTTAGTTTATTCAATTGATAGATATAACGAAAGTATAAATTTATAGTTTTCAAAAAGTTTTAATATAGCTTTTTTAGAATTAGTTGTTTTAGATTTTATTATACTACAGGGGTGTACATATGATTTACATGTAAGCACATAATAATTTAACTGTATTTTGCTATTGAAATGTGTTCAACAAACCCTTACTGCCCATTACATAATGCATTTACGATTATGTTCTATTGTCAACCTCGATTTCAACAATTTGTTCGGTTACGTGCACTGAAGCCAATTTGGGAATAGTCTATTGTAAATTACGTTATCTTCATATGACGAGCAGCGTAAAGATTTACCATTGGTTTTCTAATGAACTTGTCACGCTGGTAGGAAGTGAAATGTTAGAAACAGATTTTTCTGAAACGAATGAAGCGGTCCTTTTCTGAAAAATACTTTTCTTACACTTTCTGAATCGAAAGTTAGTCTACCATTTATGTAATAATAGTAAATATGTTCACCATGTATAGACATGTTCATATACAAACATGTTGGAATGAAAAGCTTCGTTAAACCGTATGACCTTGCAGACATTTATACGGACAATTCTTCCTGTTTGCAGCTTACACAACAAAACACATTTGGCTAAAGACAAGGATGGGCGTCTTTGTTTTGATATTAAACATGAACAATAGCAGTGTCATCTCTGAAGCATTCCGTCAAAATTATACATAGTAAATTTATACATAAAATTGTAAAGTTGTACAAGCCATGCAAGAACATTAATTGTTATTCACTAAATCTTCCACTGCAGCATTTTCATGATGATAAACACTATTATAAAATAACATTTTGAAAACGTGTGCTCTGATTGGCTAAAAACCGTGTTTCTATTTAAAATATGCCTTGCGAGTCTCTGTTTCTATCACAGTACAGAGACACCGCAAAAGCGATTTATTATTATTATTATTATTATCATGTAACATTCAACATATTATTATTATCATGTAACATTATTATCATGGAACATTCACACCCTTAATATTTACCACAACCGGCGGAATGGGCCAGGAATGTTTGAGATATCACAGTCACATTGCGGAGCAGGTAGCTTTAAAGAAGGGGGAACAGTATGCTAAGACGGTCTCTTGAATCAGAGCAAAAACCTCGTTTGCATTATTAAGATCCGCCCTCATCTGCTTGAGAGGTTCTAGGACAATCAGGAGAGTCCCTTGTGATGTTAGGAATGTGGACTTTGATGTCGAAACTATTGAGGGAGCCATTCAATAGTAATTTCATGGACTCGAACTTTTAATACCGGAACGTGGTCTTTGATGTCAGGACTTGTAATTTTTATGAACTTGAATCCTTTTAATATTGGAACTTTTTTTGTTTTTCTTTTTAATAAAATTTAGGAATCGAGTACATAAATGAACTTTAGATTTTGTGGATTAAAATATGTAAATAGAGGCTTTTTAATTATATTATTATTATTATTATTGTCAAAGTTATTATTATGTTGTAATAAAATCATTTTCTCATAAAAAATAAATAAATTATTATTATCATTATTATTATCATTATTATTATTATTATTATTATTATTATTATTATTATTATTATCATTATTAGCATTGAGCAGAGCCGTTCAGAAGCGCTCTGTACATGTCTATAGTTTTATCGCTGTTTTTCTTACTTGAACCATCGTTTATTTTCAACATCTTACATCTACAAGGATTTGGATCATGATTCGTTCAAGTGTTATCGCAATGTTATTAATTTGCGCCGTTTGTTCATTCTGTGGTAAATAATTCGTCACGCTGGGCCGACACTCATGGCGTTGTAAACAACGTTTCGATCAAGCGAGACAAAGTCGCCCTTGTAATACAGTGAAGCAAATGCCGGTCATGCATTCTCCTGTCAGGATTTCAAACAGCAACGCAGTAAAGTGTTATTGTGGTAAAACATGCAAAGGAACGCGTGGTTTAAAAATGCACCAACGTAGTTGCAGAGTAATACACGGATTAAACAGTGAACTGCTCGCAGATCTTGAGGAACAATTCACTGATAATTTCCCAGATACTCCTGCAAATGATCAACTAAATACAAATGCGGACATGGTAAATGAACAAATTTTTCCAATATTAACAAGAGGTATAAATCTTCCCAAAAATGATTCAGAATGGTCAACGGCCAATACCTATTTCGAATTTGCTCTCTAGTTAAATACACCAATCAGAAAACAAGATTTAGACTCGAACATAAAGCTGTTAAATGATGTTGTATACAACTACTTTTCCGACTAGAAATACGTGTACGCAACAACCCCTCGCCAAACTGAACAGATTTTCAAACTGCTTATGTTTTGGGTGCAATTTGTGGGTAGTGTACTGAACAGAACCCAAGTGGGAAAGTCTGCCAACACAATTGTCTCGCAGGCAGGGTTGGAAACCAATTGTGTAACTATTGATTATTGAAATTAATAATTAATTTTAATAATTATTAATTTAAATAATAATTTTATTAATTATATATTACATAATTAAAGTTAATTATGTCAGTTATGGTTTTAATAATAAATTTCAACATGCATGTTTACAGTAACAGTGACATACTCATAATTTTACTCAAAGTACAATTGTATTCACAAGTATATTCAAGTACCGGTAACACAATTTCAAAAATTGAAATGACAAAAGCCCATAATATACAACAAAGAACGATATTGCTTAATCTAATTATTTCACCAATATATATATATATTAATTCAGGATGAAATTCCTTTCAGCTGCTTCTTGTCAGTGGGGTGATACCACTTGTTTAATCCTAACATGTTCCCCTGACACAGCGAGTGTTAATTACCTACCCAATTATACATTATACAGTATTTATCCTTCAAAAGCTGTGTAAAAATATACATTGAAAGCCTAGGACTGGCACTGTCCAGGCCTACTATCCAGGACAAAGGTGAATTTAAACAGACACACTAAGCCATTGGCCAGAAGGGCATATGCCATAATATCAGATGAGCGTATAAATGCTGATTGTTATAACCAGTATGGTGTATGTTTAGACTATTAAAGTGAGTAAAATGTAAGCCAGGCCCAAGGTGGCATCCAGCCAGGTTGGTCCTGGTTAGTCCTATAGACTTGCAGTATAAATACAGCTATAATCTGTACTTTTTTACATCCTTACCACCAGTACTGGTACTCACTATATAGGCTGATTATCAACTATTGCAATTATTCCATTGTGGATGAGGTTGCAAAGTGACCGAGTGAAACAATGGTGATGGATAATTTAAATAAAAGTATAAAATCTGCCATTCAAAATGTGTATTAACATTTGTTATTCTGCAATATTATAATAAAGCACATAATTTATTGGTATATCTTATGTAAGGACTATTCAATTTCGAGCGAAAGCCCTTCAAAGAGTGATTTCGTGATGTCTGATTGGCGCTTTCTCGATATATCAACAAACCGAAATTCAAATAATCGCTAATCCTAACCCTAATCCTAATCCAAATCCTAATCCTAAAACTGACTTGGGTTGATGTTATAATAATTTTAAATTTCGGTTGCCATGACGACATACCAAAAGTGAAATGTTCCGACCACAATATATTTTGAAGTATTAACTCTAAGCACTCATTCTACATATATAATGAAAGCTTGATTAACAGCCTCTGACATACCTACAAAAATATTTTTGTAACTGATAGCTAACAGTTTGAAAAAAGCGACGACGCTTGGATTGGATTGACAAACTCCGACTAAATATTTTAGATAATTCAGACGACGATATCTTTTGAACTACTAACTCTAGAAAATCATGCTATACATCAAATAAAAGCCTGAATAACATACTCGGACATGTTTGCAAAACTATCTTTGTAACTAATTAACAGATTTAAAAAACCGAAAACGGGTTTACCTTTAGTTTTGACGCCACGTATAAAACTTGATTTACGAACTTGACATCTTCCGACGACGCTATATTCATTTTCACAGCCTTTTCACGATCTTTTTGAACTCAAATCTTCATTCAGCGTATAACCCGACAAAACACCTACTTTTCTTTTACGGTCAATTTAAATATTTATAATTCAAATGCAGATATTTACCATATTATCTAGTTACCAGGGCCAAATTTTCCGATGCCGCGCATGGGCCGTTGATCTTCAATATATATAATTATATAAACTGATCCTAGATCTAGGAACGGCTTGGATCTCACGTGATAAGGGACTAAACGCCGGTCGATATTAGCACCCTCGCCCTCAGGCCTTCGGCCTTCGGCCGGCGCTTCGCGCCGGGCGAGGGGATAACTTTGGTCATGTTGACAAGATACCTGATAAGGCCATGATGAGTAAGTATAAAGATTACACAGGGTTAAATGTCTAAAACATTTAAAATATTCAAACGGTGATATTGAAGAAATTAAATACGTATCACGCACATTGCGTGACAAGCTTTCTAATGATAACAAGATTAACCAGACAAGCCATGAGACAACTCATAATCATCAAAAATCGTTCAATCACGACAACTATGTTGGTAGAAATCTCTGTGGTTACGTTAAAAATGTTCTAAACAAAAAAGATGCTATAATTCCATCCTTTACTATGAGAGAATGACTATCTTACTTCAGTAAAACTTTAACTTCGATTAATCCTAGCAAGTTATCTGATCCAAGTTATCTGATCCTGAAGTTCACTTTGACCTTGAACCCCCGACTTATAGTCAAGTTACTAATGTAATCCGAAAACATGAAAAATGAAAACATCTGGTTCTCATTGTCCTCTCGATCAACTTTCTATCATATGCTTTAAACGATGTCCCTTTTTGCGTACTTATCTAACTGAAATAATACATACTGTATGGTCTTCTAAATCTGTGCCTGCTGAATGGAAAAAAGCGTGTACAATACTTATCCATAAAAAAGGCAACACCAATGACCCCTCCAATTTTTGTCCTATCACCCTGGAAACCATTCCATTAAAAGTATTCACATCGTGTCTCCGCAACGCTATATTCTCCTTCCTCACGGCGAATAATTTCATTGAACATAATATTCAAAAAGGCTTCACACCTAATCTGGCTGGCACTTTGGAACACACGGATAAAACAACGTTCTCTAATCATCACTCTACTTGACCTCAAAAATACTTTTGGTGACCATCATAACTTAATTCAATCTGTCCTCGATTATCATCACATTCCTAATCACGTTAGTGAGGTTATAAAAAGCTTGTACACTGGTTTCAATATTGCAATAATTAGATCTGAATTCTGAACTCCCTTAATAAATGTTGGCCGTGGTATGCTACAAGGTGACTGTCTTAGTCCTCTCCTTTTTAATATGTGCTTCAACACTTTCATCCAACACATAAAAACTGTATCGTCAATTTGGTTTCCGCACAAAATTTATAAATCCGATTCATTGGTTCCAGTTTGCTGACGATGCTGCAGTAATTAGCTGCCAAGAATCAGAAAACCAACATCTTTTAAATCGCTTTTCCATTTGGTGCCAATGGTCTGATATGATTATCAGAATTGATGAATGTAGTACATTTGGTATCAAGAAAACCATAACTAAATCAATCCAGTATTTACCAAAACTTCTAATGAATAATGAATTAATACCTACTACCAAACTTGGAGACTCTTTTCGATACTTAGGAAAATATTTTGACTTTAACATGTCCAACCAAGAACACAAATCTGAGCTGATCTCCCTCACTGAAGAACTTATGTTTGACATTGATCTTAAACCTCTACATCCTAAAAACAAACTTCTACTTTACAGTCGCTACGTGTTATCCAAATTATCCTGGCATTTTACCGTTGCTTCCTTGTCTAAAACTTGGGTCACTGAAAACATGGATTCAATAGTAAACAAATACATACGTAAGTGGCTTGAAATACCTGTATCAGGAACATTAAGTACTGTCTACCTTAGCCAAAACAAATTTGGTCTAAGTATCTACCCTCCGTCTGTCAAATCACCCAGTGTCAAACAGTTCTTCGTAAAGCTTTAAAAACATCTCCTAATGATTCAATAAAAGATCTATGGAAGTCAACATGTAACAACACTAATATTCAGTACGATGTTTACACATCTACAAAGGAAGTACTTAAAGATTTCAACTCTGGGCAAGAAAACAAACCGCAAAACGACCTGGTTATCCAAGGCTCCTTTTTCTCTAATGTAATAAAATACTCATTGTCACAACTTAAATGCTCTACTTTTCTAAATATGTTAAGTGATGTAGGTCTTGATAAGAAACACCAAAACTACTGCATTAAAAAAATAACATCTATCGCCATTAGAACAACATATTATATTTTCTGCTGTAGAAACAAAGAATGGACAAATCCTGAATTAATGAACTTTTAAAATAGACGTATATATTCATATTTTCATTTGTATAATCTTTAATTGATAGTTTATAGTGGTTCAAGTAGTCAATTGTAAATTACCTTATTGAGCGAGATTTATAATTGTATATATAACAAGATTTAAATAAAGTTTCCATTATTATTATTATTATTATTATTATTATTATTATTATTATTATTCAGTTTTAATGGTCCTTTTCCACGCTTGCATGGGTTTATCCGGGTCATACATCATATAGCAACACTCAATGCAGCAATATTTGTTTTATAAAATAGCAACTTTTAATTTGATAAAATAGTAATTCGCATTTGTTTATAAAATATCAAAATGAATGAAAAAATCCAAAATGAAAATGGTGTCATGTGTGTCTCTACTCTAATAAAAAACAAGGCTAGACCAATTAGAGCCTGCGTAAGACACTTGTTATTTTATAAAACTGCATGGAAACACAAAAAATCATTTCTATTTACTCCGGCTATCTGTGGTAGCCGAGTCTATGTTTCGCCAGCGTTTCTATTCCCATGTTATTTTTGGTGTTTCGATTTTGCAATTATTGTGTCATAGTCCCCTTATTACATTATAGTTGCCAGGCTAAAGTAGCCCGAGTTAACACCTAGCGGGCGTCTTGTTCTTAATTAACATAAAAAACGTGGCTGGCTTTAGCTAGTCGTTCTGGCTCGGATCCGCATGGCGATAGATCATTGACGGTATACCGAAAGATATGGCGGCTGCACATTATATCTGAATGCTTTGTGACCTTAAAAACATTAATTAATTAATTAAATACGTAAAATCTTCCTTTTTACACAAACTTAACTTTTAATTATAGTTCGATTTGTACCAGTCGGTACCGTCAATTATAGCTTGCCACTAAGCCCAAACCAGGTAAATTAGAATATATTGCGCTAGAATAAGAATTTTCTCGTTCATATCTGTTACTGATGTCCAGTAAAAACAGCAGATTAGTAACTATTTAAACATCTTATATGTTGCAGTTATAACCAATCCAGGCCTTTTTCGACTCGCCCCGCCGTCTCAAAACCGTAAAACCCTGGACAAGTGGTTGGATAAAAATATTATAACTCGAATTGTGGTAACACTATTTGGGTAATTATTATGGCAAAAGAACGGAAGTAAAAGCAGATCTTACATTTATCCCTTTGTCTCCTCTTTCTCCGCTTGGTCCGTCAGGTCCCAGGTCACCCTGCAAACAATAAGAACATAAGGCATGGAAACACACTTATAATAACAAATATAATAACCACACAAATTAACCGTTTTAAAAAGTGTAATTTTTATCTCTCATTACCTCAGCACCTGCGACGCCGGGGCCACCTGGTATACCAGTTTCTCCCTACATTAGAAAAAACAAATTTCTCCGAGGATTGAAGAATTAATTTAATATTAGGTTAATAATGAAAGAAAACTGTGAATATGTACCGGTTCTGCGAATAATATAGTTGGTCCTGAAGTACCAAAAGATCCTGGGTCACCCTGAAATGTAAACATCATAAGCCTAGATCACATTTTAAGGGGTAATTTTTCATCACCAAATTTCGTGATAACACAATGAATATTTTATGACAACAGTTATGCCTTCCTTTTATATAAAAAAACGTAGAACGAATTACTTTTTGGAGGTATTACACGAATTGCACTTTGAACTTAGTTAAATTCTTAGCACATCCGAAGCTAAGATGGCGTTCTTTGAAATACGCTCAATACGTACAATTCGCGCGGCATGGATCAAAAGCGCTAATTGTCGGGCGGTGTTTCTTTGAAATTACGTAGTAGGTATTTGTTTATGTGTTTAGAAGTCTGTATTTTGGAAAATGATATGATACTTTTCGGCTAGGCAAAGTTCACATCGTGTTGATCCGTTTCGGAAGGCAGGCGTGCTGTCTAAAACTGACCACTTTATTTCAGGGTTTGAAGCTTTTTTTTCTCGTAAGTTCCAAACATGTTTTGAGAGTTCTGTTGAGTTGATTTTGTTTTGGTAGCGGAATGAATTTCGATGTTTGTAGAGTCGGTCCTTGAAGGTATGTTTCTGTCAATCCAATGTAAACAAACGAAACGAACTTCTATCAAGCTGCCGCCACATAAACAACCTACTACGTAACTTCAAAGAAACACCGCCCGACAATTAGCGCTTTTGATCCATACCGCGCGAATTGTATATAATTCAGTGAATACGTTGATGTTAGTTAGTCGTCTGATGATTGCCTTAGGCATGAAACACAGTGTTACGGCATCTGTAAAAGTTTAGATTTTACATATACTTTATAACTAGCTCTACAATTTTTGTATCGAGCACTCTTACTTACTGGGATTTTGTCCATGTTTTGGTCTATTCACCTAATATTATTCGCTCCTTATTTGTTGAGCACTCTATATTTTCCGAAAGATAAATCTAAAATGGAACAGCGGACATTCAACTACTCACTGAAAAATATACCTATACCATCGGAAAAACTATACAAGAAGCGCCTGATCGAGAAAGAAGAAGACGTAACTAAACGAATGAGATGGAAAGCCCACTTTTTTGAGAAGAAGAAAACAACAACGAACAGCAACAGAAGTTTGGTTTTTAAGTCAAGAAGATGCCCTCCACAAGTTAACGAAATGGAAAACTTTGAGAACGACTTGGTAGAAATGACAAAGAATATCAAATTCCGACAAGTATACAACCAATTCCAAAGTAAATTGAAAGAAGATATATCAAATCAATTAGAAACTCCACCAAAGCCTTCATCCCAGCAGATAAAACCAGGAACATGTACGAAATGGACAAAGCCACGTACGAAATCTTACAAGAAAATGCAACAGTAACACCTACAACGAAATCAACGGAAAAGCAAAACAGATCGCATCAAGATTAGACATCCAAGAGAGAACCACAATCCTAGCCAAGCAACAAGCCTTCATCACCCTCAAGGACCACAAGGAGAACTTCAACAATACACCAAAATGCCGACTGATAAACCCGGCGAAAAGCATCCTAGGACGAGTTAGCAAGCAAATACTAGAGAGAATAAACGCATGCACGAAAGAAAAAACCCAAGTGCACCAGTGGAAGAATACGAAGAGCGTGATAGAGTGGTTCAACACATTAGAAGACAAGGAAAATTGCAGCTTCGCACAGTTTGATATAGTCGACTTCTACGCATCGATAACGGAAGAACTGCTAACGAAAGCCATAGATTATGCCAAGGAATTCGTACCGATCAACCAGAGTGATTTCGAAATCATTATGCACGCACGCGAGTCGCTACTTTTCGACCAAGGTAATGGATGGGTAAAAAGGGACGGCGACAACACATTTGATGTCACAATGGGGAGCTAATCTATATCTTGAGCATCCTGTCGCAGAATTATGGAAAGTCGCATATTGGTTTGTACAGAGACGACGGTCTGGCAGCTTTCCATAATATCAACAGTCAAGCATCTGACAAAATCCGAAAAGAAATTACAAAATTTTTCAAAGACCTCGGGCTAAAGATTACGATTCAAGTCAACCTGAAAGAAGCTAATTTCCTCGACGTCACCTTCAACCTTCCAACCGACACCTACAAGCCTTACAAAAAAACAAACGACAACCCCGTTTATATCCACACCAATTCTAACCACCCGCCAAGCATAATTAAACAACTACCAAAGAGCATCAGCAAGCGAATCAACAACATATCGTCCAACAAAGAAATGTTCGACAAAGCAGCACCATATTACAACGAAGCGTTAAATGCCAGTGGATACGGAGAAACCATTCAATTCGAGCAAACTACCAACGAGGAACCCTCCACAACAGCTAAGAAGAGAAAAAGAAACATCATTTGGTTTAATCCACCATACAGCATGAACGTACAGACGAATGTAGGCAAGACATTTTTACAACTTATTGACAAGCACTTCCCCAGCAACCATAAATTTCATAAGATTTTCAATAGGAACAATATCAAGGTCAGCTACAGCTGTATGCCAAATATGTCGAGCGTCATAAACATCGCATAACCGAAAAATACTTAACAACCAGGAAGAAAGCCAAAGTAAGACATGCAACTGTAAAGTCAAGAAGGATTGCCCCCTCCAAGGAAATTGCCTAACTCGAAGCCTGGTCTACCGAGCCCACATCACAACTGACACAGACACTAACGGAACAAATTACATTGGATTGACAGAACATACCTTCAAGGACCGACTCTACAAACATCGAAATTCATTCCGCTACCAAAACAAAATCAACTCAACAGAACTCTCAAAACATGTTTGGAACTTACGAGAAAAAAACGCTTCAAACCCTGAAATAAAGTGGTCAGTTTTACACAGCGCGCCTGCCTTCCGAAACGGATCAACACGATGTGAACTTTGCCTAGCCGAAAAGTATCATATCATTTTCCAAAAATACAGACTTCTAAACAAACGAAACGAACTTCTATCAAGCTGCCGCCACATAAACAAATACCTACTACGTAACTTCAAAGAAACACCGCCCGACAATTAGCGCTTTTGATCCATGCCGCGCGAATTGTAAATTCAGTGAATACGTTGATGTTAGTTAGTCGTCTGATGATTGCCTTAGGCATGAAACACAGTGTTACGGCATCTGTAAAAGTTTAGATTTTACATATACTTTATATATATATATATATATATATATATATATATATATATATATATATATAATATATATATATATATATATATATATATATATATATATAAATATATATATATATATATATATATATATATATATATATATATATATATATATATATATATGACTATATATAGACTATATATATATGACTATATATGTATATGACTATATATATATATATATAGACTATATATATATGACTATATATATATAATAGACTCCTATGTCATATGCACCTGAAGATCTTAATAAAGTGAAAAGGTTAGTGCGATAAGCAAACTGAAATGAGTGGTTATTTACCTCTTCTTTCGTTGTCAAACTAAAAACACTTTCCTATACATTTTACTTGTGTTTCACCATTTGAACACTTTATATATATATATATATATATATATATATATATATATATATATATATATATATATATATATATATATATATATATATATATATATATATATATATATATATATATATATATATATATATATATATATATATATATATATATATATATATATATATATATATATATATATATATATATATATAAATGTGTAGATTGATCACACAAGTAAAAGTATATAGAAAAAGTTCGTTGTGGGAAACGATGAAGATGGAATAAAGGATATCAGTAAATAACACTCATTCTGCACAAACGTTTTCGCTTTTATTATAAGCTCTTCAGGTGCTGAGTACTTGGTGAAAGTGTTTGGATATCCTATATTTACAATGTGTAGTATTTCACCACCACGTCACTACACGTGTGGTGTTAGGTTACTTACTGCTAATTTATGTAAATAATTAGCAGTAAGTAACCTAACACCACACGTGTAGTGACGTGGTGGTGAAATACTACACATTGTAAATATAGGATATCCAAACACTTTCACCAAGTACTCAGCACCTGAAGAGCTTATAATAAAAGCGAAAACGTTTGTGCAGAATGAGTGTTATTTACTGATATCCTTTATTCCATCTTCATCGTTTCCACAACGAATTTTTTCTATATATATATATAGAGAGAGAGAGAGAGAGAGATAAAATGAAGCGAATAGTTTGCAATCGTCTAAGAGTGCTCAATATCTTGAGTGGTATAGCGAATTGTATAACTTATGAACTTAAAATATTGTTTGCTACTCCGAGTTTCACGCAAATGCGATCATCAGGTGCTCGTATATATATATATATATATAATTGTATTTTTTTTATTTTCTTACTCTCTCTCCTTTCGGTCCACTTGCTCCATCCACGCCATCTGCACCATTTGCACCTGCAGCACCGCTTGCACCTTGCTCTCCTGATTGTCCACCCTCACCATGCAGACCAGGATCACCAAAAAGTCCCGCTGGTCCAACGTCACCCCTGGAGCCTAAGAATCCTGCATGCCCATCTTTTCCTGAAATACCTACTTGTCCCTTTAAAAGTTAATACAAATTCATTATGTGGTTAATTATTTGATATCAGCTGGGAAGTTCAAAATATGGTTGGATGCATCAATGGCATACAGTTTAACATAATCCACTGGCGAATTTATATAATATATTATGCACTGGGTAAGTTACCCAGGCTTTGAACAACCGACAACGCATGGCTCAAGCGCAGCATCCCTATGGCAAATTATCATCAAGAATCATGGCTAACGGTTGAACAACACATTCATGAATATCTTTTGAGGGGGAATAATTCTTCATTTCACGAAATGTCCAACAATGATGGGACGATGTTTAGAAGTTACAATGTTTGAAGGTAGCCAACTTTATACATTTCTGAAATTATAACATTGCTTAACTTAGAAAAGAAAATTTAGACATTTAGCGAGATTTGGTAACCCGGTAGTATGTTCCACATATGACACGACCATCAAGCTGCTATCTGAATGGACCATATTACGGCTCTATCGCCGACTGGGGTTCATAAGTTCTTTGTGGATCTTGAGTAGAACAACATAAAGATGCAATTCCTCTATTCCAATACCTTGAACACTCGCTATTAATAAGAGTAACACTCAGTCACTATTACATTTCAAGCTATATAAAGCATAACTTGTTATATATTTACCTTTGAACCCAATGGGCCATCCAAACCCCTGTTTCCTTTAAATCCAAACTCTCCCGTTTCACCAGCCAAACCGCTTGCTCCGACACGTCCGAGAATACCCTTCAAAATTTAAGTACGAACTGATTAAAATCTAATGCCTGCAATTTTAGGTAATAAGTTTATGTCCAATATATAATATATGCAACAAATAATTTCATGTTACGAGGGACCCTAATACCAACCATAATCCCAACCCTAATACTAACTAACTCAACCCAAACCCCAAGGCCCAACCTGTAAAACACGTCGGTAGCGCACGAGAGAGAGAGACGAGTATTTGTTGCATACCAAATGTTTGTAAACTTACATTTCTGCCATTTTCGCCTGATTTACCAGAATAACCAGCTGCACCCTAAAAAAGAGCATTTACGTTACCTAATACCATGATTACCGCGTTTCTATTGTTCTCAAGGGGAGATTTAATTCCTCAATTCCCTCATCAACATGAATATTATTACTAATTTCTATCAAAACAGGGAAATTATTTATAATTCTCACCAAAAAAAGCGCGAGACTTGCGTACCGAACCTTTACCATTTCTCTAAGGTGAGATGCGATAAAAGCCATTGTGTACAACTTATATCGCATTTTGATTTTCATCATGCAGAATCTTATCGTTCATTTGAACTTCATAGCCGCATATATGCGTGGGGGAGGCGCTCTACTCGTGCGCCAAACCCAATACAATGATTAAATTGCCTAACCGATGTGTTGGCTATAACCTTTGGCATTGGGTTAAAGTGTGTATCAACCCTCCACAGTTTTTGGATTTCTGTATATAAGACGCCAAAATAGTTGATAAGTTATTTTACAGTTTTTGATTCCGTCCATTCGTTTCGGAGATATCTATTTTTAAACATTGCTATTTGCAAGAAAAAACCGAGAAAGTGTTAATATGTTTAGCTTTTACAAGTATTGCCATTAGGCCCTATAAGGTAACTAATCTAACTATTAATTAACTATTGTATTATGTTCGGCGCACGAGTAGAGCAACGTTTGAACCTGCACCTAGGATTTCATTACCTAGAAACTTTGTTTGCTTTCCCACGTGTTTCTTTGGAAGCATGGCATCAATGATTGATCTCAGATATTTAATTCGGAGATAGATTGCAGGCTATGTTTACGACTTTCCCACATTTAAAATGCAGAAATACCGTTTACTGGAAAGGCAATACTGATTAGCTAACATATTATTTCATTGATCTGAGATCTAAAATTCGGGACCTAAGGGATGCACCAAATACACACAATAATTAACATAAAATTCGTTCACCAAACACATTCAACTGATTAGTCAATTACCGAAATCCCATTTATCCCCGGAGCTCCTCTTCGTCCTGATCGTCCTTCCCATCCCTACCAATTGAACAGAACAGATACATGTATATTAGAAATTACTTACTTTTCAAAATATTTTTTACAAGTTTATTTACTTGTTTTTTTATAGAATAGAAAGCGCTAAATCTTAAAGGACATTGGCAACAAAAAATAAGTACATTTTTCCAAGTATATGACTTAAATGGCCGGAATATAATAGTAAAAGGTTGTACAGAATGCTCGTAACGCTTATTAACTCTTTCCTGTTCGGCCCAGTCGAAAGGGGTCATAGAAGACCCCCGAAGTCGTCAATCGAAAAAACACAGCACACGGTAACGCAAGATTAGAAATTTAAATTCGAAAAGCGCCAGGTACATGAGATCCACTCACACGCCGAATTTGATTTGATTTCATAAATAACTCTGCGATTGATGGCATTTTGAATTTTCATGATGCTACGCGGGCGTGCAAGATGGCCTTTTCTAGAAAAATGGAAGTTTTTCAACCTGATTTGTGATAATTAATGCTAATTTATAGATAGATAGATAGATAGAAAAACTTTATTTAAACACGTTGACCCTGTCAACCTAAGCTGATTTCCACGGGGGACGTGTGTAAAATATCTTTACATAACTATATAAAAGTAGGTTTAACGAGAACACAATCTAACTATTTACAATGAACTAAAAAAAAAGGTAATTAAAGCTATTTACAGGAAATCCTCTTATACACATGCATGTACTTTATTGTACTTTTGTCTTTTCAAATGTCAATGCAGGTAGCGATTTTTTTTTGAAAAGAGTTAAGGGAGGTACTACTCCTAATTTCTCTTGGAATTGAATTCCAAAGGAATGCACCATCGTACATAAAACTTTTTTTCATAATATTTGTACGTGGTTTTGGTAAGTGAAGACCACTTGAAATATCCCGGAGGTTATAGTTTGTTAATTCACTTTTATACGAAAACAGATTAGTGAGTGAATTTGGACCCACATTATTTAAAAGTTTATACATCATTTTCGCCTTAGTTTTTTTCCTATCAGCCTTAAGAGGTTCCCAGCTTAGCTCACCTAAGGCAATAGAATGATCAACATCATTGCTAAGATTGGTGATGATTCTGGCCGCTCTATTCTGAAGTTTTTGCAATCTTTTTTGATTGTGTTTTACCAAATACATCCCATACTTCACAGCAGTATTTGAAATAGGGGTATATAAGTGCATTGTATACAGAGAGAAGTGTTTCTCTGTCAGCAAAATATTTTAAACGCCGAAGGGCAGAGATTCCAGCTGTTACCTTTTTGTAAATATTTTCAGTGTTACTATTCCAAGATAAGTACTGGTCAATTATTACTCCTAAGCTTTTACACTCTTGGATCTGTTTAATGGGTTTGTTGTCAATTTTAATGTTTAGATGAAAATCTGCAGTACCTTTAATCATTGGTTTTGAGCCAATCAGCATAAATTCTGTCTTAGCTGCATTCAAGCTAAGTTTATTGGCTATCAGCCAATAAGTTTTTCCAAATCAGAATTTACTGCATTTTCAAGTTCACTTATAGACGGGCCTGCAGCTGTTAAATTTGTATCATCAGCAAATAGTCGAGGCTTTGTATTGTTTAGACATTGAGGCAGATCGTTAATATATAACAAAAAGAAGAGTGGTCCTAGAATAGAGCCTTGAGGTACCCCACAACTAATTGCTTTATCTGATGAAATAAGATTTTTTAATTTGGCATAATTGGGTTCGATTTGTTAGGAAAATTCATGTCTTGTTCGGAAAATTCAAAAGGATTGGTAACAGCCGGTTTATTGGGCTTTCAGAAAATGTGTAGGTTTCGTAACAGTTATGGATATTTCCCGAGATATCAATAGAACAAAGAGGTAGTTCAATTTTTGATGTTTTTCAGCCGGACAGGAAAGAGTTAAAGGTGAATTAGCGTTTTTCCTGCCAAATGATCTGTGACGTGGTCAGTGTTGGCGGAAATGCAAAAGAAATTAAGTTACTTCTCAACGTTATTTTCGTAAACGCTATTACAACCACAACTGGGCAATACCCTCTAAGATAGCTATCACAACATTAAGAATTAGACGTCACGATCATATTCAAAATGGCGGCCTAAGAGCCTGTTTTGAATAAACAAATAAATAAAAATAAATAAATAAATAAATGTAATGGAAGAAACGAACAAATTTCCTTGTACATACCCTATGTCCTTGATAGCCAGTAATACCACGCGCTCCTCGGTCTCCGGGTTCACCCTGTAGAACAATAAACGATTATAGGATATTGAGAATTACAAGCAAGATAGGAAATTACTTTTAAAAACTTACAGATAATCTAGATGCTGCTAATAATATAAAAATAAAAGGGGAACTATATCTCCCAAAACATTACTTTAAAAAGGCCTTTGAGCATAATATTTAGAAATGTTAATATTTTTACGGCATCTACTCTTGTACTCAAGAAATAACGTTTTCATCCTATGCTTCTGGATGCCCCCTTACAGAAAAGGTCTATAGGCGCCTATAGGCAATGTGCCAATTGCCATTAGAAGCCTATAGGCGTCTATAGGCTAATAGGTTTCTCTATAGGTCGCCTATAGAAAATGGGCCTATTGCCTATAGAAGCCTATAGGATCCTATAGGTTGCCTATAGACATGTCTATAGGCAGGCCTGCCTAGGGCCGCCATTTTGTATTATTCTGGAGTTTGCTGCTCGGCTCAGACTCGATGTCCAGCGGAAGTTTCTTTTCAATTTTGACGTCATTGAGTGTAAGGAACAAAAGACAAACACTCGATGACGTCAAAATTGAAAATAAAACCACCGCTATACATTAACTTTCAACAAACTCTAAAATGGCAGCGTCCAGAAGTATAAATACGAAAACGTTATTTCACTATTTCGTTATTTCGTCAACATTTGTAATTTTTCATGTTTTAGATGGTGATGTTATCGTCGACCAATGTATATTTTCTTCAGCTTCGCCGAATAATTCAACGGAGATGGCGTCATAACTGTAGATTGACTTGTGGAAGGAACACGTGAAACTAAATCTCCACAATTTTGAAATAAGATTACACATGTCCACAATTTGGAAATTTGATTGAGTAGTTCACTTTTTCATTCAAAGACAGCTGATTGGGATTATAATAAGTAATACCATTATACGAGGAAGTGAATTCTAAAAAGCTTGGGCTGCTGTGTTCGGTAGACAGACATGAATTCTCACAATGTAAGCTTTGGCTTACAAGCAAGGAAACAAATACTCAATTAGATAACATAGTGATCTACTGTTATAAGTACATTTGTGGTTTCATACTGTTATAAGTACATCTGTAAGTGAAAATGTTCGGGTTTATATATATATATATAGAAACATACGCTGATACATTGCAGGTGGCCCAGGTCTAATGACCAAGCTCGTGAAAATGGGAAACTTAAGCAAGCCCTAAGATTATAAATATATAGCATATACTAAATCAAGAAAGTCATGTGATAGAAAGAAAATTGAACTTACTACCACTCCAGCGGCACCACTTTGACCAGGGGAACCACGTCCTCCAGGTCTTCCCTACGTCATACGTTAAGACATACAGAAATTAACGAAAAGGAATAGAGAAACACACAAGACATCGTTATATTTCAAGCGGGATAAAGTTATCAAAACAACAATCGTTTTATTGAATGTTAAATAATTGACAATGAAATTCGTTCATTCCCATCTTTTTCGGAAAGTAGGTTATTACAAACGAAATTGCTGTTGCTGAATGTGACAGCTATTGTTTTGTGCAATGACAGAATATTGACGCATGCCCTTGACATGGTGCGAATACCAAAAGTCCTAACCTAAGAGCCTGAGTACGATGTTGCGAAAGAACTTTGCGTGTAAACGCATAGTTAATAAAACGATCAAAAAGTAAACATCAGAATAGTGATGAAGGTCTCATCACTATTCTGATGTTTACTTTGTGATCGTTTTATGAAAATACTACTCAAATACTACTCAAATATATGCTAGATACCTCTGCACCTTCTTTTCCGGGAATGCCATTTCTACCCATGTTACCTGGTGGACCCTATAGCGTCACGGAGGTAAATTAATTGGAGCAATATAATTACCGAAGAAAAACAAGGAGCAAGAGCGGGGGCAAGAGCAATGGGAAGCATTTAGCAGGAGTAATGGGAAGAAACGACAGGAAAAGGAAGGAAAAAAGCACAGTAACAACAAAGGACGTGAAGGAAACAACAATAACAACAGCAACAACGGCAATAACTACAATGACACTAATTACTGCAATGACAACAACAACACTGACAACTGCAATGACGACGACGATAAAGCAACAACAACAACAACAACAACAACAACAACAACAACAACAACAACAACAACAACAACAACAACAACAACAACAACAACAACAACAACAACAACAACAACAACAACAACAACAACAACAACAACAACAACAACAACAACAACAACAACAACAACAACAACAACAACAACAACAACAACAACAACAACAACAACAACAACAACAACAACAACAACAACAAGTAATGCAACGACGACGATGACAAATGCAACGATGTCAACTGTAAAGACTGCAACCAAAACAACTGCGATGACACTAACTATAACGCCAACAACTGCAATGACTTTAACGACAACTACAACGACAACAAATGCAACAACGTCAACTTATACAAATAATATATCGACAACTGTAACGACAACTGTAACGACAACTACAAACGAAGGAACCTGCAATGATAACAAATGCAACGACATCAACTGCAAAGACTGGAATGACAACTGCAACGACAAAAATAGGTACGCTATGCGTACAATGTCTACTGCTATCCTAAGTGATGCTATGATAAGCTGTCACGATGATAGCATAGTACTTAATATATAGTAAACGTTAACACAATAGAATGAATGCGGGTTGATTGTGTTTATGTTTAGTTTAATGGATTTTCCAAATAAAAAAATTACAACATTGATACAAACAAAAAACAAAGAAACAATAAGTAACTAATAAATATAAGATGGCCCGGTATCCGCAACAACAGAGGAAATTACTGCGGACCCTAATATTATATGTTTTCCTATCATGAAAAGTGTGTTCTCAAGTGTTGCTTTGGTTGTATATAATCACAAGTGACTGTATACCCCAAATTCTTATTATTTATAAACGTTCTATATAAGGCAAGTAGTTGAACAGTAAAATATTTCTTTGGTTTGAACTTTTCTTCGATACTTTGTACAGGTTTAAGTTTTTTAAATGCTAACGTCATCGCAAGCATTTGACTTTCTTTCCTGTTTTCCATGCGATAAACTAGCTAGTTAATAATTTGAGTGAAAATGTTGATATCTCTAGTATAATGTTCAAGTATATAATCAACGTTTGAATTAAATCAAACCTCTCTAGCAGCAGAATATTGTATCCGAAATAATGACATGTCTGACGTCATAATCATTAGCATTTGGGAAAACAAACATTTACGCACACAGAATTAAACTTTCATTGGAGAATTGAATTTTCATTGGACAAGAGACAAATTCGTCGCTTCAAATGCGTGCAAATATAAAAATACAACTCATGCAGGTATAATGCCTAGCTCCCTCCACATTCTAGACAGCATACTTCCCGCGAGGCCTGTCCTCGTATGTTCTCGGGAACGCGCACGCTTCTGATTCCTCAGAAGTCTCGAATATGTTTTCGGAAACTCGCGACAAACGTTAATGGTTGTTAGTGTTAAGATTAGTGTACAAGCTTTCAAGAAAAGTTCTATTAAAAATAATTAGTTTCGAAATCCAAACACTTTGCATTTTCCCAATCCACATTGTGCTTGGTTTCCTTGTGGTGGACAGCTATGTTGTTCATTTTGTCACCTGTTGCTGTACTACGTTTGTGTTCTTTTATTCGCATCGATAGATTCCGGCCAGTTTCTTCAATGTAGGTGGCTGGACAGTCAGCGCATTCCACTTGATACACAGCTAGACATTTAATATTAAATAATAATGAACCCGGATTCAAACCATTTAACTCTTTCCCGACTGGCGCAGTTAAAACGGGTCGTTGAAGACCCGCAAAGTCGTCAATCGAAAAACACGGCACACGGTAACGCAAGATTAAAAATTGAAATTCGACCGAAAGCGCCAGGAACATGAAATCCACGCACACGCCAAGTTTGATTTGATTTCATAAACAACTCTGCGATTGTGAGTTTTCAAGATGCTACGCGGGCGTGCAAGATAGCCTTTTCTAGAAAAATGTAAATTTTTCAACCTGATTTATGATAATTAATGCTAATTTATATTAACATAATGTGTTTTGTTCGGAAAATTTAAAAGCACAAGTAAAAGCCGGTTTATTGGGCTTCCAGAAATGTATAGCTTTCGCAACAGTTATGGTTATTTCAAGAGATATCAATAGAACAACGTGGTCGTTCAATTTTTGATGTTTTTCAGCCGTCGGGAAAGAGTTAAGGATAAATATCTTGTTAGACCTCTTTGCGCCTATAATAGGCATTTTCGCCGTTGTATAACTTCTTACAGCGCTAGATCAGCATATTAACGCTTGCTTTCTTGACGAAAGACAACTCCTCTCTGTCTCTCCATTTACAGCTTGTTTACAACTTTGGCTTTTTCACTCTGCGGTCATACATAAAAATTATTACTGATATAGATAGAACAAACAGAAACAGACAGAATCAGTTATTTACTAAATCGCTTATCACGCTGTCAAAATCAATAGACGCACTGCACTCAATAGAAGATATTTTTCTACGTGAGACCTGTGAAGTCAAGGTCTAACAAATGCCAATTGCTTGATATTCTAATTTTCATAAGAAAGTGCGAGGATCATTCCAGTTTCATTTCAAAACGTGTCTTATTTGTTTTCATGGTTTAATTTGAGTATGTGGCTATTTCTCTTTTTTTATAATGATTATCGTATTTGATTGCGCGCCAGCCGCGCTGTATTTATTGTTAAGATAGGCTTCGTTTTATGTTGTGTACAATCTTGGCTTCTCAGGGCTTCGTATAACGTATTTCTTGTAGTGCTGCTAAACATATTAAACTGCGCTTTATTTACTTTATCCTACGGTACGTTGAGCTTCGCAATCAGCATAGATAAGATCGGAAACAGTCGTATACAGTTCGGTGTTACTTACTGTACTTACGCTTTTTGGGCATCCAATAGCACAGTGTCTATTAGCACAAGGGCACTAGACACAATAACTGAATGAATGACATCAATAACACAATGACATCAATAACACAATGACATCAATAACACAATGACATCAACTGCAACGACATCAACTGCAACGACAACTGCAACGGCGACAACTGCAAAGATAACAACTACAAATACAACAACAACAACAACAACAACAACTACAACAACAACTGCAACAACGACAACGATAACTCAACGCGATGGGCGAGTTAGGAGGACAGCAAGAGCAAGAGTAATGGGGGGTAGGAGAATAATACCATACTAGTGAGGAAAGAATAGGAATTAGTACAATGGAAATTATCGTCAAAAGTGAAACATACCCGTGCAACACGAGCACCAGCAGATCCCTTTGCGCCTCCCTCGCCATTCACTCCCTAAATAAAGTACAAAAGGTCTATCGTCAATAGCAAAAATCCTATCTGTTCAACCACAGACTAAAAAACCTACCCTGACGCCAGTCCTTCCTCTCCGTCCACGAGCTCCAACATTTGCTTGCTACATTAAAATACATTACATCACATACTGAAGAAATCAAATTCAAATTATTACTTCTAATTTATATCAATTCGGAAACACCAAAACATACAATAAACTAAAATTAAAATAATAAGGAGAGTGCCAGGAACCGACTACATGGAGGAATCCCAACAGTGACCCGTTTATAGAAATGCAAAAGGTTCCTAGTTATCTACAACAGCTATTTACCGATATCCATACAATTTTACTTACACCAAGTTTGATAATGACTTTTTCTGTGGGTCCTTTGGGCAAAGAACCTGGCTGTCTTCCACGATCAAGATATCCAGCAGCGAAAGACAGAATCTGACAAAATATGGTATATATAAAATGGTATAAAAATTAAAGCAGTGATAAAAACAACACAGAAGCAATACCAGTATAAAAAAGCAACAATAACAGCAGTAACGACATCAGTAACAACAATATTAATCATATAGATTACCCGGGGGTGACAAGGTTGTCAAATACTGTCGAAAGTCACGAATTAACGTAGATTACATGCGGTGTTGGTAAGAAAAATTCACCGAGTCGTTCAGGCCAATTCGGCGAATCGTTACGACCTGTACAAGTCGTGAAGGGTTGAAATACATGTGGTGTAGCTAACATGAAACATAGATTGCATATGGTGTACCTAAAAGTTATATCGTTCGAAAAATTCACTGAGTCGTTCGATTTGCCCAATTTGCGGAGTATTACGACCCGTACAAGTTGTGAAGCGTAGGATATCTTGGGTGGATATCTTATAACTTTTTGAAAATTGTTCGATTGTGTTTGATATGTTGAGTAAATTGTTCGTTTACATTGATTTCGACCTGTTTCAAACGTCGAACGTTTCATGTGCCGAATCTAATGTAAATTAGCAAAACCTTTTGTTCAAGATCATTTGCATTAGATTCGGCACATGAGAAGTTCGACGTTTGAAACGGGCCTTAATGGTGATACGAGTTTAGTTTTAGCAACAACATATTATGTTTCAATTGATGATTCATGAATATGTTATGATGGCTTGTGGAACACGAATTGTTCGGGTGGTAACGACCCTTCAAACTTGCCAAATCGTAGAGTGGAGGATATTTGTGGCATCATCATGCATAAACTAAGCGACAAGCGTTTCGAATCGTACGACCCATACGATCGGTATCAGTTCGACAGTATTGGGCATGTGTGGGGGAACATTTGATACTTCAAATCAGTCCCAGTTCAGAAGCCTATCTTTTCGGAGAAGGATAAAACGGATACTCAAAAGGACCTTCATATTTTCAAGAACTAGTCTAAACCTAATCCAAATCCTAACCCTAAACGTAATCTAAACAAAGACGCCCGCTTGGCGTTAACTCGAGCAAGTGTGGTTTTGGGCAGGTATATATCTATATATGTATATATTCCGGTTAAAATTGTTCAGCAAAACTGGGCCCAGTTGTCTCTTAACTACAGTTTAATTGTTGTTTGGGCATTTAAATTGTAGTGAACTTCTGAAAATCTGATCCTGGCAAGAATTATCCCCGATTTGCATAATTAAGTAAGAAGCTGCTTTATGTGACTGCTTTTTTGCGCGGCAAACTTCAAAGGGGATAACAATCGAACTGCGATTCATGTTGAGGGGGACCTCCTTCTAAACGTTGCTATTGGAATAACTGCTTCATTATACACAAAAACATAGAACAAAGACATTGACCGCGTTTCCAGACAATACAATTCTAGTGACTATGCCTACAGCGATGATTACCTGTCGGCGTGTGCCAATTTTGACATATTTATCATCTCAATCATCAATAGTTCATGAGGTAAACACAAAGAAGTGGACAGGGAGGGAGGTCGTAACCGCAATCATAACCCTAACATCCCTAGAGTTTCATTCCTATTAACCACCCTGCGGGATGTTCCCCATCCATGATCCCCAGACCTTGCACGTCATGTATTTGTTGATCACAAATCGGAAAGGATGTTTCATCGTAGATTGTGAAACGTTATATCGGTCAATAATTAACCGATTTCAATTATAAAAACAGATTTGGAATTACCGAGTCCAAGTACATAACATACGTGCCTTCGGGTAATATAAACACAGCATGCATGTTTACCTGCAAGTTGACTTCATCAGCGTTCTTTGTGCTTCTATTTACAGGTTTTGAACGATTCAATGACACATTTAAACGAGAGTTTTCATATAATATTGTATTCAAGTTTATATTCGTGTTTACCTTAATGCGTTTGGCATTCATATGTATACTTTTGACCAACCGGTTCGCAAAGCCTGACATCCAAAGTAATAATGAAGCCGAATTTAAGACTCGTTCTACCACAGGAAAACCAGATTTTAGCTCAATTACATTACGCTAGGCTCTTAGAAGTATGGTGTCTGAACGTGGCCCTAAGTGCCTAACCCCATTTTTTGTTTAGAATAAAAGCACTCCTAAAATTAGGAAGCATATGTTCTTTTAAATTTTGGTAATAGCTGTTTTTGTTCTGAAGATATTCAGGTTCTTGTAATATGCAAATAAGGCATGTGATGACGTAAGATAAGGAAAGCAGACTTGTCGAAGATCTATTTTCGAGTATATCTTCAAACCATTCATCAAACTTTGCATGTATTTACAGACAAATAAGCTAAAAAAGACAGTTCAAGTTATGTAGTCGTCATTGTAACCGATTTGTTTCCAGACCTCTAAATTCAGGCTCAGAAAATCTTTGTTTTCTGCCATAGCAGAGTTTACTACAACTTCACACTCTAGTATAAGATCAGTTAAGTTTGTAGCAGCTTTCTTCAATATTACCAAATCCAAAATGATCAGCACTTGAGAGAAAATAAATAGTTTTGTATTTTAAATTAAGAGGTCTGGAAACTAATCGGTTACAATGACGACTACATAACTTGAACTGTCTTTTTTAGTTTAATAGTCTGTAAATACATGCAAAGTTTGGAGAAAGTTTGATGAATGGTTTTGAATTAAGATATACTCGAAAATAGATCTTCGACAATTCTGCTTTCCTTATGTTACGTCATCATATGCCTTATTTGCATATTATGGAACAACTTGAGAACAAAAACAGCTATCGCCAAAATTTAAAAAAACATCCTTCCTAATTTTAGGAGTGCTTTTATTCTAAACCAAAAAAATAGGTTTAGTGGCACTTGAAGGTCACGCTGCCGCGAGAATACCTTTTATACATAAAGTGGAAAGTTCAAGGCACTGTTACCAGTTGGCTGATTAATTCAAATGCATGGTCAAGCAAGAGATCCGGTCCCCAAGAACATTTATATTTTCGTTTTTTGGGTTGTTTTTTTTTGTTTTTATTCCGGATACGTATATAGATGTGTATTATCGCTTCTAAATTTATTAACATACCAAGCCTCCTGGTGGACCAGGAAATCCAGATAAGCCAAAGGCTCCAGGGTTACCATTCGCTCCATTTACACCCTTTGGGCCACCTGCACCCTAAAAGACAAAGATACGAAAACAACTACAGGAACCAAATATACGTAACAAAAATCACGGGCTTGAAGGGCCTGAAGAACATGGCGTTGAAATCGTCAATAGAAATACGTATCTACTTAGTATTTTTCCATATATCAAAGTTCTCTTATTTTTCTTTTTATACCATATCCCGTTATACTGTATACTATATCCAGTTTTTTAGTAGATTCCTTATTTATTATTATTATGGTCTATTCTCCATTTAGTTAAAATAGCGATGTTAAAGAACGAGAAGCCAACAATAGGTGTAGGAATGGGTGCCAAGATGGGCCCTAAAAGTTACGCTAATTTATTGGTTGGTTATGCTGAACAACAAATCGAGCAGTACGCACGAGCCACACCTTATTTCTTTGGCAGATATATTGATGACTGTTTATGGACTGTATCATGCTCGGAAATTGGACTCGGAAAATGGATAGAGAAATTAGACCTACAATTAAACATACCACAGCCACAAAAGACGTCCTTACTTGGTACAGCGCACATTCTAAGAAAGGTATTGCAATAATGCAGTAAGGACGTGGCTTAGTCTACAGGCAGTAGTCAGTCCCGCTCTGAGGTAACATCTACGCTGTGCGAACTTACTAGCATACTTACTTACTAATGTAGTATATACAATTGAAAATTTGAAATAGGAGCTATTTAAGACGTTCTAATACACTAGTGTAAATAATATTTCTGGTGTATTTACAAAAGGTAGTAATTAGTTATGGTTATGGTAATGAAGAACTTTATGGTAATGAAGAACTTTATGGGTAGCCTTGATCATCTTAAATCGTGGAACAAAGCGCTAAACACGAACATTAAGACACGCATAGGGAGCATCGTGAGCATTCACATTTGAACATGGTAGCACATCAGTATATGTAACACGTTTAGAATTATTCGAAAATATATGGTCGATAAAACGTTTCACTGGAATGCGCCAGTCTAGTTGCCTTTTGCAAGTGTTGTATTAGATTAAACGTATACAATAAATTTTGTAATGTTTTGTCAATGGAGCATTTGGTTTGAGCATTTCAATATTTAAATCCCCTGTAATTACTAGTAAACCATCCCACGAAGTTGATAGGTCAGACAACATTTTGACAACATCACCATTTGCGCCAGCCACTGTTATCTAACATTCTTGTAGATCTATACATGAAATGAAAAATGGAAATTTCATATTTCACCATCCACAAACACAGTCACATTCTAATGGAAAACGGGACTGTGTTTGTGGATGGTGAAATATGAAATTTCCATTTTTCATTTCATAGAAACTTTAAGGTTCGCAAAAACGACGTCCCGTACAGGAAATAGAAAAGAGCCCTCGCACATACACAAAAAGTAATGAGTATTACAATAGATATATGAAGAAAGTTTGCTTTCACAATTACCCGTTTTCCGCTACCTCCAAGTAGCCCACCTGGTCCAATTTTTCCTGGTTCACCCTAAATAAGAAAATTATAAGAAAATCTACTTACTAAACAAATCGTAAGAATAACTGCATGCACACGCATAACGCGTGTCGAGAGTCATGTGCTCGAGTGCTAGGTCTTGCTTGGAAATACTGTATTCATTCTGTAACTGTTGTTTACCCAACTAAAGGATTATATAATAAAGGATTGAGTTGAACCGGCGTCCGTCTAAATAGATAATACGGAATTTAAGTTTCCGACAACGACTACGGGTGAATAAATTATAACTGCTAATTTTAACATATTTATCCAACAATCATGCATATAGAAACGCATGGAACCGTAGTTTTGTAGATTTGACAAGAGTTAAGTTATTTAACCATTTTTTTTCCTGTAGCGACTCACCTCGCAGTTCTCTTTAAAACGATGTTTGGAAAAAATTTGGTCCCAAAAGTATTTATTGTCACAGCGTTGTGACCCTGCTAACAATGCACATAAAGCATTTTTCGTTGTAAACACAAGGAGATAACGTAGTGCTTCATCCGATACGAAACCGTCGAAAATCGTAACATCATGCAATCTCGGAACAAACATAAGATATGAATTATTTTTTGAGTAATATATGTATTAATCATTCCCTACAATGTTGAATTGTTTTTCAACCTTAGTCCCAGTCCGAAAAAATCTTAAAAATTCCATATTTCAGCAACACGCAGTTTATGTTTACATATAATACGTCAATTTTTGCTAAAATTAGTGGCATCAAGATTTTTATTACGTTTAAAGAATTTTCAATTCGTTTACAACAGAATAGTTTTCATTTATGCTATTTCTGCAGCCCTTACGCTGCTGATCCTGTTTAAATCCGATAAGATGGGGATTAAGTTCCATACGTTTTATTCTAATACTGTTCGGAACACTTCCCTGGTAGACAGGGGTAGAATCAGAATGCTAGGATTTCATAAATTAAAAACAATTGTCTAATAAACCTAGGGGTGAAGGCGAGTCTGCTATCAAACAGCCACGTGGGATCACTTCTCGATATATTTCTATTGGAAGTGTTCCAAGTCACGCCTCAAGACTTACCCCAAATCTTGCATAGCGTAACTAGAGAATCTTACCCGTGGTCCATATTCTCCGCGATCACCAGGGGGACCTTTATACTGTAAAAAGAGGATACTATATTAACATTCTAAAAAGTACAATCTATCTCTGTATAATCTGATTAAAATAACTAAAACACCACACACATGTTTATGAGATTATTCACATAACTATTTCTTTATTTTCTATATACAACCTTACTATACAACTTACTCATACATTGGCACACAACGCAACAGAACACACAGCACAAAACAAAACAACACAACGCAAGATAACATAACAATATAACAAGATATAACATGACAATATAACATGATAATTTAACATGGTATGACATGAAATAATGTGAAATAACGTAACGTAACGTAACGTAACGTACAAAGCAGACTAACGCAGATACTTACTATAATTATGATTGCTGTTCGATTAAACATATAAGAGAAATGAGAATAAATAAGAATAAAACATATAATAAAACATTTTTATTATTATTATTATTATCATTATTATTATTATTATTATTATTATTACTACTATCATTATTATCATTAAAGCATTTATTTAAATACGATAAAATTACAGCACAGCTGATGTGGTTGCGTAATACAAAGATAGTGATAAAATTAAAATCACAAATTACAGTATATGCCTACATAAACCTAAATCAACAAATTTATAAAATATATCAAATTACTATATATCAAAGTTTAATAGAAAAATATTTTAGTTTGTGCTGTCTAGAATCACTGGTGACACTAGTTGGTTATTGAGCATTTTAGTATAAAGTGAAACTGTAGTTTTCAAGACAGTTAATAATGATCCAAAGATCAAAATTATTACATTAAGGCATCATTTATAACATGTTCAAATTTACCTTTGGTATTATTATATACTAAATAAATACATAGGAATTGACTTATAACTACTAAAAACTGGTTTCTTATGATATCTTATACCTTGCAGAATTAATTGGTTTTCAAGACACAGCTGATAGAACCAAATGAAATAACGTTTTAATATATAAGTTTAATATATCATTTTTACTATCAACTCGAAGGAAGAACTGTTACTCGTGTTTGAACTATTACTCCAAATCTACATGTTATCCCAGTAAAATTATATTAAAAAATCAATACACAGCAATATTCAGAAAAAACAGAACTGAATGGATATCTAAACTATATTGAAATATATATATATATATATATTGCACCTCGATATGCTGGTGTATGAAAATAGCTGGTAAATAATGTGGTAAATGTGCTAATTATAATAATAATAATAATAATAAGGTCTTGATAGCAAGAGACATAAGAAGAGGTCCATTATAATCTGACCAAAGATTGTAATTGAGGCAGGTTTGAGATTGACAAGACTACAAATATAATTAGGCGCTAACCCATGGATAGCTTTGTAAGTAAATAAAGTAATTTTAAAATCAACTTGGAACTTAACTGGGAGCCAATGTAAATGCAGGGAGAACCAAAAACTAGACTAGTAGTGGCATTTTGTACCTTTTGCATTTTATCCAATTGAGAATTAGGTGAACCATAAAGTATCCATTACAATAGTCTAAGCGATTGATAACAAAAGCATTGATAAGGGTCTCTGTGGAATTCTAGTATTAGGTATTTCCTAAAAATTTGTCTGATATTATGTAGATAATAAAAGCTGGCTTTGCATATCTTAGTAAAGATTACTATCAAACCACGAGCCTAGATCGCGCACCGGATTAGAAGCTGAAACCGTAGAGTCATCTATTTATATACTATTTATTCCAATCTTAGCTAACTGGACACCAAAATGAAGATCAAACTTGATTGAACGAGTGTTATTAATCAAAACATGCTGGTTTCTCCAGGTATATGAACGAAATCCGTCTTTCACCGATAAATTACCATCTCCAAAACTACTGGAAGCAGTTCAACTAAACATTCTTTAACAATAGCTGAGTCGAACTGGTGATAAGATGTTTTACAAAGTTAGAAGAAACTGGCTCAAAATCTGTGAAAGAGAATGTCCGACTTAGATATCAAAATCCTTAGATATCTCGTTATAAATATATCGCTGTCTTTAGAAAAGACTTACATAATTATTATTTAAGATTAATTTTGATATCTCTGATCTGATCCTATCTGATATCTAGAACACTGTCTGTATAAAATGATGCTCTTATCGCTTAATACCGTTATTTATAAGCAATATATACGTTGCTATTAATATTATATCCTATTTGTAAGTTTATTTTATTCTTTCTTTTGTAAATGTTATTGGCGGTCTTACCTTTGTGTCTCCCCAACAAATCATTAAATTGTTTGTATGTCATTTTTTATTTATAGTCAACTAAATTTATTTTTAATTTCTTATACATGTATATCTACATTTGTGTTTTATTTACATTTATGATTTAACAAAATATTGCATTATGCTAACTATTATTGTTAGAAAGAAGTTTGATTTGGTTGCAAACCATACAGGGTAATAACATTGGCAAACCTTCGCATGTCTTCCCATCTCCAGTATATCCTTTATTGCAAGTACATTTATAAGTTCCAGGACCTGTATCAGTACACGTGGCAAATCGATGACAGTCGTCCTTAGGAGTACCGCATACCTTGATTTCTAGTAATGAGGAATTAGAAAAATGCAGTTGGTTCGTCAGCAGAAAAGTGTACGTATATATATACATTTACTTTTCCCTGATCTGTAAATTTCGAAGTACCTATATCTCGATCTCTAGTAAATATTGTAATAAAATATTATGACTGTCAGTGATCCCATTCTCTCAGAAATGAATACATTGGAGTAATTAGAAAAAGGGAGTTGCAGGTCGTTCAGCGGAAATGTGTGCGTATATAATCCTAACGATATACATCTGCCCTGCGAGAGTTTACGGGAATGGGGCGATGCTCGAACACTAACACTAAGTGATGAACGTTACTACAGACACTAAACAGTTGACATATTTATACACATGTTACGTTTGAGTTTGCATCCTTTGTTGCACGAGGGCAATAGTTGGTTGTTGGAAAGCGATTGTAAATTTCTAGAAATTATGCAATGATGTAGTGCTTGCCGCAATACGCATTGTTAATGACAACTACAATAGATCATTGCTTGAAACAGAGGCTGTCAAAGACATTCAATTGTAAATATAGATAATAGACTGCGAGCGACTCTATCGAGTATTGGTATTGTGGTACTGTGTGTTATGTGAAGCGCATTATTTACGTCTACGCATTATTTACGTCCTCTCTTTTATCCAGTTGAAAATTGGTGTGTCTTAGCCAGGAATTCATTGGATTTGTGTTGCATCTTCCACGGAACACCGCTTCTAATACACGTGATCGGCTCAAATGTGATTTCTGGCCATGAAACATTTCCGACTCTTATCTGTCAATGACACTGAATTGTGAGAGCAATTCGTTCAACAAGAAATACACAAATAATTAAAATTTGACATTTTTGACAAGTGCATTGAATCTTATTTTGATTTTAGGTCATCTGGACATATCGAAGTGCATTAATTGATCATTAATTAATTATTAATTAATTAATTAATTAATTAATTAATTAATTAATTACAATAATAAACAAACAAACAAACAAACAAACAAACAAACAAACAAACAAACAAACAAACAAACAAAATAAGCAAACAAACAAATAAGCAAACAAGTAAATAAATAAATAAAATGTCACGTTTACAACCATGAAATTAATAAATTCCTGCATCGCTATACGCACATGGCGCTAATTTTATTATTTTGCATTCCCCTGAAAAACAAGAGACACGAAGCTAACGGTTGGTGTACTGCCGAAATATTGAATAGGAGGGCTAACGTAAAATAATCATGTCACAAATATAATTGCCATTCAGGAACGAGAAACAATAACAAATAATTAATAAGCTTCAAAAGTAAGTCTTTCAAGTACATCCTTTATTGCAAGTACTAAGACACGAAATAAGATACTGTGCACGCATAAATATTTGACACATGCACCAATACAATGCAGGAGGCAAATCCTGACGCGTGCACTGTATCTTATTTTGTTTTTATGTGACGCACTATGTCTAGTTTATTTTTATTTATACACTTTACCAGGAGTAATCAAGATTGTATAAGTGGATTCGAAGCAAGTGTATTAAAGAGGTGAATGGAGATGTGCATGTCAACAAATATGAAACAATTAATAAATCTAAGAGCTGAAGCTGAGAATTCGTATATGAAGGGCTTTTTTATTTGTGCATATACCGTATTTTGTTAAATAAGGTATTTTAATCTGCATATATAAATACAATGTTGTATTTGACTTTGGGTGTATTTATTATCCATTATCAATAATCGAGTCTTAGACAAAAATCCAATACGAGGCCCACGAGCTAGTTACTAGTTCATCGACCGCGAATGGCCTATATATGTGCAAGGAGGCCGAAGGTAACTTCTGGTTTCAAAAACAAAATAGGAAGATAGGATGATAGATAGACCAATCATACACAATTGATATATGGTACTATGATATATTGATATATTGATATATGGCATTGATATATATATATGGTATTGATATATGGTACAGTCAAAGACTGGATTACATATGCAGTTAATTTATAAAAATGAAAAATCTATTAAAATTTATAAATAATATTAAAAGTAAAACTGCTATTAATTATTATTTGAATAGTGAGAAATAGCGATCGGTACGACAATTAGATATGTTAAAGGTTCTATTTCTCCTTAATCGTGCAGAGTAGGAGGTGGCTATTGGAGGTAAGAGATCTGCAAGTTTGTGTTCTAGAAATTTGGTATGCGTTATTGACATTTGATAAATTGCTATTGAATATATAGCTCGCTCTAATGACCAGAATTCTAATGAAGTGCAATAGGTGTAAATCTTGCGACAATGCTTCCTTTCACGATTGACCTTGTTCCGCAGTATCTTCAACAGTAACTCGTTCCCGGATGCAAACGCCTTTTGCCGACGAACAATACTGTAAGTGACTTAAGTTCACGGTCGATCAGTACGGTCGATCAGTGTAATGAACTCCAGTGGATTTTTCTGGCATTATAGTATCTAAGCCATATTTAACGATCTCAGTTAGGATACTCAGCTTGTCATCGCTGGAATGATCAGATGAGAACAGGTCAGACCACGGTGATTGAAGTAGAAAGTGACCAATATTTGATATTTTACTAGGCCACTTGTCCCTATTTTAATTACCTTTGACTTAGGTTTATACAGCTTCTCTCTAGTACTTGGACAGACAGGAATTGTAATGTGATCTGACAAGCCAAACGAAGTAGAAAATTTACGTTTTCGTAAACTGATTTTTTATTTTATTTTAGTAATCGTTACAACCTAAATAATGGCAGTTGACTATATTTGTTTGTGTATGATGGCAGTCGGTAATTTTGTCAATTTCGCGTTTACAAACGTGCAGAGCTAAAATAATATCATTGGCAAACCTGTACATGTCTTCCCATCTCCAGTATATCCTTTATTGCAAGTACATTGATAGGTTCCTGGACCTGTATTAGTGCACGTGGCGAATCGATGACAGTCATCCTTGGGAGTACCGCAGATTTTAATCTCTAGTAATGATTATAATATATTGGAGGAATTAGAAAAAGGCAGTTGGTTCGTCAGCGGAAGGTGTACGTATATATGCATTTATTTTTCTCGCGGTCCGTAATTCTAGGAGTACCGAATATCTTGACCTCTATATAGTAATTATTATAATAAAATATTGCGTCAAGCTTTCTGGAGGCAGTTGATTGTTCAGTACATTCATTTACTTTTCTAGGAGTACCATATATCTATTTGTCTCTAGTAATGATTATAATAAAGTATTGCGGCGTCTTTCAGTAATATTATTCACTTTAGGAAATATAAAATATTTATATTTCTTTTATAAAATAACAATTTGAAAATAAGTAAATCATAGCAAAATATTCATTAATATTATTAAAATAATGAAACTGTAAATTCTCCTTTCGTTGGACAAGATATACATGAATATTGTCTTATAAATGAATTTTGTCATACATTTTAACACGTGCATTGTTTTTTATGTGATGTACTGTGCCTGGCGAAGTGTATAAATAAAAACAATCACCGAATTTAAGTTTATATAACCTTCAAATTAATGGATGTGTATGATGGCAGTTGGCAACGGTTTGGAACAGTTAGATTTTGTTATAGTCAATTACACGTTTTCAAACGTGCAGATGTAAGAGAATAACATTGGCAAACCTGTACAAGTCTTTCCATCTCCAGTATATCCTTTATTGCAAGTACATTTATAGGTTCCAGGGCCTGTATTAGTGCACGTGGCAAATCGATGACAGTCATCCTTGGGAGTACCGCAGATTTTGATCTCTAGTAATGATTATAATATATTGGAGGAATTAGAAAAAGGCAGTTGGTTCGTCAGCGGAAGGTGTACGTATATATGCATTTATTTTTCTCGCGGTCCGTAATTCTAGGAGTACCGAATATCTTGACCTCTATATAGTAATTATTATAATAAAATATTGCGTCAAGCTTTCTGGAGGCAGTTGATTGTTCAGTACATTCATTTACTTTTCTAGGAGTACCATATATCTATTTGTCTCTAGTAATGATTATAATAAAGTATTGCGGCGTCTTTCAGTAATATTATTCACTTTAGGAAATATAAAATATTTATATTTCTTTTATAAAATAACAATTTGAAAATAAGTAAATCATAGCAAAATATTCATTAATATTATTAAAATAATGAAACTGTAAATTCTCCTTTCGTTCGACAAGATATACATGAATATTGTCTTATAAATGAATTTTGTCATACATTTTAACACGTGCATTGTTTTTATGTGATGTACTGTGCCTGGCGAAGTGTATAAATAAAAACAATCACCGAATTTAAGTTTATATAACCTTCAAATTAATGGATGTGTATGATGGCAGTTGGCAACGGTTTGGAACAGTTAGATTTTGTTATAGTCAATTACACGTTTTCAAACGTGCAGATGCAAGAGAATAACATTGGCAAACCTGTACAAGTCTTTCCATCTCCAGTATATCCTTTATTGCAAGTACATTTATAGGTTCCAGGGCCTGTATTAGTGCACGTGGCAAATCGATGACAGTCATCCTTGGGAGTACCGCAGATTTTGATCTCTAGTAATGATTATAATATATTGGAGGAATTAGAAAAATGCAGTTGGTTCGTCAGCGGAAGGTGTACGTATATATGCATTTATTTTTCTCGCGGTCCGTAATTCTAGGAGTACCGAATATCTAGACCTCTATATAGTAATTATTATAATAAAATATTGCGTCAAGCTTTGTGGAGGCAGTTGATTGTTCAGTACATTCATTTACTTTTCTAGGAGTACCATATATCTATTTGTCTCTAGTAATGATTATAATAAAGTATTGCGGCGTCTTTCAGTAATATTATTCACTTTAGGAAATATAAAATATTTATATTTCTTTTATAAAATAACAATTTGAAAATAAGTAAATCATAGCAAAATATTCATTAATATTATTAAAATAATGAAACTGTAAATTCTCCTTTCGTTGGACAAGATATACATGAATATTGTCTTATAAATGAATTTTGTCATACATTTTAACACGTGCATTGTTTTTATGTGATGTACTGTGCCTGGCGAAGTGTATAAATAAAAACAATCACCGAATTTAAGTTTATATAACCTTCAAATTAATGGATGTGTATGATGGCAGTTGGCAACGGTTTGGAACAGTTAGATTTTGTTATGGTCAATTACACGTTTTCAAACGTGCAGATGTAAGAGAATAACATTGGCAAACCTGTACAAGTCTTTCCATCTCCAGTATATCCTTTATTGCAAGTACATTTATAGGTTCCAGGGCCTGTATTAGTGCACGTGGCAAATCTATGACAGTCATCCTTGGGAGTACCGCAGATTTTGATCTCTATAGTAATGATTATAATATATTGGAGGAATTAGAAAAAGGCAGTTGGTTCGTCAGCGGAAGGTGTACGTATATATGCATTTATTTTTCTCGCGGTCCGTAATTCTAGGAGTACCGAATATCTTGACCTCTATATAGTAATTATTATAATAAAATATTGCGTCAAGATTTCTGGAGGCAGTTGATTGTTCAGTACATTCATTTACTTTTCTAGGAGTACCATATATCTATTTGTCTCTAGTAATGATTATAATAAAGTATTGCGGCGTCTTTCAGTAATATTATTCACTTTAGGAAATATAAAATATTTATATTTCTTTTATAAAATAACAATTTGAAAATAAGTAAATCATAGCAAAATATTCATTAATATTATTAAAATAATGAAACTGTAAATTCTCCTTTCGTTCGACAAGATATACATGAATATTGTCTTATAAATGGATTTTGTCATACATTTTAACACGTGCATTGTTTTTATGTGATGTACTGTGCCTGGCGAAGTGTATAAATAAAAACAATCACCGAATTTAAGTTTATATAACCTTCAAATTAATGGATGTGTATGATGGCAGTTGGCAACGGTTTGGAACAGTTAGATTTTGTTATAGTCAATTACACGTTTTCAAACGTACAGATGTAAAGAATAACATTGGCAAACCTGTACAAGTCTTTCCATCTCCAGTATATCCTTTATTGCAAGTACATTTATAGGTTCCAGGGCCTGTATTAGTGCACGTGGCAAATCGATGACAGTCATCGTTAGGAGTACCGCATATCCTGATTTCTAGTAATAATTATAATAAAATATTGTGTTTTACAGTGATCACATTCTCTCAGAAACTAATACATTGGAGGAATTAGAAAAATGATCTTGGCTAGTCAGCGGAAAGTGTAGGTATAGTATATATGCATTTACTTTTCTAGGAACACCGAATATCTGGATCTCTGGTAATGATTAAATAAAATTTTATGAGTTTAATGATATCATTCGCGTTAATTAGCACTGTATCTTATTTTGTTTTTATATAACGCACTAGCAGTACCTGATAAAGTGTATAAATAAAACAATAAACTACCAGTAATAAAGATTATAAGAGAATTCGAAGCAAGTGTATTAAAGAGGTGATGTGTATGGCAACAAATATGAAACAATTGATAAATCTAAGAGCTGAAGCTGACAATTCGTAAATGAAGAGCTTTCTTATTTGTCCATATACGAATGATAAGGAATTCCATTCGCAGTTCATCGACCGCGAATGGCCTATATGTGCAGAGAGGCCGAAGGGAACTTCTGGTTTAGGGCTAAAAGTTGCCGAAACAAACATACATTCTCCTTCGTCGAAAGTAACGAATATGTTTATAACCTTCAAAATAACGAATGTCTACATCGTTATACGCGAATAGCCCTAATTTTATTTTTTTCTAGTCTATTGAAAAACAAAATAGGAAGAAAGCTAAGGCTGTAGGTATAATGAAGTTCCCAATTTACGTTTTCGTAAAATAATTTTATTTTTTTATTTTAGTAATCATTACAAACTAAATTATGGCATTTGACTTACTTCGTAATGTGTATGATGGCAGTTGGTAGAAACTGATTTGAAATGGTTTGATTTTATTAGTAATAACGTTTACAAACGTGCAGATGTAAAATAATAACATTGACAAACCTTCGCATGTCTTCCCATCTCCAATATATCCTTTATTGCAAGTACATTGATAGGTTCCTGGACCTGTATCAGTGCACGTGGCGAATCGATGACAGTCATCCTTCGGACTACCGCAGATTTTGATCTCTAGTAATGAATATAATATATTGGAGGAATATATTAGAAAAAGGCAGTTGGTTCGTCAGCGAAGGTGTACGTATATATGCATTTACCTTTCCCGCGGTCCGTAATTCTAGGAGTACCGTATATTTCTATAGTAATTATTATAAGAAATATTGCGCATCCAGCTTCCAGTGATCCCATTCACTCAGTGACATTTGAGCAGTGTGGAAGAAGAATACCAAGATACAGTGGCTGAATTAAAGAAGGATCTATATGTAGATGATATCATCACTGATGGTTCTGGAGAAGAGGAGCTGCTGCGAGTCAAACATGAAGCCAACGTGATATTCAACAAAGGAGGTTTGACACTTCATAAGTGGCATTCTTCTCTTCCAAGTTTAGAAGATAATCCCAAATCTGATGATGAGGAGCAGGATCAGACGTACGCTAAGGAAGTACTGGGAACATTGCCAACATAATCCGTAATGTGTTAATTATATACACTGCTGTAGTGAATGTAGGAGAGCTTGGAGTAGACAGACGATACATGGACGAGCGCCAAACTCGTATCCTCAGACAAAAGGATTCTGAGTCCCGGACAGGAATCGAATCTGTAACCTTCTGATTGCCGGTGAGACGCTCTAACCATTGAGCCAGCGAGACTCATATGGAGAGCGAAGGTTGCAATGATGTACTGGTTCGATTGATATATGTACTGCCTATGCGGCAGTCAGTACATATGCTACGCTGGAAGCAAAGCACATATATCGAAAAGCGCGTGAAGCGAATGCTACATGGGATGGCCCTCTAGAAAAAGAAATGGAAAGTACATGGAATCTGTGATTAAAAGGATTACTAAATGAAGTGACTATTCCAAGGAGCATAAGCCAAATGCATGAGCCAGTAAGAAGACATCGAGCAGCCTCCACTTACACTTAACACAATGATCCATGGTGCCAACATCAGTCTACCTGAAGAAGATACTGACGAAATTGATGTAGGAACAAAAATTCTGAATTAGAGCAAGGTATTCATTTAACGCTGCAAAGACATCATGTTGAGGAGGTGGAAAACCGAGTATATCAGATCTTTACGGGAGAGACGTTTCCAAAACACTGATAAAGAAACTGATATTTCTGTTGGAGAAATAATATTAATCAAAGGAGACCAGAAGAATAGAGTCCATTGGAAAAATGGGTGTTGTACAAAAGATGGTGAAAGGGAAAGATGGAGTTACCAGAGTTGCAAAGCTGAAAACAAGGACAAGCGTCCTGGAACGACCGTTGAAACTTCTTTACCCAAAAATACCCAATGGAGTTAAAGGTAGCATCAAAACTGATTACCAAGAACACTAACGAAGAACCAAACCCTGGGCAGAAGAATTCAAACCAAAAGAGCAAAGAGCTGCAAAGATGGATTCAATTCGAAGACTTAAAAAACTTATTACGAACTGAAAAAGAATATTAGTAGACATTCCTCAGACACTATTTGGTCTAAGAAAGGCGGAGATTGACGAGAATAAGTTAATTTATTCTTATGTAAACAAAACACTTCACTTCCGTTGGATGATTTGACGTGTTCAGTTGTTATGACGGTGTTTTTTGTTGAGCTGCGTTTAAATAAACCTTTACATTTTGCACATTGGTGGTTATTTGTGTGGTCTTGGACGTTCCCCACAATGTGTAGCAAATATGACACGCTGCTTGTCAATGGTGACTGCAGCAGTTGCGCTATTTACTACATGCCCCTCGATCCACTTGGAATAGGCGTCAATTATTAATTGTAGGGGACCTGCACAATCAATATCCAATCTAGACCAATCTAGGATGGGATGGTGCTTCTGCCGGCTTCTTCCTGTTCAGTAGAAACTCATTGCAACTCTCGGCTCGAAGTTACAGATCGGTATCGATTTTTGGCCATCACATTATAGATCTTACTAATACTCTCATCCTACATATTCCAGGGTGTCCCATGTGTAATTCTTCCAAAATGGCATTTCGCCCCCTATATGATGGTACTACGTCTCTCTCCCCATATAAGAACACATCCTTCTTCAACGCTAAGCTCGTCCCTACGTACGTGATAAGGTTTAAGCTTCTCTTCCCCTTCCTGAAGTTTCATAGGCCATCCTTACAGTGTATAGCAGCGCATCACTTTAGAAAGCAATGGATCCCTGCTTGTTCCCTGTTTAATATTTCCAACTTTTTTGTGTGGTCTCCAATTCCTCCAATAGAAAAGTGGTACTTCCTAGCTTAGAACATTCACCGTTTCGTTGTGCGGAAATCGGCTAAAGGCATGCGCATTCTTATTTTCTGCACCTTTCTTGTATACTCGAATGCTGCCAACATCAATGCCCATCTCATGACTCGGTCTGCGGCCATGCTAGAATAGGTTTGTATTCTCCCAACAAACCGAGCAACGGTTTGTGATCAGTGAAGATGGTGAATGGAATTCCATACAAGTATTGGTGGAATTTTCTCACTCCGAAAATGAATGCAAGTCCCTCTTGCGAATAGTTCTTCTTAGCCGGCTGCAAGGTCCGGGATACATATTAGCAATAGGGCGCTCTGAACCATCTTCCATTCTATGTGCAATCACGTCTCCTAGGCCATACCGCGGTGAAGCATCACATGCGACTATCACCACCTTTGTGCTATCAAAATGTACTAGTACCTGTAACAATTTAAGCATCTCCTTAATTTCGCAAAATGCTTCCTCTTTAGATGGAACAGGTTGTACAGTGGGTGAAGTTCTGTAGCCAGCTTAGGTAAATAGCGATGATAGTAATTGAGCATGCCCAAGTATGACTTCAGCTGTGTTAAATTCTCTGGAACTGGAGCATCTGTTTCAACTTTCACCTTCTCCTCCACTGGCTGGATACCTGCACTACTGATCTTCTGTCCGAAGTAAACTACTTCATCGGCGAGGAATACACACTTCTTCAGCGTCACTCCGAAACCTACATTTGATAGCCTCCGGAGCACTTCCTCCAGATTACTAAGGTGGGCTTCTCTAGTTTCCCCAGAAACTAGAACATCTTCGACTCAGAGGCCCCCCTGGCAAAATTCCTGGCCCCCCCTGAGAAAATGTGTACTCTTAGGTCTTCATATGCCTCAGTTAGGATGGCCCCCCCTAGGTTTTTCCTGGCCCCCTTGACAGAAAAACCTGGCTACGCCTCTGCAGTTCGACTCTTACCACTACGTAAGGGATTCCTTGTAAAAAATAGCGTCTGACCGGGTTGATCGGTACTAATAGGTTTCGGATGACTTTGTAAGCTTTTCCTCTCATTTCTGTTAAAAGAATACACTTCCTTTCGTTCGTGATGCCATTAGCAATGAACTGAATGAAATAAAAATTCGTACGCTCGACATACAATTGCCAGTCGTCTCGCTCAGGATAAAATGCACCGATTTGCCCGTGCTTGGCCATCCGCCGTGTTTACCTTCGTCGTGAGTTGTTTCCGCCACGTCAAGTTTCTTCATTCAAAACAATCTTAAGATCACCACAAGTCAACAACATGCATATACGAATTATAAGGCATTTTATTCTGTATATATAATACTAAAGGCCCACGAGTAGTTACCAGTACATCAACCGCAAATCCCTATATGTTCAAGGTTGGTTTCAGGGCTAAAAAGTTGTCGAAACAAACATACATTCTCCTTCGTCGAACGCAATGAATATGTTTATAACCATCGAATTAACGAATGTGTACATCGTTATTTGCGAATAGACCTAATTATATTCTAATAGGAACGAAGCTAAGGCTGTATGTATAATGAAGTACCAAATTTACGTTTTCGTAAAATTGATTTTCGTAAAATTGATTTTTATTTAATAATCAAACTAAATGATGGCAGTTGACTATTTTCGTTTGTGTATGATGGCAGTTGTTAGTTGTTAGAAAGTGATTTGAAACAGTTTAATTTTGTTACAGTCAATTTCACGTTTACAAACGTACATAAAGAATAACATTGGCAAACCTTCGCATGTTTTCCCATTTCCAGTATATCCTTTATTGCAAGTACATTGATAGGTTCCTGGACCTGTATTAGTGCACGTGGCGAATCGATGACAGTCATCCTTCGGAGTACCGCAGATTTTGATCTCTAGTAATGATTAAAATATATTGGAGGAATTATAAAAATAGGTATGCATTGCGTACATGCATCTATACTGGGAAGCTTCGAATCTGCGAAGAGCGTTGAAAAATAGGAATGGTTTGGACATAACCCCCCACGGATTTGAAGAATCCTCTGGATCTCGAACTCAACGGATGGTATATTTAACATTGTCTAAGACTACGTAATTCGGTTCCACCCGTTTACACGAAACCGGTCACTGTTGCCTTCGTTAAAACATTATTCTCCAATTCTAATCAAGGGTTATCCCCTATTCTTGGTAAAGCGCAGTATTATTTGATAGCGGTAGCTGCTTGGACGACGTTATGAGGTCTAACATTTAGAGACAGTGCTGAACTCTTATACTGTAACCTGCATTTTAACTGAACTTTAATTGCCCCAGTTTCTTGGATAATCTTTGTAACACATTAAGCTAGGTATTTATAATATTAATTGCTGGTACATTAACCCATAAAAAATCTGGTTTGGGGGAAATTTCATTCCATTTGCAATTGCATGTGGTGGAAATATCTATAGCAGTTTTGGCAAAGCCACTCAAGATTGTTTTTCACTTATTACGTTGTTCAGGTATTTGGCAGAGTTGGGATTTGAAAGTTGGATTTTTATGCCGCTCAAACACTATGTTTGTATCACGGCGTGTACAAATATAAATTCATGGCCCTTATAATACAGCATTGTGCATTTACGTTTCTAGAACACCGTATATCTGGATCTCTAGTAATGATTAAATCAAATTTTGTGTCTTTCAGTGACCTCATGCTCTTTAAGAAATAGAAAACATTTAGATTTCATTTATAAAATAATAATTTGAAATAAGTAAAACGTTGGAATAAGGTTCATTTATTAAATTCATGAAAATTTAAATCACTCTTTACTGTTAACGCGACTGAAACGTCAACGCGAGATAGAAAATCGTTCGATAAGAAATATATGAATATTGTATTAAAATTAAAATTCGGAATTCGACATTTCTGACACTTGTACTCACTGTGTGTTATTTTGTTTTTACATAACGCACTAGAGTATAAATAAAAACAATAAACTACGAGTAATAAAGATTATATAAGTGAATTCGAAGCAAGTGTATTAAAGAGGTGAATGGGGAAGTGTATGTCAACAAATATGAAACAATTAATAAGTCTAAGAGCTGAAGCAGACAATTCGTAAATGAAGAGCTTTCTTATTTGTGCACATACGAATAATAATACATTTTATTCTGCATATATAATACAATGTTGTATTTAGTACTTAGTTATATATGTAGTACTTAGTTATATATGTAGTAGTTAGTTATATATGTAGTAGTTAGTTATATATGTAGTACTTAGTTATATATGTAGTACTTAGTTATATATGTAGTACTTAGTTATATATGTAGTAGTTAGTTATATATGTAGTAGTTAGTTATATATGTAGTAGTTAGTTATATGTAGTAGTTACTTATATGTAGTAGTTAGTTATATGTATATATATGCAGGGAGGCCGAAGGGAACTTCTGGTTTAGGGGTAAAAAGTTGTCGAAACGATCATACATTCTGCTTCGTCGAACGCAATGAATATATTTATAACCTTCAAATTAACGATGCGTATACATCGTTATTCGCGAATAGCCTTAATTTTATTATTTTCTAGTCAATTAAAAAACAAAATAGGAAAGAAGATAAGGCTGTACCTGTATGTATAATGAAGTACCAAATATTATACGTTTACGTAAATTAATGATTTATTTTATTTTAGTAATCATTACAAACTAAATGATGGCAGTTGACTAACTTCGTTTGTGTATGATGGCAGTTGGTAGTTGTTAGAAAGTGATTTGAAACAGTTTGATTTTGTTACAGTTTGATTTTGTTACGTTTAAAAACGTGCAGATGTAAAATAATATCAGTGGCAAACCTTCGCATGTCTTCCCATCTCCAATATATCCTTTATTGCAAGTACATTGATAGGTTCCTGGACCTGTATCAGTGCACGTGGCGAATCGATGACAGTCATCCTTGGGAGTACCGCAGATTTTGATCTCTAGTAATAATTATAATATGTTGGAGGAATTAGAAAAAGGCAGTGGTTCGTCAGCGGAAGGTGTACGTATACATGCATTACAGTACCGAATATATATTTAGTAATTATTGTAAGAATATTGCTATTCGTCCAGCTTTCAGTGATCCAATTCACTCAGAAAATAATGCATTGGACGAATTAGAAAAGGCAGTTGGTTGGTCAGCAGAAAAGGTTGGTCAGCAGAAAAGTGTTCGTGTACACCGAATTCATAAACATGGCGGCCAATCGATATTCTTTTGTGTGAATATAAATTAACCTTTAGAGCCTCGACCTTGTGTGAAATTATTTTGAATTATAAACACAAGGTCGAGGCGCGAAAGGCTAATTTATATGTACACAATAGAATAGCTAATTTATATGTACACCACACATCCTCTTGGTCTTAGAACCACACATCCTCTTGGTCTTAACGAACGTTTTTCTTTTATTTAATTTCCTACAAGTTTTTCGTTATTTTAGTTTGCTTGGAACTTTTTTATTATTAGCTTATGCACTTTCTTTCCTTTTCAAGCTTTTGTTTCTTACTGCTTTACTATCGCCTAATCCCCTTAATATTGGACCTGTCATTTCTCCCTCCCTTCAGCTCCGATCGACTTTAAAAATAGCAAATGATTTAACTTTTCGCATCTAATTAATTATTAGGTTGTTTATCTCCCGTGCATTGATTGGCTACTTTCTACTTGTGACACCCTTTTGGCATATATATAAGCCCTATTTATTTTATTTCATCTCGTCTTACTCTGATGAAGGGCTCCGCTCGAAACGTCAGTATTTCGTCACTAAATTATTGGCAGTTTACCACCTTTTGGTGGTATATTGGAGGGTGGCTGGATTTCGTGTCGATGTAGATAGGGTTGTCGTTCGGTTTCTTGTATGGTTTGTAGGTTTCTGATAGGAGGTTGAAGGTGGCGTCAAGGAAATTTACTTCTTATAGGTTGGCTTGTACTGTTTTAAGACCATGATCTTTGAAGACTTTGGCGATTTCTTTGCTGCTGCTGCGAAATGCTGCTAAACCGTCGTCTCGATATGGCCCAATTTGTGATTTTCCATATTTCTCGGATAGTTTGCCTAGGATGTATAGGCCCATTAATTCGCAGACTTCTGCGCCATCGTAGCTTCCCATAGTTACATCAAAAGTGGTGACGTTGTCTTTCTTCACCCATATATGCTGTACCTTTATCGAATAATAGGGACTTGCGCGCGTGCATTATGATCTATAATCGTCATCGCTGATCGGGACGAATTCGCTATCGCGTACACCAATGGAAGAACACCAATGGAAGAACACGCAAACGGGGTAATCGACTGGTTCAAAAGTCTATAGAAGACAAGAGTAACTGCAACTTCGTACAGTTTGACATTGTGGACCATTATATCCATCTATTTCGGAGGAACTTCTACCACAAGCCATCCTCTACGCCAAAGAATTCGTCCCGATCAGCGATGACGATCTATAGATCATAATGCACGCGTGGAAGTCCCTATTATTCGATAAACTGGTACAGCATGGATGAAGAAAGACAACGACACCACTTTTGATGTAACTATGGGGAAGCTACGATGGCGCAGAAGTCTGCGAATTAGTGGGCCTATCAATTATTGGCAAACTATCCGAGAAATATGGAAAATCACAAATTGGGCTATATCGAGACGACGGTTTAGCAGCATTCCGCAGCAGCAGACAATCATTCAACGAAATCCGCAAAGAAATCGCCAAAGTCTTCAAAGATCATGGTCTTAAAATGACAATACAATGGCTTGTATTGGGTTGGCACCTGAAAGAAGTAAATTTCCTTGACTTCAACCTTCAACCTCCTATCAGAAACCTACAAACCATACAAGAAACTAAACGACAACCCTATCTACATCCACACGAAATCCAACCACTCTCCGAATATTATTAAGCAGCTACCACAAAACATAAGCAAACGAATTAGTGTCATATCATCCAGCAAAGAGATCTTCGATAAAGCGGCACCATACTATAACACAACACTTAAAGCCAGTGGATATAAAGATACCCTGGAGTTCAATCCAAGCAATCAGAATACAAGCTAGCAGCCAGAAAAGAAACAGGGGAAGGAAAATGATTTGGTTCAACCATCCACATAACTTAAAAACCCAGACAAATATTGCCTAAAAATTCCTCAGCCGCCTTGATAAACATTTCCCAAAAAATCACAAGCTTCACAAACATTTTTAATCGGAACAACGTCAAAGTTAGCTATAGCTGCATGCCGAATATGTGTAGCATTATAAACTCTCACAACATGAAAATCCTTAACAACCAAGAAGAAAGCCACCAAACAAAGAAGTTCCAATATAACATGTGCACTCCAAGGTGAATGCCTCACAAAAAACCTGGTGTACCGAGCACACGTTACCAACAACGCAGACAACAACAACAACATAAACTATATCGGGCTAACCGAAAACACTTTTAAAGATCGTCTTTACAAGCATGACCGAGATTCATTCCGGTACCAAAACAAAATCAACTCTACGAAACTATCGAAATATATTTGGAATCACAAACGTCAACATTATGGTACCGAAAGATAAACACGAACGCGCAATGCACGACGGTTGACACTCACTCTTTACATGGCCAGAAATTCGCGACATTTGAGCCTGCACGTTTTGTCAGCGCTTAAGTACAGCGCATGAGTAGTCAGAACATTTCGTGATATACGATCCGGCGGATTCTCAATATCCCGCTGGTTTCGTCTGGCTTTCAGACTTCTTAGGATTGTCCAAAAGTTGTTCGAAACCTATAACTCAGCGGCAAATATATCTAAAATAATGCGCGCATCGCTCTTCAAACCATGCTAACTAATAGAAGCAGACAACAAGCTTCAATTCGATGCGACATGAGTTGTGATACTGAAAGGTCTTGCAGAGTAATGACGATTTTAAAATACGAATATTTCATTTGCGTATCCAGTCATGAGCCGTATCCAGTCATGAGCCGATTACTGCATTTCTCGGCAAAAATGGACGGTCTAAAATATATCAGATCACTTTGGAAATAACAGAAGGAATACTTGATGATGTGAAGTTTACGAGGGAAGTGAGGCAAATATGAGAAGATATGAAACGGGTCGTAAAATTTGGAACCAGACTGGCTGTTTTCAAGGAAATTGTATACAAATCATAGGAGGCAGATCTGTACAATACGGGTAAAGAAATGGACGAACTAGGAGGTAATAATATGACATGAAATTTATCTTATTTGACTACAAATGTTTTGTTATGTTAAAAAGTAGTGAGGCAAATTTTGTAACTGCTATTGAACTGGCTTAAATTTACAAAAGTAGCGCTCCCCTATACTATTCTATAGTATAGCGTTTCGGCCATTTTGTTTTTTAAAGTTCGCACATGCGCAGTGCAAATGTCTTGAATTTCTGGCCATGAAAATATGAATTTTACATTTTTGACACGTGCATCCTATTTAATTGATGAGTGCATGCGTATGTGTATGATGGCAGTTGGCAATCGATAGAAAGCGGATGTAAGAGAATAACGTTAGCATTGGCAAACCTTCGCATGTCTTCCCATCTCCAGTATATCCTTTATTGCAAGTACATTTATAGGTTCCAAGACCTGTATTAGTGCACGTGGCGAATTGATGACAGTCATCTTGAGGAGTACCGCATATCCTGATCTCTAGTAATAATTATAAGAAAATATTATGTTGTTGAAAACTACGAGTTTGTTTACATTAGTGGGTGTTGACAGATTTCACAGATTTATAATTGTTGTAACGAAAGAGTAGTGAGTAGTGGTGAGCTATGTAATATATAAACGAAATAAAGCATTAAAACAAAAAGAAAACGGTTGTTTTCGACACGTGGCACCTCCGACGGGATCGTGAATCGTAAATCGCGAATCCGAGAAGCATGGATAAAACGATAACTGTTCTTAAAGGTCAACTATACCTTTTGAAGTTATTCTATTTTGCGTTAGAATTTAAAAAGTTCAATTCAAAACCGAAGAAATAATTGAAATTGGTTACTCGGTTCTGCTTTCATGATCTGTTAAAGATCGAGTTTTCAGCCCTTTTGCTAAACTTAGTTGAACAACGACCGCGTCGGAAGAAAGCCTGGTGTTACCGGTATGTGATGTCATAATGATGTCATACGGCGAGAAAATACTGTATATTTTGGTTTTATTTTAGTGAAGTTTGGAATACTGTTTACTCTTGGGTGAGTGATAAGTGACAAACCAAATATCAAGCACTGGAATATTATTTTGTTCAATAAACCTATTACCAGTATGACACTATGACGTCATACCGGTAATAGTGCCATTCTTCTCAAAACGCGGTCGAAGAAATAGAAGAAGAGATCCGAAGAAATACTCCTCAATAAATCCTGCGCTATATCATGAAATTCATTTTTTTCTTCACTTTTACAAAGTTAGATGATATCTCTTTCGGAGGGAAATAGAACTTCAAAAGGTTTAGTTGACCTTTAATAGTCAACTAAAAACATTGAGTTTCCGTATCAAGAAGACAAATGAAATACTCGAAGTGACAAGGAAGACAACAAACTTCATTCGCTAATATATCCTCGTCAGTTAACACCCTCAATGAAAGTATCGAGCAAAAGAAATTCAGCAAAGGAGGACCAAATTAAAGAATGGGGACTCGAAACTGAAACCATTGTTGCTCAAGCTCAGAAGTTTGTCGGTACTGCAAGAAGAAACACCACACCTCAATTTGCGATCAAACTTCAGAAAATCCACCGGAAGTACGCGAACCAGGCATGACGGTAAGTCAAGTTGGCCAATCAGCCGTGATACACCCAGTAGTTGTGGTTAAAGTGCCTGGATTAGGATACAAGTTCAGGGTCCTCCTGGATAGCGGTGCAAGTCATTCATATGCATCTTCAACTTTTGTCAAGTAAACCAAAGCTAAGCCGATATCTTCAAGTATAGGCAGATTGCAATGCTCATGGGTGTAACTACGAAGAAAATGCAAGTATATGACATGTTGGTACATGCATTGACAGGCGATTTTCAACTCAATGTAAACGTAACCGGAAATCGAGAATTGCTGACCTTGGAAAATCCTCATTATAAGCAAGTGATCAATAACCGTCCATATCTCATAGGAATACAAATGGAGGATGATGACGAGAAAAGCCAGTTACCAGTTCACCTAATTTTAGGAGTAAATTATTTTTCCAAGATTCGTAGTGGAGAACGCTGGCGTGTGGACTGTAGCATAAATTACACGATTTGGGTGGACTTTAATGTCACCCGGAGCCGAGAGAGATTTGTCGCGAGTACCTGTCAATCAACTCGACCACCGATAATGAGCGTCTACGTGCCTTAGACGTATGTGTACTTGGTTTAGCAGATACCTCTATAAGAGTGACGTGCATGCAGAGTTCAAGGAACAGTTGACGCGTTCGTCCGACGGGTGGTACGAGACATCACTGTTATGGAAGGATAACCATCCTCCTCCTGGCAAGATCGTTTTCCAGAAAGTGCCAGTAAAGCGTTGAAGAATATGTATGTCGACGATTTTATTTCTGGTGCATCAACAGTTTCGAGTGCAAAGAAATTGAAAGGCGAAATCACCGAAATTTTCAAAGATTTGAACTGCATAAGTGGAATTCGAACGTTGCGGAACTCGAGACCAATTGCGATGATTATGAGCTTTCATTTGCCAAACAACAGCTTGGAAACTATGCATTCCTCGTGGGTGAAAGTTTGCAAAACGCATCCTGAAGTCATGTTGGGGAAGTAACACGCCCTTCGAAGTGTAGATTTTGCTGGACCAGTGAAATACTTACAGAAGCGAAACAAGGAACAAAAGGTCTACGTGGTTTTATACTCCTGCAGTTTAACCCGTGGAGTTTTCCTGGAATTTTTACCAAATTTGGAGATGGGAGAATTCCTCAAGAGCCTGAAACGCTTAATTGCAAGACGGGGAAGACCATTAAAGGTGTATTGGGATAGGTAAGGATGAGAAGTTCAACGATTTCCTCTGCGAGCATTCGATAACTTGACAGTTTAATCTCAGCCGCGCGGTGGGGCGGGCAGTTTGAACGACTTATCGAACTGATGAAAGCTGCTTTCTAGGCTTACTCAAAAAGTGAAGTACTCCTTGATATTGAAGTAACTCTCAACAACCGACCACTTACATATCATGAAGTAGATATTCAACCCCCCACGCTGACACCGAGTGCATTGTTGTTCACCAACCCAAATCTTCTACCTACAGTAGGCTAGCACTTTAAGAGAAAGATTTGAAGAAACGAGCTAAATTTCGGTAGACAAGCTAGGATGCTATGTGGAGGCGGTGGACGTCGGAATATCTTTAAATACTTCGCCAACGACATCGACTTAAACACGACAACAAGAGGAACAGTGTAGGTAGGAGATGTGGTAATCATAAAATCGCAACTGCTGACATTTAGCCATAGTGGAGAAACTGATCCAAACTGCGAGTTTGTTTACATTAGTGACTGCGTGCAAGGTCAAGGGAATACAGCGTCGAGGTTGTTGTTGTTGTTGTAGCGAGTGGGTAGTGAGCTATGTAATATATAAACGAAATAAAGCATTAAAACAAAAAAAGAAAACGGTTGTTTTCGACAGTCTTACTGTGATCCAACTCTCTCAGGAACTAATACATTGGTGGAATTAATAACAGACTGTATACCTGACGAGGTGCGTGCTTGGTCTATCTAGATTTCCAATTTTTTTTTGAAATAATTTAATTTTCGTTTCAAATATGATCAAATGCTGATCACTTTTAAGTCGCATTTCATATATGAGAAGGAAATCGTTGCATGCAGGAACCAGCCGGGAATCGTTGTCTAGTTAGGAATATTATTGCCCAGCAAATAGCTTTAAATAGGGCCATAACACAACATAATTTTGAAAAGAAAAATTTTATGCATTTTATTTCGTCACGAAACTCGTAACATCATCAGAGTGACAAATTACAATAAATGAAGGAGGCATGGCTAAACTGTTACATAAATAGAAAGTGACAAAATGTTACAAATGAAATTAAAATCGAGACGACGGAAGAACAAAGGACGTGTCATCACAGATTGATAAACACACCACGATGAAGAATATATATTAGAAAAGTATTAAAGGAAAAGATCTAATGTTGGCGTTAAGAGACGGTTTTAAACGTAGAAATTAATAAACTCTCTCGAAGTAGGACTTCAAATTGCGTGGAGCCTGAAGACAAAATAGAAAAGTCATCCAAAGACACATCATGACCGGCTATTGTTTTTGTGCGGAAGAATGCTCGACAAAGCGGTGTTCAGATACCATAGACAGACAAAATGTTCAGTCCTCCGGTTAAAATCCTTACAGCTTAAAACTATCACTTTCGTTGTTCATACCTTACACTGGAGATCATGGTCGCCAAATTCGTCAACAAATTAATAAATTGTTAATATCTTCAGCCATTCCTCGTATCCAACTCCGCGTTGTTTTTCGACCTGTTTGTCGGCCTGTCTAGTTTTTTCGATTTAAAGACCGCTTTAGATTTTGATCCCATGTTGTATATAAATTTACTTTCCGATGCTGCCAGGCGTCGTATATTGGCAAAACACGCCGACTTTTACACACTAGGGTATCTAAACATATGGGTATTTTTAAGGAGCTTTCTCGCACCGCTTTATCGAGCATTCTTACGTTTCTTTGGATGATTTTTCTATCTATAGTCTTCAGGCTCCACACAATTTGAAGTCATACTTGGAGAGAGTTTATTAATTTCCAGTTCAAACCGTCTATAAATTTTTCATTTATCGCGTTCCCAACAACAATTGCTGGCGCTCTATTGCTAGCCTGCGCCGTCTCGCCTGAACACTCCCGATTAAGAAGAGCCTGCGGAGGAGGCAGCTCTCTTAACGCCAACATTACATCTTTTCCTTTAACACTTTTCTAATTTATTCCTTCATCGTGGTGTGTTTATCAATCTGTGATAACATGTCATCTGTTCTTCTATCGTCTCGCTTTTAATTTGATCCTTTGTAACATTTTGTCACTTTCTATTTGTTGTCATTTATGTAACAGTTTAGCTATATATGATGTCTCCTTCATTTATTGTAATTTGTCACTATGATGATGTTACGAGTTTAGTCACGAAACGTTAGTATTAACATTTTTCTTTTCAAACTAATGTTGTGTTATGGCTCTTTTTAAAGCTATTTGCTGGGCAATAATATTCCTAACTAGAATAAGAGGGAAATATTTTGTTACAATGGACCACATGCAACATGTAACACAATTAAAAAATCAACCTAAGCTTATGATATACGAGAAAAAAGATCATTAGCTTAATTCATACCTGTACAAGTCTTTCCATCTCCAGTATATCCTTTATTGCAAGTGCATTTATATATTCCAGGAGCAGTGTCAGTGCATGTGGCAAACTTGTGGCAGTCGTCCCGATCAGTACCGCAGATAACATTGGCTGTCAAAAATATTTATATAAATTAGTAAAGACTCCATGCCTTAAAGTGTCATTAACCCCCAAAAACATTTTTCGCGATTCCAAAATCTAGAAGGTGATTGAGGGCGAATGCAGCAGAAATGTATTAAATAGGTAAAATTACCGAGATTTTAGAAAAGTTTGAAGTGGAGAATGTGATTCCCATACATGACCGCGTATTGCGGAGACTATTTTTTACCACAAGTGAAATAAAAAAGTCGGTAATTTTACAGTTAAAGGACTAAAAGTTAACTGTGGGCTTTCGAAAACGTGTTCCCGGTTTGACGACAGAAGTCAGCTAGACCCATTCTCCTTTCTGCTCCTTCATTGGTCAAACCGAGGTGTTTTCAAACTTTAAGAACTTTTAGAATAGCGAAAAAATTTTGAAATCGTTGTCTGGCCGTTTTGAGCGCTAGATTGATAATGGTTTCACAACAATCGGCTGTAATTCGTAGTCGCTGGTATCTTTTCAGTTATATTTTCACTTTCAATGGGGTTATATAACGTCATTGTTGTCAAAGATGTTCGTTAATGTTTTACCCTGTATTTTCTGACTTTTCTTTATTGTATATAGCTCAAATTACTTCCTATCATACAGTAGCTTGCAAATTTATTTTTATCTTCTTTCAAGCGATTTTTAAGCGAATTGTCGACAGCAACGAAATATTGCAAATATGCCGTTATTATGGGGATTGGGAGTGGCATTACTAATATGAAGATTGTATCTACAATGAGATAAATACTGTTTTTGTGCCTATACTGACCAATGCCAGTTAGCATATTATGCAGCTAAACGTGAAGGAAACTGCTATTACTCTTCAAAGGAGTCGCTTTGCTGCTATTAGTCTTCAAAGGGTATTTGTTTTCCTTGCCGGAGCCACATTTTCTTGGTAATAAGAGTTATCGCATACACTATCATATACAAATCTTCATCAACTACGAAATGAGTAACATCCCATTATTAATTAGTATTTCATATTTTCCAAGTGACAGCTTATGCAGTGCATATCGATTTTTCTGTCTGCGTATTGTTCGACAGACATATTGTTCAAGTTGATTGTACTTGTATTGTATTGTATTGTATTGTATTGTATTGTATTGTATATGTCATTAATACGTTAAGCGGCGGTTTTTCCTCACTAAGGGCGGATGTATTACCTACATGCGACACTTATATATCTCACTCCGTTTTGGAGATATTCGGATTTGAAAGATATGCAAATGACACCAATGACGTAAAAAACCTTGACACAACATTTTGATTTACTGTGTAATCCAGTTTATCTACAAACTTATTTTACCAAATCATGTGCAACTTGAAACCATCAAACCAAACATTGCAAGCCTAATAAGATTTTATTTAAGTTTCCAGACCCTCTCAAACATAAAAACAATATTTATTTATTTCGTGCCGTGACATTTGTTTTGTTTGTGGTGTGCATATTTGCTTTCGTATAATTGCTTATATCACCCATAAGTTTAACATGTAATATTTATTGTTGAACATTAAAAATTTTGTCCAATATGACAGAAATAGAATAATGTCATTTTATGAATAAAAGAGTCTGGAAACTGATGTGTAACCATGGGAACTGTTTGTGTTGGTAATATTGTATATTTAACTAATTCCTATTAATGTGCCAAGTTTAACATGATTTGGTAAAATAATATAAAGATAAAGCATTTTTCGTTATAAACACAAGGAGACAACGCGGTGCTTGACCCGCTACGAAACCATCGGAAATTGTAACATCAATCTCGGAACAAACAACCATGGGAAGTCACTGTTTAAACGGTTCAGGACACTACGACTCTGCGGCATACAGTATGATATAATGAACCATATTTTTAAAATAATATATATGTATAATTCCCTACAAGGTTGAATTATTTTTCAACCGTAGTCGTAGTCCGTTGTTGGGATCTTAAACTCCCTACCTAGTGGAACTACGCCACTACGGTTGAATAAATTATAGCTGTTGAAAGTGGATTCAACTGGAACAATCCCATTTGGATGCGATCTGTTTATACATGCGATTGCATTCAAAAGGAACGCATTTTGATAGGATTAATCCGGCTTACACGGGTTGAAAATAACACCGCTTTCAAAAAGATCACTTTTGCAAGCGATCCAGAACCATCATGGATATCATATCCAAATAGGACCGCTCCGAGCTCTCGTTTACGCACTACGCGTATCTTCAGAAATTTAGCATTCGACAGGTTTTGTATGAAACCGCTGCGATGTAAACGGGGTTTTACTATTCTAATTTTACAACTCTTCTACGTTTAAATGTAGTTTAAAACACATACGTTCACACGTCCTCCCATCACCAATATACCCATCTATGCAGGTACACTCAAAGGAACCAGGACCAGTGTCTTGACACGTGGCCAGTAAAGGGTGGCAGTCGTCCTTTTCCGTGCCACAAATCTTAGGGACTAAAAAACAACAATAATTCACGGAGTCAATGTCGTGATATGCTTAAAGGGATCCCTCTCGAAACCTCTGCCCGGCTACGACAAGTTATGGCGCTTTAGCGATATGACGTCATTTTTCTGTTTCAGAAAGAAAAAAACGGCAAACTGGACGACTGCGTCTCTTGTACAATATAATTATTTATTCAAAACAATGATATAGATAAACGTTAAAGTCATCCCAACGCCGTCCTTCACTACTCGTTCTGCGTATTTCCACTCAATAGGAGACTTGTAGTTATATCTCTAGAAAATGTTCTGGAGTTTTAAGCAAAAATACGGAACTTTGTTTTTCAAAACTTGTATTACCTTAGTGAAAACGGGAATATTGTGTAAATCGTTGAACCTATCAAATCGTCTCTTTCCTGTTAATGGTGAGAGTGCGTGAGCGAGGAGATTTCGTGAGAATAGATGAGCTAGTGAGAGTAACTAGTGTCGCGCTGTGCAATACGAATAAACAGGAAAGAGACGATTTGATATCGTGCATGCCAAGTTTTAACAGTAATGAATAACGTTTGGCATGATCAAAATGTATTTCGTTTTTGGCCGTCATGTTCGATGGCACAAATTTGTCATCCAACATGGCGGCCAAAAACAAAATGCACTTAGATAGTATACATCACAAATCGTCATAATTCTAGTCATGTGACCAATTACATTTCTCCAAAACGATGTAAGTTTTGAAACCTAAATTACGGAATTTTTCCTTAAAACACCACCCTGTATCCGTTTTCCAGAGTTACAGTTCCATACCTGATATTTACGAATAAATAAACGATCTATATTTTAACATTTAAAAGAAACCATTGACTACCGCATATCAAGTTCGCGGGTGTTAAGTGATGGGTAAACTTACAGGAGATGGTAGAGGTTAGGATTACGGCTATAATTACGATTAGCGGTTAGGAATAGGATTACTATTTGGTTTAGGATTTAGTTAATGCAACTAAATATACATTCACAATTACCTGTTACAAATGTAAACTGTCTACATTAATTAGGTAGATATTGGGTTGGATTATTCTTGAAACTAAAACGTAATCATTCTCTTTATTTCACAAAGGATTCTATTTTAAAAGAGACGTATTTTCCAAAGGTCCCTAATAACAAGGTCCTGGCAGATGGGAAACTCGCACTTGAGGTGAATGTGAGTTACCAGGTCCGATCGTCTTCGCGACGATCTTTTTTAGTATCCGCGAGAGGTAGGGTTAGGGTTCGTATTAATGTAATTATTATTAAATTGGTATTGGGGTTAGAATTAGGGTTAGTGTTTGAGTTAGTATTAGGGTTATATTTTTACCTTTTCTGTACTTTGCTAATACTTACCCTAACATTAATCTTAATATTGGCGACCTCTCGCGGATGCTATAAAAGCTCGTCTCGAAGACGACTAATATCTCACGGTGACCTTAACTGCGAGTACTCCATCTAGCCACGAAATAACAATAGGTTGACATCATCTCGCAAAAGAACCATTGCTGGACATGCACTTTGTAATTTAACGACACCAATTCATGGATGAAGATTTCTAGGATGACATAACACGGTTGTGTTGAAGGAATACCAAATGGTTTTTATCATCCAAACACTCAGAATGTTGCGATAGTTTGGAAAAGCGTATAAAACACGAACCGATACATTTTCTATTTTCCATCGCAGTTTGATTAACTTTGTGAGATACAATTACAGCTATTTCATTCAATTGTCGGTCACTAATATTGTTTATTAAACGGGAAGTAAAGTTTAGTTTTGATGTAATGTCATATAAACCTTAATCCGATTTGAAATACCTTTCAAGGAATCCTATATGTTTCAAATTATTTTCTGTAGAAAAACTATTCGAAACGCGCATTTGCCAGCCATCTTGGGTTTTCATCGCTGGAGTGGAAACAGTCTGCGGTGTCCGTCGTGACGTCACTGCGTCAAACCTAATCTCCCACCCGTTCCGCACGTTGTATCAATGAACTATTGGTATTAACTAAGCATTGTATGCAATACATTATTGGATTATTTTAGCATGGATGTTTCGAATTAGTTGCGCATTGACTTCAGCGCATCCCATAAACTCTTACGTTAGTCTATAAGTTTAAGGAATCGAGTTGGCGGTTGGTTGCTGTGCGAGGTTTGGAAACACACACATTTAACGGTTAAGGTTATTTCGGGTTAGAATCCAATAATTTATTGCATACAATTCTTAAATAATGCCAATAGTTTATTGTATACAACTAGGGTTTCTTTGAAAAAATATAACAAGGGGGAAAGAAACACCCCATAATGAAAATTTGGGGGATAGATCGAGCGCCAGGCAGTGAAGCACCGAGGACGCCAAAAACTGCTGGGCGGGTCTGGGGATGCCCCCCCGCAAATTTTAAATTTTAGAGTCTCTGAAATAGTATTTCCTGCATTTTGAAGGGGATCTAAGAGAGTTTTGAAGGATACAAAGACTCAAACAAAATACTCAAATACATGATTGAATATATGCACCCACCATACCGTACAACTGATACAAGGCATGTACATAGTGTAGTGGGGATATGTCACAATCACACAGACAAATCAAATCACATTGTGTGTACCACCGGCACAGAAAATGTACTTGCACGGACAAAATCTGTATAGTATAGTATATCGTATATCGTATATATTCTATATACTATATACTATATACTAGGAGTTCTTATCAGAAGTGAAATGCTGCCTCTGGACTGACAGGAGCAGTTCATTGTACGAGGCATGCCAGCAGAATGATGCCAGAAATTTCTATAGCATATAGAGGATAAAATAGACTGTAGAATCTACACCACATATCAAGGCGATCATATAGCCTTGTAATAATAAAATAACATACGGTAATCATATATGGCGCGTTTATGTCAAAATTCAATGCTTGAACGCCATACATCTAATTCGAACAACATTTACTCGAAAGAGCAAGCCATAAATTTTCCATGATCAAGCGACCCTTCTGACAAATCGAACTTCACGTTTGTAATATTTGCTGGCGGTCATGCGGTCATATTTCAAATCAAACAAACGAACGGGAATAGGCGTTAACTCGGACTACAGGCTACTTGGGCTTGTGTATGACTGTATGTAAAAGTACGCAGCCGGCAGCACAACGTATGAATATACCGCAATTTGAAAGGCAACGAATGACGGAATGAGGCTATGAGCTATGTTTATATTGAAGTAAAAGCTAATATATTGTAAGCAATGATAGTATTAAATTTGGACAATTGGATATCTAAATGTAAACAATGTCGAACTGCGAACTATGTTGAACCGTGTAGCTATGTTTTTTCAATAGAAACTAATGTCACATCCACTTTAACTTGTGCAGCAGCTACAGGCATGTAAAAGTACTTTTAAAATTTAAATGGAGCGCTCTGTGGAAATCCCGCGCTTGACGAATGACATATCACGAATATCAAGGCATGTTCGATATTGCGCTTTTTTAAAAACAACTATTGTTTACGTAACGTTTACGTATATTGTAGACAGATAAATTATCTTTGTTTTAAGGTATAAGAGAGCTTGTACAGTTGATTATTTGTCAAGAAAACGTTCGACGTATTTGGGTTAAATTACGATGCTGTTTTTGAAGATGGCGGCCAAATTATATTTTAATTTCGTCGTCAATATGAAAGTACTGAAGCCGTCGATTAAGGACGATACAAATAAGAAACATACAGCGATTGCGTTTGTTATCGAAATATCGGGTAATCGGGATTCTTGTCCACAGGCTCTCAAATACTCTCGAATTTCGGCAGTTCATAAGCAAGCGAAAACAGATAAAAGAGCGGAGTCGATTTTAGTGTCAACTATTCGATAACTGGTTATTCTTACCGTGAAAACAGAGAAGTTTGGGAAGACAGCGGAATACAGCGCGGTGCAAATAGAACATGCGTAGTTTTCCGTAGTTTCCCTAGTAAGTGCCCCCCCTTTCCCCCCGGAAAGTGCGTCCAGACACCTAAAGTCGAACAAATTGAAATATTCGTCGGCTATACATAGCTCGGCAAAGAGACTGAGCACCAGTTACGCACAGGAAACCCAAGAAGTGTCAAGAATAGTGTGCTGCCTCCCCTATACTATATACTATATATACTATATATACTATATATACTATATATACTATATATACTATATAATACTATATATACTATGTATACTATGTATACTATATATACTATATATACTATATATACTATATATACTATATATACTATATATACTATATATACTATATATACTATATATACTATATATACTATATATACTATATATACTATATATACTATATACACTATATATACTATATACACTATATACACTATATACACTATATATACTATATATACTATATATATATATACTATATATATATACTATATATATATACTATATATATATACTATATATATATACTATATATATATACTATATATATATATATATATACTATATATATATATACTATATATATATACTATATATATATACTATATATATATATATATATATATATATATATATATATATATATATATATATATATATATATATATATATTATATATATATATATATATATATATATATATATATATATATATATATATATATATATATATATATATATATATATATATATATATATATATATATATATATATATATATATATATATATTATTATTATATATATATATATATATATATATATATATATATATATATATATATTATATATTATATATATATATTATGTACTGTTTAATAAACGAGCAGCAGTGTTTTGTTAGATATAAAACACGAGGGCGTAGCCCGAGTGTTTTAGATCTGATAAAACACGTGCTGCGAGTTTATTAAACGGCTTCAAACACGACCCATTTGATAAGTTCATTGGCGTAGTAATTTTGAAAATCGATATATATATATATATACATATATATTTATATTTATATATAGCAAGATGGCTGGCAAAGGCGCGTGATTCCAATCGTTTTTCTCAAAACTCCTCGAAAGGTAATATTTCAAATCGGATTAAGTTTTACATGAAATTAAATGAAAACTGGACTTTATTTCCCCATAAATCCCAATAAAGCAGTACTGCTTGATTTATAAATATTACGCAACATGTAATCAGGGCCCGCCCCCCCCCCCCAATAACTTACTCAGGCTCAAATGATCAGCGGTCGTTCTGTCTTCACAGCCTACGAAAAACATTACCCCCCCCCAATCGACTTTCTCTTGCTACGGCCCTGATGTAATTAATTACACCATACACAGTCTAGATTTATACAGTCTAATTTCATCATACTTGTGTTGATATTTTCTAAAAATGAAAACAAGATAGTAATGCAAACAAACCTTCGCATTGCTTTCCATCTCCAACATATTCAGGTTTACAGGTACACTTATAAGCGCCTGGATCAGTGTCTTCACAAGTGGCCCGCTCCGGATGACAGTCGTCGTTTTCCGAGCCACAAACAGGAGGAACTGCATAAAATCACCAAGTTCGAATGAATACTGAATACGGCTTACATCATAATACATTGTTCATGATGTTTAACGAAAAAATTAAACAAACATAAATACGTAATGACGAAAAAATCTCTCTGCTTCGTTTGATATCTATAGATATCCTACTGTTTAGTCATCGAAATCTCATTTCATCTGTGTTACAATTAATGCATATTGTTTTCCAAAAATATTTTACATTGGCAGAGCGTAGTTACTTTCTGCCTTATCAATTATTATTATGGGGAGAACGTACTTTCCATATACTGCACACTCGTGTAAGAAAGAACTATTACCCAAAGGCTTCCTTTAATCACCGACGTCAAACTCAATGTTTTCTGGAGAGCCTGTTTTACACCAAGTCGCACGAATTTCGTATATATATATATATATATAAGTGTCAGGTTCAAAATCATATCAGGTAGAGTGCTCAATACCTAAGTAGAGCAGAATAGTAAGAACAAAAGAGCCGAACTTTGGTTACTTCTTTTAAACTTTGTTTCACTACAGATCTGTTTCGTATGGAAAGCTATAAAGGTTACCACACTCATCAGGTGAGTATTGCAACTGGTGTTACAAAGCGGAAACTTGATATTGTATTGATCTACAAGACTGTTTAATTATGTACGACGTTATGTGAAGTTGCGGTGCATATTAATAGCTAATAGTTGCACAGAAAATGTTTTTTTCTATGCCTGCAAGTTGATATAAGTTCGTTTCTGCTGTTAAGTGAACATAATTCGGGGTAACAAATAATTATAAATTTTTCATAAAGGCATAGGTTACAACGTTTTGTTAAAGTGCATATAAGCCCTACAGGGTTTTTAGTTATTCGTGTAGACCACGAAAAATGACCTAATAAAGTATTTTACAGTTTTTGATTTGGCCCTTTCGTTTCCGAGATATTGCTCTTCAAACATAGCCATTTGGCGTTGTTTGCATGAAAAAGCCGCGCGTGAGAGAGTCCTGGTACTCGGGGACGGATTAGATTTTACAAACAAGGAATACATAACGTTTTGGACAACAACAAGTTCAAAAGATCATATATCAAGTGAAATTGCCGCGATATCACACTCAAATTCCGACTCAAATAAGTATGAAAGCCCATTGTCTAGTTCAGATAATATAATCGAGGAAGAAACTGAACTATCGGCGAAATATGAGGCGTCCATGAAACAGTCATCAGACTCGTCCTACGCTGATGAGCCGTTGGCTGACGAAGAATGGCTGGCCGCGACGTATGGAAGAAGAAGGGAGGACAAAAAACACTTGGAACAACTTACTCGAAGGTGGAATGGTGCTGAATCCGTCAAATCTTGGTACGTTCATTGCGCCATATTTGTCATATCTTTCATCAATTTATTTTATGTACAGTATGGTATGGGTTTATTGTATAGCCTGTAGTATAGGTGCAACTAGTGGGAGAACTGTATTGATGTCGTTGTAACTGTAAAACCCTACGGAATGTTGTTGTTGCACAGAAATAAGAAATGTTCGACTGTTTTGAGCGACACTAAACTGATTGAAGTCGTAGGTTAACAGCCTCCGTGCATGACTGAACATCCTGGCTTTGGTCCTGTTTGTCTCAACAGATGAAGTTTGGAGTTAGCGGCAAACACTTTTCAGACACGAGATGGACGTAATATGAGAGGCCAAAGTATGTTAAAATATTTAGCAATCAACCTTGTCAATATTAAACTACACATAGACACCTATTATAAAATGGAATGGTAAAATTAAATATTGTCTATGTGTAGTTTGATATTGACAAGGTTGTTTCCTAAATATTTTAACATAGTTTGGCCTCTCATATTACCTTTCTTTTGATAATATTTGGTTGTATCGACGTCCGTCTCGTGTCTGAAAAGTGTTCAAACTCCATCTGTTGAGACAAACAGGACCAAACTCCAAAGCCAGGATGTTCAAGTTATGCATGAAACAGTCGAACATTTCCCTAGGGTTTTACAGTTACAACGACATTACAGTTCCCACACTTGCACCTATACTATAGGCTATACAATAAACCAATAAACCCATAACATACTGTACATAAAATAAATTGATGAAAGATATGACAAATATGGCGCAATGAACGTACCAAGATTTGACGGATTCAGCACCATTCCACCTTCGAGTAAGTTGTTCCAAGTGTTTTTTGTCCTCCTCCCTTCTTCTTTCATACGCGGCAAGCCATTCTTCGTCAGCCAACGGCTCATCAGCGTAGGCGTCCATGAAACAGCCATCAGACTCGTCCTCATATTTCGCCGATAGTTCAGTTTCTTCCTCGATTATATTATCTGAACTAGACAATGGGCTTTCATACTTATTTGAGTCGGAATTTGAGTGTGATATCGCGGCGATTTCACTTGATATATGATCTTTTGAACTTGTTGTTGTCCAAAACGTTATGTATTCCTTGTCCGTCCCCGAGTACCAGGACTCTCTCACGCGCGGCTTTCAACGCCAAATGGCTATGTTTGAAGAGCAATATCTCGGAAACGAAAGGACCAAATCCAAAACTGTAAAATACTTTATCAGGTCATTTTTCGTGAGTATTGAGTATTTGATTATTTTAAAGTCCAGATGTGCTTGCTTAGTTCAGTGGCAGATTTGCGTTTTGAATTTCTGAAAGAGCTTGTGTGGTTTAAGGATCTGGTTTTAAAGTTTTTTCTAAGTTTCTTCTTTTTTGTTGTCTTCTGTGGTGACTGTAGCTTGGTAGACTATTCCTTCGGTTAGGCATTTACCGGAAAGCGGGCAGTTGTTTTGTTGGCGGCAATCGTATTCCTTGGTGGTAGGGATAATGGTTGGGTTATTTTGGGTTTCTTTGGCTTTGTTGAGTTCGAATTTATTGTGGGATGAAATTATATTGTCTATACTAGGAATTACTATCGCAAGTGAAGTGCTGCCTCAGAAGGCATGGGACATGGGTAGGCTAATTTTTGATAACATTTCGAGAATAAATCCTACTGTAGCATGTACACATTTTTTCAATTATTTTAATTACATTCAAATACAACAGACTTAAATTACAAATAACTATCACTTATCTGAATACATTTGGCTAGGCTTAAACTACATACATTATGACTATGTAGTTGATGTTTAGTAAACTAATTTATGATAAATCACTGCCACTATAAATCATGCTTCTTGATAGGCTATCAAATACTCTCGAACGATACAAATAAGAAACATACAGCGATTGCGTTTGTTATCGAAATATCTGGATTCTTGTCCACAGGCTATCAAATTCTCTCGAACACATACAGCGATTGCGTTTGTTATCGAAATATATGGATTATTGTCCACAGGCTATCAAATACTCTGGAACGATACAAATAAGAAACATACAGCGATTGCGTTTATCGAAATATCTGGATTCTTGTCCACAGGCCATCAAATTCTCTCGAACACATACAGCGATTGCGTTTGTTATCGAAATATCTGGATTCTTGTCCACAGGCTATCAAATACTCTCGAACGATACAAATAAGAAACATACAGCGATTGCGTTTATCGAAATATCTGGATTCTTGTCCGCAGGCTATCAAATACACTCGAACGATTCAAATAAGAAACATACAGCGATTGCGTTTATCGAAATATCTGGATTCTTGTCCACATGCTATCAAATTCTCTCGAACGATTCAAATAAGAAACATACAGCGATTGCGTTAAAAGCGTGTCCACATGCTATCAAATTCTCTCGAACGATTCAAATAAGAAACATACAGCGATTGCGTTAAAAGCGTTGAGAAGCAATCTTTCTGTAGTTTGGGAAGACAGCGTGCAAGATGAGACCCTGGGTACGAGGTTGGATATTCGTCGGCTATACATAGCTCGGCAAAGAGACTGAACACGAGTTACGTCAAGAATAGTGTGCTGCCTCCCTGAGGGGAGGCAGCAATTAGGCATGCAGCTATAGCTTAATTTTAGGGTATTTCTATTGAATATTTTTCGCAAAGAATGGCTGGCGGGGAAGCATTCGTTGATCGTACGCAAGAATATGTGGCCGGTGTTTGTGGCGACGTTGGCACTGTAAGGTGGATTAAACAAAGCCAAAGAAACCCAAAATAACCCAACCATTATCCCCACCACCAAGAAATGCAATTGCCGCCAACAAAACAACTGCCCGCTTTCCGGTAAATGCCTAACAGAAGGAACAGTCTACCAAGCTACAGTCGCCACAGAAGACAACAAAAAAGAAGACACTTATATAGGCACTTAAACCATACAAGCTCTTTCAGAAATTCAAAACGTAATTCTGCCACTCAACTAAGCAAGCACATCTGCACTTTAAAATAATCAAATACTCAATACTCAATCAAATGGAACATAATCAAGCGATGCAAACCCTACTCCAATTTAACAAAACGTTGTAACTTATGCCTTTATGAAAAATTTATAATTATTTGTCACCCCGAATTATGTTCACTTAACAGCAGAAACGAATTTATATCAACTTGCAGGCATAGAAAAAAACATTTACTGTGCAACTATTAGCTATTAATATGCACCGCAACTTCACAAAATGTCATACACAATTAATCCATCTTGTAGATCAATACAATATCAAGTTTCCGCTTTGTAACACCAGTCGCAATACTCACCTGATGCGGAGTGTGGTAAACAGATCTGTGGTGAAATAAAGTTTAAATGAAGTAACCAAAGTTCGTCTCTTTTGTTCTTACTATATATATATAAATATATAAATATATATATAAATATATATATAAATATATAAATATATATATATATATATATATATATATATATATATTATATATATATATATATATATATATATATATATATATAAATATATATATATAAATATATATATATAAATATATATATATAAATATATATATATATATATATATATATATATATATATATATATATATATATATATATATATATATATATATATATATATATATATATATATATATATATATATATATATATATATATATATATATATATATGTATATATATGTATATATATATATATATATATATATATATATATATATATAAATATATAAATATATATATATATATATATATATATAAATATATAAATATATATATACATATATACAATGGACCGTTATAACTATTCAAGAAATACCTAGATCCGAGACTTGAGAAAAGCGTAAAAAAACACGAGCCGATAGGCGAGCGTTTTTTAGCTTTTCGAAAGTCGAGCAACATCCCAAGTGTTTGGATCACGTTATCCAAACACGAAAACCCATTATATTTCTTTTATAAAATAACCACAGAGAAATATCACTAAAAGTGATTAATATAATCAGATCAACATTGCAATTCTGCCCAAAACCGTCAACTACCAATCAGAGGAGGTCTTTCATGTTCTTCTAAGCTAACAACCAATCATGCATGGATGGTTTTCTATTATAACGCTGACGACAGCAACAACCGAAAATAAGCTTGAGCTGGTACAAACATCAGGAAAACATGCTTAGAAAGATGAAAAAGACATTTCCGGATGGATTTAATCACGAAAATGTGTCGTTTAACTTGATGTTGATGTTGTGAGTTTGCCTAGCCCTCATATTCTACAACACAGAATCTTTATTGTGGTTTTCCCTCACTGTCGAAGTGTTGTTCGGTGATTTTTTGTTGGCGACAAGAACAAAATGAATGGTTTCTTCGTGAATATCTTGCCCGACGAGAGCTAAAATAAACATTTTACACCTTTTCCATGTTCTATAGGTAGACTGTATCTATAAAAGTGTTGTCTTTTGGGGATTTATTGAAACTTTCAAGAAGGTAAACTTCGTCCTAACAAATACGGAATTAGAAATTCTCGTTCGCTTTGTCCACTTTAAATACTTATAATTCCTATATATTTCCGGCCTATTTTTACAAAATATTTTGAAAAATAACAGGGAAGATTGCTATATTTTATTTATAGTTATTGCATGTCTAGAATGTTAATCAATGTTTAAAAACGATGATGGGCCGGCATGATTTGCTTTTTGTGTGTACACAACCTCAAAGTTCTCGTGTTTGGAAAACCTGATCCAAACACGGGTGTTAGCCAATCAGATCACGTGTAGCATGCTTGTTATTTTATAAAGATACACACTAGACCCTTCTTCCACTCGGATTTCTTATATTTGTACTTTACCTGGGCAAAACCTTCTGATGAACGATTTAACATTATTGGTTAACTGAGAATAGCTTTTTGGGAAAATGGCATTGTCTGGCACTTCAACCATATGCTTAATCTGGGTTATGGCGTTTTGCTTGGTCAATCCAACGCCGATAGCAAACACGTCCATGTCGCGATCGAAGAAAGGCTTTATGGCTAATTCAACGCTTTTGAAATTTCTGCCGCCTTTTGTCTGCTCGCCGTCTGTGATCACTACGATCAATTTTCGAACATCCGGATTGTCCTCGCGAAAGCCTGCTTTTCTAACGGCGAGCTCCTTATCGGCTAACGCTAAACCTAAATGGGTTTTCGTGCGACCTCCTGACAATGGTCCGTCCAAACGTTCACGGTCGTTCACGACCTTGGAGAACAATCCAACATTGGAACCGCTCTCTTTCAATGTGATACTTATCTTGGCTTCTTCACTAAATGTAACTATAGCTCCTTGTCCAATGACTTCTCCTTTCTTATCTTTTACGCCAATTTGTAGTGCTTCGCCCACCGCGTGCAGGAATTTACGCATTTCTTGATAATCGCTTGTTCTCACACTCCCTGATCGGTCCACCACAAAAATGACATCGGTCTTTAATTCACATTTGCCAGAATCTAAGCGCAAGAAAAGGTTACTTAGTTAATACTACTAATATATTTGTATACACGTAATAACAGGCTTCACTTCAGGCTTACAACAAACTATTTTATCAAGCTACAACAAAATTCCGGCCAACAATTTCTGCGCTTTACTGAGCATATTTGTATCGTCCATCATCGTTTCATTAAGATGTTCACAACTTGTGCAAAATTTACCGCCCTGTGCTTATATAATATAGTATCACCAGTAGCTGTTACGCGGAACATTTCTGTGTAAGGAGACTTCGACGCCACAAGAATAGCTTACGCAAGTGCGCAACGGAAACTTCTGCAAAGTGCGATGCTTCGAAAAACCTGCCATGCAACGGCTGCACCCTGTAGCATCACCTTTAGGCACACATCCTCTTCAAACATCCACTTTATTCGAACTCCAATTTCCTTCATCAGGTGTACATCTTATTCAGTTCCGTGTTTTTACAGCAAGTACACGTAATTAATGACACCAATATGTTAGAACAATTGTCACTAAAAACCGTTCCGCGAAATATCGTTCCTTTAAACTGTTGACAGACATTTAAAAAAATTGCCCGTAATATATATTATTATAGACAATAAAGGTCCTTTGATTTGATTTGATTTGATATATTTGTCAGTACACCGATATATTTATCAGTGCGCGGATATATTTGTCAGCGCACCGATATATTTGTCAGTACACCGATATATTTATCAGTGCGCGGATATATTTGTCAGTGCACCGATATATTTGGCCGGTGGCGCGGCGCACAAATACGTAAGGTTCAACCAAACTAATCTTGTAGTCAAACGACCTGAAGGAATGTCACGGAGATGGGAAAGACAGTTTAAACTAGAAAATGTACGAGAAAAGGCTAACAGCCTTAATGTCCTGTCACACTACACAACGATAATACATAAAAATAGGCACGCAATGCGTACATGCGTCTACGTTTTATAATTATTCACACAATCTATTGGCATCCGATTTTTATCCTGATACAATCATAAGCAGTGACAGTATTTAATAGTGACAAGTAATAAAGTTTACTTATCAATGGTAATATTCAACAGATTAGCAATAAAATTATTGTTAAAGTGTGAAAACGGCCATGTTTTATACTGACTGTAAATATATTATATGCACTGTCTGCAGGATTTAAAGTGTATGCGAGTCGTTAGATCTATGTCCAAAAATGCCATCATGTTATTGAATTGTTAAAAAATTGCTTAAATATTACTCAATTTGGTTATTGGGTAGACCAGAATTAGGTAGTTAAAGTTGATTTGATCCTATACTTGACCATGATGTGCTGCAAAGTTCATTTGGAACTGTTTGTCAAGGAGGTCAGCAGACTCATTCTCCTTCATATTTTTTTATCTTTGCCGATACTTCAATTGTTTTTCACCTTTTACTAAACTCTCATTTACTTTATCATTTTTTTGTTTTTCCAGCTTTTCGTAAATGACAAATATTTTTAGGTTCGTTCTAATTCTCACATGGAACATTATTTTGAATATCTTTTGTTAATTTTACTTGAATAATCTTAGAGGGTATACTGCATTATTTCACGGGACAGTATTTTGAAAATAATGTGACAGGTTATCTAAAGCTTCAACATCAAGTAATACACATGTCCCACATGGGTTTTGCATGCCGTATATGTAATGTAATAATACTTTATTCAATCAAAAATGATAGAAAAGGTGAACTTGAGGTCATCCCTATATACAGATCACCTAAATCAGTATAAATCTGTTGAGTCGGAATCAAAAATTATCTTCAGAAATCTTGAAGATAGCAACCGTGTTGTAGTTAACAGTCAACAAACAATGTTGAAAATTTAATTGAGAGTAGGAGAACAATTTATTAAGGGCACTTATCGGTGAATAAAATGGTTCATTGTCTGATATCACAAATAAATCACCAGAAAAGGAGTCACTATATTGTAAATGATAAACATTATTAAGAACTAAAATCATTGTTGGGAAAATCAGTTGACAGTATTAGTTAACAGAATTAGTTAAGAAAGCATGAAGGTTATTTCCAGCGAATAATACAGTAACTAAGAATGCTTTTCGTCCACATTTTCTAACATTGCCTTGACTAAAACTGGCACAGATTGTTTGACTTGGGTCGATTATATCAGAAACAGTCGGTCCAGGATTTTCTTCAAAATCATTTGCCATTCTTAGTAATAATACATACACAATGTAGCATATTACATCTACACTATTACATCTATACATATTACATATATTACATCTACACAACGGTAGAATATAACCAACATTGTTGTTAAAATCCAACATTTACTTTCAGAACGAGAGGTAACTTTGATTTTTACAAAATTATTGTACATACCAATACAGGGTTGCTTTTATTGTATTGGCACAACGGCTTTCTTTTATTGCGTATAGCAGTGGCACAACGGCTTGCTTTTATTGTGAATAGCAGTGGCACAACGGCTTGCTTTTATTGTAAATGGCAGTGACACAACGGCTTGCTAAAGTTTGTTTGCCTCACTGGGCGAACGATTAAGATGGCTTCGTTTATTTTGAATTGTGTGAGATCACCACACAGATAACGTCTAATCAGAATACTGATGAGCGCGAACACACTGGCCCCGGTGAGAACAACTATAGCAATCGGTCTCACACCCAATATTCACGGTAAATCTCCTGAAACAGAAAATAAATAAAATAAAAAAGGATAATCTTTAAGCAAAACTATGAAGCAAAAAATGTGGTGTTAGTGGATTTAATCAGACAATCATGGCAGATCATTGTTTGAACATATATTTAATACTAGGCCAGTTCGAGTGCTTGTAAAACAAGACGCCTGCTAGGCATAAACTAGGACTACTTTTGGCTGGCAGCGTGGCATACTGTATATATCTTCTTCGTCAAATTTGTCAGACAACACCGACCAACAATATCTCGATCCTATCGAATATCACAGACCGCCACATCCCGTCGTTCAGCACTAGGGATGAGCCGATAATCGGAAATTAATCGGTAGAAGCCGATAATCGGCAATTTTCAGGCAGATCGGTTATCGGCCGATCGCGTCGACATAGATCGGCATATATCGGCGGTCCGATAAATATCATTTTGGCTTTTCCACTTGCGATATTTACTTTTCTTTGTCAAGAAAAACGCCAAGTTGTTTGTAAAAAGGATTATCTTCCACAAAGAAACTGTCAAATATAATTAATTTGATATGGCGCATCAAGTTTAACATGTCACGACTCAGTCATTTGACTCATTTCATGTTAGGTGAGATATTTTTTTGTTGTTCCGTTTGGGAGTCTATTTTCATTTTGTGTCGCGACGTCGTCCATTCAACGCTAGCTTCTTATCGGTTGTCTTGACCATTAACCAGTTTACCAGTTATGCCAAGCGAAGTTTGGAATTACTTCAAAGTATGTGAGAGCGATGAAGCGAAGGTAAAATGCTTAGTTTGCGAAGGAAAAGGAATAAAGGCAATCATTCCACGAGGTGGTAAATCGAGCAAGGCTTACAATACCACAAACTTAAGGAATCACTTGCAAAAGCATCCCACGCAGTTTAAGGAACTAGTCGCGAAGGAAGAAAACAAGAAAAAGTTAGCGGAAGAAAAAGTTAGCGGAGGAAAAAGCCCAGAGCGAAGAAGGAAAAGGAACGACGTCGACTCTGAAGAAACAGCTAAAAAAGCAACTGTTGGTTCAGGAGAGCTTTGAAAACGTGCACTTATGGGACATAAAGAGTCCACAAGCCGAAAAAATTACTCAACTGATTGCTGAAATGATGGTGGTAGACAACCAGCCTTTTCTCATGGTCGAAGACATCGGCTTCCTTCGTTTAATTCGCCATTTGGCTCCCCGTTATAAAGTCCCAAGCCGTTTTCATTTCAGCGACAAGGTCATACCAAGCATGACAACAAGAGTTGAAAATAGCGTCAAGCAGCTTATTGGCGATTGCCCGTGGCTGTCTTTCACATCAGACATATGGACTTGCCAGCACACTAACGACTCATACATCAGTATGACGACTCACTGGATCGACGAGAGTGACACAAAAAACCCAAGAAAGTCGGCAGTGCTGCACTCAAGCGTTTTCCCTGGAAGTCACACCGCAGGAAACATTGCCGAAAATTTTTCGTCGATGTTGGGAAAATGGGAGATTTCGACCGATCGATGCCACATGACCATCACTGATAACGCCGCAAACATCACAAAAGGTGTCAGCTTGGCTGGATTAACAAGCGGTTCGTGCTTCATCCACACTATCCAGCTGGCCATAAATGATTCTGTATTTTCGCAGAGAAGTGTCAAGGACATGATCGCGAGAAGCAAGCAGATTGTCGGTCATTTCAACCACTCGTCTTTGGCTTGCAGCAGACTTAAAGAGATCCAGCAAGAATTAGGTCTTCCACAAAAAAAGTTGATTCAAGACGTGGCTACCAGGTTTTTACATTTTTAAATTATAAATCCTGTAACCTGTTGTAGCGAAACGACTTGTAGCGAAACAAACGACCGGTGTCCTTGTTCATTCAATTTTGCAAAATAATTAATTCTTATTTAGGTGGAATTCTACCTATTATTTGCTAGAACGTCTGTTGGAAATGAAGCGTGCCGTAGTGTTGTATTCGACTGAGAACAACATTGTGGTGCTGAGCGCCAATGAATGGACGCTAGTAGATAGAGTCCTCCGCTTGCTCCAGCCTTTTGAAGAGTACACGAAAGTGATGAGCGCGAACAACTCGTGCATTTCCGAGGTTTTACCAGCAGTGACGGTTTTGAAGCGGTACCTAAGCAAGGACTACGGACAAAAAACAAGTGGTGTTGGTACGATGCGTGATGAATTATGTGGCGCCCTCGAAACACGTTTCCATTCCATAAACGAGGATGAAAATTACGTCATCGCAACTGTCACCGACCCACGATTCAAGTCAAAATTTGCAGGTCCAAAAGGGCAAGACTTACTGATGGCGAAGATTAGTGAGCTTCCTGCAGTTCCTGGGTCGTCCGCAGAAAGCAATGTTGAAGTTCAGCCACCACCAGAAAAAAGAGCAAGAAAAGATAATCATGATGATCTATGGGCGTGCTTCGATGAAATTGTGATGGGTGCAAGCGAACAGTCAACACCCGCAATCGACCACGAAAGAGAAGTTAGTTCATTTCTCGCACTACCTCTGCTTCCCATGAAGCAGTGCCCTTATCAGTGGTGGGCAACAAACAGATCATCGTATCCTAATATTTTTTGTATTGTTAAGCGATACCTTACTGCTCCCAGTAGTAGTGTTTATTCGGAACGACTTTTTAGCGAAGCAGGAAATATTTCGGAGGCCAAACGTAATCGTTTGAATCCGCATAAGTCGGAATCGCTGTTGCTTTTGCATCATAATTTACCGCGTTTGAAATTCCAATATTAAACGATTCATTTAGTTGTGCAATGTTAATAATATAGCAGTTAGGCGAGTTCGTATAAATGTAATGTATATAAATAAAAATACTATAATTTTTACTATTTTTGCTGTAACTAATGAATGTTAATATGTTATGCATACTTATTTTACTTACGCCGTTAGTCATTTACCGGCATACATTTCCGAAATAAATTGATTACTATTTAAATTGATTACTATTACTATAAATTGATTACTAATTATGCCCCGCAGTGATCGGATTTTCCCTGCCCAGTTACCGAAAATCTGCCGCTGGGAAAATTTCCTGTTTTGTTCTTCTACGTTTGCAAGTAAGGAGGAAATTTTCTCAATTGCATAAATATTTTGAGTTTTAAAACTGTTGATTCATAAATAATCACTGGAACTTCATTTCTGCATCTACCTTCTACATTGATTACACTATCGAAAATCGAAATCACCAAAATGTGATCTCCCTCAAAATGCAGGAAATAGGGTTTCAGAGCCTTAGAAATTTAAATATTTCGCTCCTAAAGGCTTCTCGTTTCTAAAACTGCCTGTCAAGAGAAAGAGATCATAAAATTTATCAATTTCAAATAAATGTAATGTCTAATGACTAATGTATGTAATTTTGCAAACCTAAAAGTTCATGGCCGTGGTAAAAGTAAGTTAGATGAAAGTGATTCTTGATAAAAAGTTGCCGCATAGTGCTTGTATTTCTATATTGAATGAAGAACATACGCACTTTTGTACCTCATACTGGGGGCGTAAGGTGCTCTTATACCCAAAAAAACATATTTGAGCAAATTACCCATAAATTAAATTATTAACCGTGGTAAAATCGATAATTTAAAGAATTATTTCGATCGCAAAGATAGAAATGTTGAAAATGAAGGCTATATCAAGGTTATTATCACTTCGTGACAATCAGTCCTTTGGTATTTGAGGATGAAATAAAGATTTTACGAAACCGATCCGTGTAATCTTGTAAACTACAACCGTGTGAATGTTTTAGACTTTCTTTTTATACCCAAAGCAAACAAGTTTAAAGTATACAGAATACACATTATGTATCCACTAAAAATAAAGTGATAACGGCAATCCAAGCCGAAGAAGAAATGGGTCCTTGTTTCCGCAGATAAATATACTCCTGCACCGAAAATTGTGTAAACAGAGATACAATTGTCGTTAAATCGTCCACTTCGAGAAGCCCTACCTATTGAAACTATTCACAAACTAATGACTTGAAAGAATAACCTGACATCGAAATGAAATGGTTAAGACTAAGAAAAAGAAAAGAAAAGAAAAAATAACTTATAAGGTAGGAACTTTTTAAACAGTTATATATCCGTATTGGACTGTTTATTGTTGTTTTGGGACTTTAGAAAGTTTAACTTTAACGCTGTTTTTCTCAATTTGTCGAAATCGCCTGATTTCCAATATTGTACGGGCGATTTCTCAAAGAATATTCAAGATATCTTTATCAAACTTTCAGAGATGAGACTACATGCCTTTTCTAGGAGATGACGTAGAACAACTGAATTTTGTTCAATTGTCATAAAATAATAGATGTTTAAATGATGCAATTTTAGGGGGAAAGATAAATCTTGGGAAGATAAATCTTGATTGCAGCCGCACTGTAAATAGTAGAGAAATTATTCTAGGTAATGTTCTAGATGTTGTCGATGAGTTATGGGCAGTTACATGGCCGCTCATATTTCATTGAAGCAAAATATCGGGAAAAGTTAAACAAGTACCAGAAGTTAGCGTTTCAAACGAGAGAAGCGACCGGGATTCCATGTAGAGATAATACCACTAATAATAGGATGTATTGGTACGAACAAATTGCAACAACAAATCGAAAAGTTGATACGACATAAGAAGGAGGTTCAATGGGTAGTGAGAACTAGTATGCAGAAGACAGTACTAATGGAAAGTGAGACACTGCTGCGTAAAGTACTATGCAATGTGGTCCAAGAGGATTGATTTCCTGTAGTGTTGAAACATGTAATCTTAGCAAATTTTGATAAGAGGAGTTACTATTTAAATCCAGTATGAGCTATTGGACGCCACGAATAGGCTATTACGAAGCATAATAACAGTAATAATAATAAATAATAATAATAATAATAATAATCGCCCGGTGCGGTAACTGGCGGACAGCAGCCAGTACCAAGCCGTCAACAAACTACTGCGCACGGGAAGGTTAGAATGAAGTGGTCTCAAGAAGATAATCTGAGAGTCATGGAATGCTATTATCGGAGTGTGCCATCTAGAAATGCACATAGGAAACGAGTGCTGATATGGTTTGAGAACGGAATGTTCCAAGTAACTGAGAAAACGTTTGTAGACCAGGCAAACCGAATACGCAAGAAACAATGGTCAAGTGAGTTAGAATTGGAAGAAATCAGACGATTGATTGAAGGAGAGTATAATGGTGAGTTTGGAGGAAGATTAACAGATGGATAGGAGTGAACAAGAAGTAAGAAATGATCTGCAGTTAGATGAACAAAATGTGCTGAATAGGTTGAAGTGATTGGAAAATTGGAGGAAATATTACAGAAAGAGAAAGATTACCATCACTTAGAGGAATAGATAAAAAATTGAAAGAGGTTACAAAGAAGATAGATGCGATCCTGGAAAAGATAGAAACCAATTATATCACCACCACCAATGACCTAATGTATGCTGAAGCTGTATTGGTTACTGATTTGGTGGGAGTGAAGAAAGGAAATAGACAAACCAGAAAAGAACCATGGTTGAAAAGACGCTTAGAGAACCAAGTTAAGATGTTGAATAAAGATCTGGGAAGAGTAAATGCACTTATACAGCAGAAAACCATCAAGAAAAAGCATAAATACGCCCTCCAGAGGCGATATAAGGTCCAAGATCCAACAAAAAGGACTGGGACTGGCGAAAGAAGAAATCAAGCAAAGAATTGTAGCCCGAACTGGAAAAATGAGGAGGTTCAGTAATAGAATTAACCAATATAGACAACATAGATTATTCAAGAATAACCAAAACAGATTCTACAATGAGTTAAACGAAGTGGGACAACAACAAGATAATGAAGCTCCAGATCAACGGGAGGCACATAGGTTTTGGTCAGACATCTGGAGTAAAGAGGTGGAACATAATAAACATGCAGAATGGCTAGAAGACTTTAGACATGAAATGAGCGACACACAACAACAGGAAAAGATAGAAATCACGGTGGGAAAGGTGCATCGGAAAGATTTTGGAAACAAAACTGAGTGGAGAAAATGTTATAAAAGGGATTAACTCCTGGGCAATATCCTTACTAAGATATTCCGCTGCATTTCTTGATTGGACTAAACAGGAATTGGCAACAACTTGATAGAAAAACAATAAAACTATTAACGATGCATAAGGGATTACATCCGAAGAGTAACGTTGACAGACTGTATATATCTAGGAAAGAAGGAGGAAGATAATTATTAAATGTAAAAGACACAGTTAATCTTTCCATAATTGGAGTAATAATTCTAAATAGCAAAAACTTGGTCACGCAAGGGATTGCTGCTGGCCAGAAAAAAAAGCTAAAAAGACAATTTTATCAATTGTCGGTCAACAGTTGGTCAATAAAATTTGTTTTTTTTATCAATTGTCGGTCAAAAGTTGGTCAATAGCGCTCAAACATCCCCAGCAAAAATTGTATTTAAGTGAGCACAGTTGATGTATTCCGTAGTGAAGTATTTCCGATCTGGAGACAGGAGACCGCAGACCATTGAAATCCGAGGCTCAATTGTTTGAATCAATGGTTTTGAACTTCATCACAATCTCGCATGTCATTTGGCAAATTTACAAACCATAAAATATGCAATTTAATGTTGTGATGCATTTATACATTACAATTTTTTCGCATGAAATTTAATGTTGTGATGCATTTATACATTACAATTTTTTCGATCAATTCTCGCTTTTCCCCCTTCATGTGTCTGATTCGTAAATGTTCATAAAAACGCAAAAAGTTGGTCACTATCATGACACCCCCCCCCCCCCCCCCCAATCGTGATTCCTTCGCTACGTCCCTGATTATGGCAGCACAGGAACAAGCAATAAGAGCGAATGTGATTAAAGCTAACATTGATAGAATACACGAAGAAAGCAAGTGCAGAATGAGACTATAAATCATCTGTTAAGTGAATGCAGTAAAATGGCTCAACAGGAATATAAGAGGAGACATGATTGGATTGGGACGTTGCAAAAAAATTAGATTCAGGTTAACTCGTTCCAGTCCGGCCCAGTCAAAAGGGGTCAAAGACCTCCGAAGTCGTCAATCGAAAAACACGGCACACGGTAACGCAAGATTAAAAATTGAAATTCGACAAGCGCCAGACACTTGAGATCCACTGTCAGGCCAAGTTTGATTTGATTTCATAAACAACTCTGCGATTGGCGGCATTTTGAGTTTTCAAGACGCTACGCGGGCGTGCAAGATGGCCTCTAGAAAAATTTAAATTTTTCAACCTGATTTATGATAATTAATGCTAATTTATATTAACATAATGTGTCTTGTTCGGAAAATTCAAAAGCATTGGTTTCAGAAAAGGTACAGGTTTTGCAACAGTTATGAATATTTCCCGAGATATCAATAGAACAAAGAGGTAGTTCAATTTTGGATGTTTTTCAGCCGGACAGGAAAGAGTTAAGGATGGTATACCTGTAACAGAAAATGAAGAATGTAATATACTGCGGAATTTTAATGTTCAAACGGATCATGTGATTGAAGCCAGACGGCCAGACATGATTATCATCGATAAAGTTATCCCTATGACACAAGGTAAACACGAAGGAAGTAGAAAAGATACCAAGACCTTGCTAAGACCTTGCTAAAGAACTGAGAAAACTTTGGAATATGAAAGTTTCAATCATTCCAGTGATTATCGGATTTCAAGATGATATTTTTAGGTTTATGTTAAGTATTAGTTTTATCCTTTATTTCTTCAAATTGGTGGCTCGTCACAACCTCTGAGGGTTAGTATTAGGGTTTTTTTGGGTTACTTATTAGGGTTAGTATTAAAATACGGCAAAAAATACCGTGATATCTGATCAGCAAATATCAAGTATCAGCTCCCTGTGGTGCCAGACGACGCAAATTGCCTAAAATATCAGTGATTTTAGGACCCATTCCGCACGTTGTAACCAATAAATTATTGACATTATTTTAGCATTGAAGTAGGTGTTAACACCTGCATTCACTGGTTGGTTAGGTGCAGACGGGGGGTACACCGACTTACCAGGCTCTTGTTATTACTTGGATTCAGGTCGGGATGCCCTGTTGTGATCTCCAATCTTGACCTGACCACCACCGTCTACACCTATCACACCGATTTTTATCGGTGGAAATGGCTTTTGATTACAGGGAGGGATGGTGGGCATTTTCGCAATCTGCTCGCTTGTCGTGCTACTGATGCTCTGCTATGTGAAGTCTTCGCTGTGCCGTCAGTGGGCGTAATGATCAGCCACGCGTGGTGTACCTATCGTATAGCCAGTCGCTTGCTCGCCCCAAGCCCTGCGCAGTTCATTAGTTGTTAACCTTGGTTATATACTAACCTCATTTAACACCTGCATTCACTTTACTTACCCGTATGGTTGGTTAGGTGCAGACGGGGGGTACACCGACTTACCAGGCTCTTGTTATTACTTGGATTCAGGTCGGGATGCCCTGTTGTGATCTCCAATCTTGACCTGACCACCAAAAGTGATATATCCTATATATATATCACCCATCCAAGTAATATATTCCCCGTGATCCCCTCAACTGCACCAAACCACTGATACCACTGTTACTGCAGGTGAATATTGTCAATCTGGGACTGCACCCCGTGAATATTGCCAATCTGGGACTGCACCCAGTGAATATTGCCAATCTGGGACTGCACCCAGTGAGTATTGCCAATCTGGGACTGCACCCAGTGAGTATTGCCAATCTGGGACTGCACCCAGTGAATATTGCCAATCTGGGACTGCACCCAGTGAATATTGCTAATCTGGGACTGCACCCAGTGAATATTGCCAATCTGGGACTGCACCCAGTGAATATTGCCAATCTGGGACTGCACCCAGTGAATATTGCCGATCTGGGACTGCACCCAGTGAATATTGCCGATCTGGGACTGCACCCAGTGAGTATTGCCAATCTGGGACTGCACCCAGTGAATATTGCCAATCTGGGACTGCACCCAGTGAGTATTGCCAATCTGGGACTGCACCCAGTGAGTATTGCCAATCTGGGACTGCACCCAGTGAGTATTGCCAATCTGGGACTGCACCCAGTGAATATTGCCAATCTGGGACTGCACCCAGTGAATATTGCCAATCTGGGACTGCACCCAGTGAATGTTGCCAATCTGGGACTGCACCCAGTGCATATTGCCAATCTGAGACTGCACCCAGTGAATATTGCCAATCTGGGACTGCACCCAGTGAATGTTGCCAATCTGGGACTGCACCCAGTGAGTATTGCCAATCTGGGACTGCACCCAGTGAATATTGCCAATCTGGGACTGTACCCAGTGAATAATGCCAATCTGGGACTGCACCCAGTGAATATTGCTAATCTGGGATTTCACCCAGTGCATATTGCCGATCTGGGACTGCACCTAGTGACTGCCAATCTGGAGTCGCACCCAGTGTGCTGCACTGTCAATTTGGGGTTGTACCCAGTTTGTTAGAATGCCAGTAAGTGCGTAAAACAGTGTGCGAGAATGCAGTCTGCAGCTGCAACCGGTTTGCTAGAATGCCACTACGTAAGTGCAACAGCATGGATGTAGTCTTGGACTGGATGTAGTCTTGGACGCACCCAGTTTGCTTTAGTGTCAGAAGTGTGTGCACTAATGATATGCAAGAATGTAATTTGGGACATGACTACCGATCAGGGGGGGGGGGGGGGGGTTGCACCCAATAATGGGGAGGTTAAGGTTAGAAAACTCGCTAGCCGGGGGGTTAGGACCTCTGTTGTTTTGGGGTTGGTTACAATCCAATAACTTATTGGTTACAATGCTCAAATAATGCCAATAATTTATTGGTTACAACGTGCGGAACGGCTGGTTTTAGCAATAAATACAGCCACAAGGTAAAATTTTACTTTTCTGAAATGTTCGCACGACTTTGGGTTGCTTAGGTCTTGCGCTTTTTGGGTCTTTCGTTTACTAACCAACACCGACAATTAATGGCTTCAACTCCAAGTGGAGGCTGACAATCAGATCGTAATGCATATCAGCCTCGTACCCAGGCGCTGAGAGTGCTTGGAAAACTAAATCAGTGATTGGGAAACTAAATGATTCACGGGCGTATAAATCCCTATTTCGGTATCGCCTTTTAGTTAGGGAATCAAGCGTCTGTACGCAATTTTATCGTACGTCCACGCAAAACGTACCCATCATCTTGTCCAGTCGGATTTTAATACTCGCTTATCGGTGGATTTTCCTGACGGCCCGTATGCAAACATATAGTGGTAGCAAAGAGGCAGCGAAGAAATGACGAAAGCGAAGGGCAGACGAGACAGCAGAAGCTTCCTATAACTTCCGTCCATGCCTATATCCGTACGACATCAAATATCACGTGGAGTCTGCATGCAGACCAGACCATATTAACATATTTGCGCAGGCAACCAAATATCCAGACATTACCTATAACGTATACATCATGCGACCATGACTATATAAACCGTCACTGGAGGAATTATAATACAGTCATCACGTTGCTTTTAGTTCACAACACAGAGTAATTGACTTTTACCTAATTCATTTCAATGACCACGAAATCATGGTTTTAAGTCGATGTCCGGGTACATAATACCTACCAATATTGACAAGCAACGTGCGTGTTCAAAGTAATATTGATGTGCAAAATTATTCGAGAATGGTCAATTGAAAAACATGAGTCCGTACTTGACAAAAGGCATCGACGCTCAACACAATGAAAATACACGCACACACAAATGACACAATGTGTCGTAAAAAAGTTGAACATTATTATTGAGTGATATTCTGGCACGAAAGTGTTTCAATTTTATGCGATAATGTTGACTCAGCGATAGGCAATCTTCAAAAATGCGGAAAAATTATCACTTTTTCGCGCTATCTCCATTCCAAGCTACTTCATACCTGTATTAATATAACATATAATGCGCTAACACATATGTGCCTGGCGGTATTACGATATATGGTAAGCGCACCACGTCGACTACGGCCTGAATCGCGTGCTTGAGTCCTTAGTCAAATCTAGACAACTACATGATACGATTACAAGAATGTAAAAGGCGCATTGTAATATTTGTCATAGACAGGAATCGTTTCAAATGGGCAAAACTCCTGCCATTTGGGACCTTAACTACAATGGATTGTAAGTTGCAATTGAAATCTTTATTATCATTCAAATGATTCAAATGACAAGGGTGAGTTCACCTTTCACGTTTACACGACTACCACATTTGCGTGCTCATATGATAGCCTCGTTCTATTTTATAACTTGTTAAAATATTATGACACAGCTGTTCAAGGTGTTAGGGTACAGAACACGCAATAACCTAAAACTTGTTTGCGAGTTATTGTTGTGAGAGCCTGTGGCAAAATTAACAATACAATTATACAATGTTCTGGGACATAAGCGTTCTATCACTGACACCACGCTGTGTCTGTCTACAAATAGTACGTAGCAAACTGCTCCTTTGCTTAAATCTAGCTTGAACACGGTTATCTATGTACAAAAAAGTCTGTACATAGATAACCAGTGCAGTTGAACACTTAAAAACATTCACCGTAGTAGAACTATTTACTTTCATGTAACGATTCTACAGAACAGCAACACAGAAATGTATTGTGATAATACTGGAATAACGGCGGTGTAAGATTACAAGGAAGGAAAATATTTTATATAATATAATATAGTTTAAGCACATGTTATCTCAGTTTGCACTTTACCAATTTGCAAGCCTTGGATTGTATCGAATGGCGAGTTGAATGGCACGCAGGAGTAGCTACCATGAAAACCAATGTCGGCCAACTCTTTGCAAAGCTCGTACTTCTATGTATGGTTTACTGTGTAAAGACTAAAGGAGTTATTTCTCGAGATATTAAAGACTCGAGACGTTAAAGGCGTTAAAGACTAAACTATCGGTTAAATCGCAACATTATATTGTATACGATAAAGATTCTGTACGGTATACAATGTGCACCGCAGTACAGTGTAAACCATAGCACCACTAACTTGTCTCGATGCAAGCACACTCATTTTTGTTTGACGCGACATCATGTGGTAATAATGTGGTAATAATATGATAATAATCTACCCCCTGAAATTGCAATCTTTATAGCAGTGCATTAATTTTGCCTTGCTCTTACATCTCCTTGTGAGCAGACTCCACATGTGATACAGCTTGGCAAATTAAGCAGCGAGCTTTGGCGCCTGGCCCAGAATTCTGGCCATATCAATAAATATAGTTGTTGGCAAGAACTGAGAAGGCATTACCACGGATTATGTCGCCTAATGGCTATAATAAATGTTCTCGACACGACTGCATTTTCACACATTCAGAGATTGAACATCTTATGCCCGATTCAAACGCCGTACTTCTCATGAGCCGAATCTAATGCAAATAAGCTTGAACAAAGGATTTTGCTAATTTACGTTATTATTATTACATTATTATGCGGCTTATAAAAAAAGTTCGGATTCTGAACCGGGTATAAATACTATATCCTAAAAAGTTGATCTTCACTCTTCAGTAGGATATTCGTTTAAACCTTTATTTGTAAAACTAGAATGAAGCTACGACAGATCATTAGTTTCTGATCATGTCGTAGATCGACATGACCTCATTCAAGTTTCGCAAATAAAGATTTAAGACTACTATACTTCACAATGACCTAGCTATACCATACGGGAATGACCCCTCCCCCCAAAGAACAGAGCTCTGATTCAACGGGATAGATCCATTGATTATAGTTTATGAGATGTAAACTCACTTGAAAAAAATATTAATCACGGGACGCGAAAATGTCTCATAAAGTACCAATTTGTAGCAATTGGCCGTCAGTCTTCGAACTGTTTACGCTGTAATTTATAGCGAACCATAATTATATGTTTGACGGGGCACACAATTTATTTACTCACTTAGTTAAAAAAAATGGCGGTAAATATTTATTCATTATATTGCGTTCTGTATAACTAACAACATCTATATGTGACATACCTGTATTGGTAAATCTCTCATAAAATTAAAACGTTTTGAATTGTACAAGGGTGGGAAGCGCGGTGGTTCGACCGGGAGGAACAGAACAAGAAGAGGCGAACTTACCTTGAGAAAGTCCGACGGAGGCGAACGCCATCAATAGCAAGCACAAATATCTCCACGCCATAACGTTGTCACCTCTGATCCTATAGATGGTTTTCCGTAACCTTGAACAATGCAATACCTGGACGCAATAAACAAGTTATGGAAAAGTGAGACCAACTACTTGGACGTTAGAAACGACTACGTCAAGGAAGATATGTTAGCGTGCACAACTAGATAAAGCGTTAATCAACAACTGCATTCATTGCCGGCAAAGTGGACACAGACCCATTGTCAGTCACAAAGACGATTTCGACATTCCTCGTTGCGCAAAGCAGGATAATAGTCAGGGGGGTCAAGCAACGCGGAAAGTAACATTCAGTCACTAAAGGGTAAAACGACATCGAAATAGAAATATTAGGAGTTTTCACCAGATCAATAATATCGGTGATATCGACAGCGCGTTCATTTGTAAGCGTTTAAGGACCCAGAAAACGAGAAACATTTCCTGGACACAATCCCGTCGAGAGCCCCTGGTTGTCTGGCTAAGCTTGGTGTGTCCGTATAGTTTGGGTTTGGAATGAGATATCATATTCCTAGCCTATCCACATCCGGAAACCCGCCGGAACTTAGGCAAAGTGCCGCCGGAGAACAAATTGTTGCCTTCAACCAACGCAAATGACAACTCAACCACGGTGAGTAGTCTTATAGTAAACGTAAATTCTGGCTGTTAACCGCTGAAAAAAATAACGATTTGAAGGCTCACCCAGATAACCCAATGATCCTAACCATCCACACGAGTCCAATAACTAATAATCCGAGCACTGTAGGCGCGAGGCTTTTTAGAGGGGTCCGGGGGCATGCAAACCCGGAAAATGTTTAAATATATATTCCCGCAAATGGCATTTCCTACATTCTGATCGGCGATTTTTCAGCTGAGAAGTTTATAAAATTTCATATTTTGGACCGTTTCGCTTTCTATCAGAGCGCAAGATTGACGAGGGACGAAGAAAAATCATATCAGGCGTCTGCACGTATCTGTTCGAAAACGTCTGTTCGTATCTGTGTCAAAACTTTTATAAAAATCAACGGCAAGGTATACGAAACATATCTTTTATGAAATTACATCGGTTTAATGGGCATAAAAGCATTGAATCACCGGGTAAACGTCGAATAGATCTTGAAGCCATGTCCTTCGGTTTTAAAGACGAGTTTTGGGTACTTTACTCGCTTTTAATACGCATTTTTTCATATAACATCTGATATTCACATTTTAAAGACGAATGGCCAAGATTTGATGTTTCGAGCCGAAAACGGTTTTCAGAGCAGTTCACAAACAAGGACTGTTTGGACCGAATCAGAGCTCGTTGATGCCTAGCCTGATTATCAGACGGTACGGTGTCGCTCGCGCGAGCGACATCGTACCGTCTGATAATCAGGCTAGTTGATGCCATGATAAATCAAGGATCTTCTTAAACAGACGACAGCTGTGTAGTCAGACGGAAAGCTTGTTTTGGGCTATCAGGCTATGGTCTAGCCTGCGTGCAGACGCTTGTATTTCCGGTGATTATACCTTATGATATATATGCTTATACGTATTAATCACCGGAAATACTTGTCTGCACGCAGGCTACCAGCTTGTCCAAAATAGGCAAACTGAGCATGCGTCAAGTGCCGTCAAGTATGGCTGGTCATACTATTCACGAAGAGCATGAGGACCTTTGGCTTTTCCGACTCGCACCGGTTCGGCCAGGCTTGTACAAAACAGTCTGCGAACGAAGACGGCGGATTTTAGACTACCGATTAATCAGGGCCGGATAAGGAGCGTCTGCCCAGGCTAGTGATAAAGGAAAACACAGAATATCCGCGTAATATGAAGCAAACAAAACTATATATTTTCAGAAAATGTTTAGTCATGCTGAGCATGAACTATGAACTATTTGCGTAGCCTGCGTGCAGACTCCACCTGATGAAATTAAATATCATGTAGATTTAATTTTTCTTATTTAATCTAATTTCACGTGATATTTAATTTCATGATCAGGGCCGGCGAAGGTCTGCACGCAAGCAAGATGCTATAGAATTCATTTTCCTGCGGAAACTGGCGCAATTTCCACGAGCTGACCGCGCAAAATGACGGCCGAAATCTAATTTCTGTTGCGAATTTTACAAACTACTTGTATAATGATGTAAATTAAAGATAAATATAACGGTGAATGCGTCCTAGCGTGATACCATTTCTCTTTAGAACACGGTTCTCGTTATTAATTTTTCAATATTCATGCAGAGTAAATTCGACGAGCTAGTCATAGCCAGAGTCAAACCATTCGGCAGACGAAAGTCTTCCCACATTTTGTCATTGTTTCAAATAACGATAAACAAATGGCACAAAAATGGGAAATGGTGAAATGATACAAAATAAAGAATATACGGCAAATATTTCACATAAACTCTTGTTAATAGATCGGAGGCTTCAAATATTATACTAATTCTTATTGGCGCAAGCTATGGTCTATTAACGCATATTAATCAGTTAATATTTAGATTTGCAGACCTTATATCCGTTACCAAGGAAGCTTAGAATTAGAGTTGGGCGGTATGGCAATTTCAATACCGGTATTCGATAAATATCGCGGTGTACCGGTATACCGTTACAATTTTTAACCCACACATTCAAGGAAAAATGGAAAAAAGTTCGAGTTATCGGGATTTTGATTCGTTAAATGATCTAAAATTAGATGGATATAAATCAGTGTTTTACTTTTATTACTTATTTCAACACCATATTCAAAAGCCCGGTCTTCATATATGATCGCTCGATGAGTACGATCGCCACGATTGCTCAAAAGTCAAAAATGAACTCAGTGATCGCAGCGATCAAACGTAAATCACAATCACAATTGTTGCAATCGCCGAGACAGACTTAGCAATCGTTTAAAAGTTAAAATCTATTCTATATATTATTTAGCGTGCACGCACACATTGTGTTTGTTTTCTCATTTATGAACTGAACTTTTCTTGCAGTTTAAATAAAAAGATAAACTGATGATAGTCATGATACCGGTTTATCTTAGGTAGTAAGAACGGTATACCGGTATAGCGTCACAGCCAATACCGCCATACCGGTATAGCACACTAATCTTGGCTTGGGTCCCTGTGTTTCGTGTCCAGATTTCTTCGCGGGACTATGTAAAATGAACATAGGAGAGACGTCCTTCTGGATGTTTTATGACGTTTTGTGACTCAGGTTTCAGTTTTTGGATATTTTTAGAAGGCTATATGATCGCCTTCGAGTGGAACACGGGCTGCGTATGTCGTATAGAAAGGAGTGTTAGCAACAAACGACAGCGTCTTAATTCAAGAGACACTACAACTTCAATGTTTTTGAGAACGGTGACATTTTAATATTAGAAGGGTATTCCCGTTCGTTTGTTCTATTTGAAATATGACCGCTCTAGCGCCAGATAGGTTGAATTCAGCAAATATTACAAACGTGAAGTTCGATTTGGCAAAAGTGTCCCTTGAATGGAAAATTTATAATTTCGCGAGGCAGTTTGCTCGTTTCCAATAAATGTTGTTCGAATTAGATGTGCGGCGTTCAAATGGTCATATTGAATTTTGACATTCTAAACGCGCAATATCAGTACCATATGTTATTTTAATAATTACAAGGCTAAATGATCACCCTGATTTAGATTGTTGTTTAGATTCTGCATTCTATTTATTTTATCCTCATGCTATAGAACATTTCTAGCATTCTACTGAAATGCCTGATCCTGAACATTGTGCCTCCAACCAAAGGAGTGTTAGCAACAAACGACAGCGTCTTAATTCAAGGAGACAGTATAACTTCAATGTTTTTGAGAACGGTGACATTTTAATATTAGAAGGGTATTCCCGTTTTTTCGTTTGTTCTATTTGAAATATGACCGCCAGATAAGTCGTTCAATTCAGCAAGCTGGAATGCCTGATCCTGAACATTGAGCCTCCAACCTCGTACCGAGGCAGCCACTTCTGATAAGAAATCCTAGTTTAACTGTACATATTCCACACACAAAATATCTTGGTTATACCTTGAATTTATTGTCCATTCACGAAGTATATTGGGCGCTAAATGACCTGTCCCTTAGCAACCGGTTACCTAGCAACGGAATCCGTCTGAACACCTTTGCTAATAACTGATTATCAGTTTGTACGAAATTATCTTGTACCAGGTACTCTCGAAATGATAGCGATTGAAATTTCCAAACCAAAAGTTAAATAATTTGTTATTTCAATTATTCTGCGTTTGGGCTCCTTACCGATTTTGAGAATTTTCTAGAATCTGTTGGCTCTGAAGCAGGGCCTTTTTTAACTATTAAGCTGGGGGGGGGGGGGGGGGGGGGGGGGGGGGGGGGGGGGGGGTGGGGGGGGGGGGGGGGGGGGGGGTCGGGGTGGGTGGGGGGGGGGGGGGGGCCCCCTTAAGTGCCACCCCCCAGTGTCCCCCCTTTGTGCCCCCCCCCCCCCCCCCCCACTAATCAATTTTTGCCCCCCCCAGGAAAAGTCCCTTTTTCTTACATTTAATCAACCAATAAGCAAGGAATAAAAATTAAACAAATGGAAAGTAAGTTTTAGTCCTTAATTAACAACTTATAGACTTACTGAAATTATTATGTTGACCTACGTGGCACGCGTCCCCCATTTAAAATCCCGCAAACAAGTGTTTTCTGTTTTTTACCATAATATGATAAACGCAATATTATATGACCGATTATAAGCACAATGTTTTGGTAGCTTATGAAGATGCCTAAAGGCTAAAGTGTTTATATTGGTTCCGTACTACATCTGAGTTTATATATTGAAGTGTTTCATAATCTTGATACCCCTTTGTAATCGTGCATTTTTAGCAATGGCGTGGTGCCTTAATTTCGCAAAAATTCTTATCAGAAATCGCCGTAAAAGCACTTCTGGGCTTTGCAAAATTAAAAATGTTCCTGAGAGGGCATATGCCCCCAGACCCCCCTACTAGATTACCGTTACCCCTTTCGAACAACCCTGGATCCGCCACTGATCATGAACTGTAGAACAAATATTTTTAAATAAAATGGCAGACAAATATATATATATATATAAACGAAAAAGCCTACCTCAGAAACAGTAAACATATATTTTGGCTACAAAACTATAAAAGAACCCATCAACTAGGAGTTCTTATCAGAAGTGAAAAGCTGCCGTTTGCGCTGTGTTCAGGGTCAGCTAGGCATGCCAGTAGAACAATGCGAGAAATTAAATGATTCTAAACTGGCACGTATTAAGGTGATCATATAGACTTGTATAATATTAAAATAACATACGGTAATCATATTTCGCGTTTATAATGTCAAAATTGAATATGACCATGACGCCATACATCTAATTCTAACAACATTTACTCGAAACGAGCAAGCCTCGCGAAGTTATGAATTTTCCATTCAAGCGACACGTTTGCCAAATCGAACTTCACGTTTGTAATATTTGCTGAATTGAACAACTTATCTGGTCGAACAAATCAAATCGAACAAACGAACGGGAAATCGGGAATGCCCTTCTAATATTGAAATAACATATGGATGTGACGCGGGATGTCACCGTTCTCGAAAACATTGAGGTTTGAATAAAGACGCTGTCATTTGTTGCCGTGTTCCGCTCGATAACAATCTAAACAACGTATCAAAGCTATCATATAGCCTTCTAATATTAAAATAGCATCAGGAGCGTTTATAATGTCAACATTCAATATGACCATTTGAACACCATACATCTAATTCGACTTCGAACAACATTTACATGAAACGAGCAAGCCTCGCGAAGTTATAAATTTTCCATCCAAGCAATAGTTTTGTCAAATTTTCACGTTTGTAATATTTTCTGAATTGAACGACTTATCTGGCGGTCAAGCGGATATTATTTCAAATCGAACAAACGAACGGGAATACCCTTCTTAAATCAAAACAAGAAAATATTTCGTCACTGAAATATGGTTGCAAAAACAAAACATATTGTTCAAATACGCACAGAACATGGGTACAATTTTATCCCGGGCAAGCCAGATGGGCAAATTATTGGTGACCAACATGTAATATGGTAAAGTAAGTAAATTATGAATTTATGATTCAGATTAATCTGATTTTTTAAAGTTTGTATGGCCATGATTGCAAATTTGATATGTGAAAGTGCTAATATATACATGTATATGTACACTGTGTATGGTCTACTCTGTTCAGTCTTAACTCTAGCTTGATCAAACTGTTACTGAAATGCAATAATGATTCTGATGCGTAGCAGTGGCGAAGCTGGCCGCAACTGGTCATGCTATGCTAATTTATAAACATCTGCATATTTTGAAAACATTATATTTCTAAAGATCTAAATATGTAAATCGTTTCAAAATTTGCATAGCATGACCAGTTGTCATGGCCAACTTCGCCACTGATGCATAGTACCATTTATATAACTGATCTGATGACATTTCAAATCAACACAAGTGATACCATCTATCCATCCATCGGGATTTGCATCCATCGGATCGAGGATTGGATCACATTTGAATATACCGCGGCAAAACGCGCATTAGTTCTTTCTACGCTGACCGCTGACATTTCAATTAGTATCGCGGGAGGGGTATCCCCACAGAACAACTCACAAATACACGTGGTAAAACCTCTACGTCACAAAACGTCATAAAACTGGACATCTCGACAGACGGCAATTTTCATTAATCGAGATTTCATTAACTGTGCATAGGTTTTTCTCCAGAGTGTACTGTACGTCGTCTTATAAAACTAGAGGGGGCACTGCGTCGAGAATTTGGTAACCAATTGAGCTCAGCCATTTTGGGAAAATTTGAGGGTAACTGCGGCAAAAAAAACTCTTGGGACTCAGACGTTCAAAGCCGCTGTACATCACTACCAGAAGTTACAAAGCACTCCAACTGAACACCTTTATCCATGAGCTATCCCAAGCACCAGCCAATTATCAATACCTTTGAGACGGCTTTTAATTTAATATTTAATCAGATACTATTATCGCTTATTGATTACCCAAGGAAAGTTTTAATGACATAATTTTGCGGGGACACTGAACTTGTAATTTGAAGCCATTTTGAAACGTCGCTGTCGCCATAGCAACCACTGAAATACTTTATGCATAATCCAAAAATGAGTAAGAGTTCTTCCTCCGATTTTACCTTGAAGCAAGATGAAAAGACGAGGCAAAGCCGAAGTTTTTTTACGATCTTAGAGGTGTTTTGAAATCAGAAGAAGAACTTTTGTTTGAACTTGCTTCTGAAATAATCTTAGAGTGTTTGAACTTGTTTCTGAAACGAATCTGAATCGTTTGGAAATTTGTCGAAATTTATGCAAAACTTCCTCCAATTTCCAACCCTCCTCAAATACATTAATAATTCATGAGAATTTTACTCAATCAGACAGCTCCATTCCTTCACGTGAATGGGCTGTGAAACACTGGTAAAGCACTACATCAAACACTAGTGTTTCTTCATCAAAATTATAGCGTTTCATTTATGTTAATTAAACAAGAAAGACGATACAAACATGCACAAGTCCCACAACGGTGGCTGATTGGGTCATTGTCTTTTATTTGAGAAGACACTTCAATTTGATCACGGTATCAAACACGAGAAAGCTAATGAATCTCTCGGGGCTTCGCTAGCTATCTCGTTTTTGATACCGTGGTCAAACACTTTAACTCGTTTTTGAAATAGTACGTCACGCAGTTGTTTTTCTTTGTTTTGGTTTTGAATTACGCATTTTTCCACTTTTAAATTAGAAACGGTACTGAGTATCCTTAAAATATTGGTAGCCGGAATCATACACAGGACGAATTTTATTTTAGGTAAAGACAATCGTTAACTTACCTCGTTCGCTATGAAAGAGTTCTCTGATATTAATGATTATCCAAATGTTTCATCCTGCAAATCGACGTCGAAGAAGTTTCATAACAGCAGTCGTTATAGGCAACACGCAATGGAAAACAAAATTCCATGATCATATAAGGGTACTTATAGCGATCCTAATAGCCTGTAGCGAATACCTTTTCAACCAATGTTAAACAGTACTGAGTAATAAAGATTCTCATCCATCACAATTGTGAAGAAATGTGATCCATTTGCCGAGGTCACATCCAAAACAATGAGTAAGACATTCAATCCAAGACACGTACCCACGATGTTAAGCAGTTCTAACACTACAGTGTAAGTAATACAGGAACAATCCAAGAACCGCTACGTTCAATTTGGTAATATATCAGCGAAAGATATGTTCCAACAGAGACATTTCCTTGATGTTTAGCATGGCAGGCTAATTAACAACGATCCCATTCACCAGGATTATTAAAAAAACACGTTAAACATTATATTCACCGAGGTACTGTAAATAGATGGTAGAATTTGATTCCACATCCACCGAGAATGATCAGGTATTAAGAAATCCACTTTTACCAGGATTATATACAGCAGTAATAATAGACAATGTATCCAGTGTAGTTTGCAACAGCTAATATAGACTTTTCATAATGCCTGTTTGTCACCGAAAGCTTTCACTTTTCAATTCAAGAAATTCACCAAGTCATCTTTCAGGTTGATTTTATTTCTCACTGATCTTGAAAGAAAAAAGGATTATACGATATAATTAGATCAACTCGGTTTTTCATGATATACTGTGTGATTTGTTTACCAATAAACCTATGAGAATTGTTGATTTAATATAAATCAATTATAATTCTAAAATAAAGACGATTTGTCTGAAGATGACTTAGAAATAAAGTCAAAATATTACAATACTAAAGTAAAACAACTAATTAACAAACTGCATTATTTAAAAAGATGTAACCTTAATTTTGAAAGAAACTTGGCATTGTACATATTTTATATTAATGTTTTGTTTCTTGGCCAGTTGCTGATATTTCTGCCTTGTAAACGATGCTCTTGGTCAAGCATGAGCCACTTAACGGACATTCGGGCTTTCTTCTACAATTGCAGCTTTTTTCGCTTGTAGCTTTTAACATGATGGATCACTCTTT